>CM069444.1:6862595-7077366 GCA_035610835.1 Ophiura sarsii | reverse complement strand
AGGGCATGGAATATTCTTCCTCTAATATACCAGGAATCATGACAAGCGGGCCATTTTCAAAAGGAAGTTAATCTCTACATTGGCGGAATTGCACCCACCCACCCGCAATCAATCATTATTAAATTGATGACATAATTATTAAGGGTGCTGTCATTTCCTTTGGTGGTGGTGGGGGGGGGGGGGGGGGGGGGGGGGGGTGGGGGGTATAAATTGTTCCACGGAAAATAGGGTGCCATGAAATTAATACCATTGTAATAGGGGTGTCAAAACAATAAATGAGTTAAAATACTAAAAAAATGCTTCACGAGCATGCATGCGTTTCGACTTTGTAAAACACTAATTGGGCCTTGCCCACCCTCATTTTTTTCTTGCGCATCAACTGTTTTACAAGTACAGAATGGGGTCACAAAAATAATAAACGTCTGAGTAGTCTATTTGGACTTTCCATGGTCATAACAATATTCACTTTCGTTTTGGTGGTCATAAAAATATGATGACGACAAATGACATTTTGGGACCGCCCCCCCCCCCCCCCCCCAAAAAAAAAACTTTGGCAAATTTTAATCTCTCAGTTCTTGGTATGGTACTGATCCAAGCCTCCCACTAACCCCATATTATATTAGGTGAAACCCACTCTCCCTTGTTGTTGGGTTGGAGGTTTCTTGGCACACTCCCACATAATGTAAATAAGTTTGAAGTGGACAGGATGTGACTATCCAATAGACAAATACGTCCTAATAATAACAATAATAATTATCGACCTTTGCTCTTCTGCCCATCTCCCCATACAGGTCAGATATCCCATATACAGCATGACATCCGAGTGGTCAATGCATCGGAGAGAAAGCAGAGACAAGATTTTGAACGTATAGAACTGGAGAAAAGAGAACTGTTAGAAATCTTGAAATCACTACGTGATGAGATGGAGACATCTTCAAAGACCAATTGCTGCAAGATGTGCCATAGCAGCAGTAGTACGGGTAAAAAGGAACCCAGGATCACAGCATTGTGAGGGGAGGACACATCAATTGCTGTAAGATGTGCCACAGCAGCAGTAGTACGGGCAAAAAGGAACCCAGGATCACAGCATTGTGAGGGAAGGCCATATCTGATCAGGGCTGAAACTTCAGATTTGTTTAAACCAGCCAGTTGGGCAGGTACAAACTCACCAAAAATACCAGCCCAACAGAAATTTCACCAGCCAGTGTATCACACTAGTCTTACACTGCGAGTTCGATTATTTTTACCGCCAGTCGGACGGATTGGTTTGTATCTTCACCGTCCGACTCAAAAGTTACCCGCTATGGGCAGGTGGGCGGGTACTATTTCCAGGAGGCCTACATCTGATATCAGATTTTACAATTTATGAATGGAAAACATCAATTGCAATTCTAATGATGAACATTGAACAGGGTGTCCCAACATAATATTATCAATTGTTTTATTTTATTTTATTTTTAAATGTTTTTGCCATTTAAATTATTATAATAATAGCCGGATATTGGGTAGGATTTGTTCCTATTTTTTCAAATAACCATCAAACTTGAACATGGAATAGTTACACCAGTAATTTCAAATTGATGGATTGCACCTAAATCCCTCCCTCCATACAGGGTGAGTCGAAAAGAATGGGCCATTTTTTCACAAAGGCATCACAAAAATGTTAGGAATGCATATTCAAAACCAATGGCAGTGAATTATTTGGCTTTCATTCAAAAAAGAATTTTCAAAATCGACCATTGCGTTACTTTGTTACACTAATTAGAGTAAAGCCCCAATTTTATAAAAGCAAATCCATGTGATGGCAAATTATCAAGCCATTCTTCAATGTATTATAATGAGGCTCGCTTCCTTATTAAGCTGAAATGCCTCTTTTCAGTGTTTTTTATTGAATTCAGGATGTTTCTTACCCATAATTACTTAATTCAATTTATATTCAGTCATTCTAAGATTCTGTATCCAACATTCATGTGCCTTTTATAGGTTTTTCACCTGTTTCTCTGAATCAGCCAGCCAACAATTAATACTGTTTTTTACTGCATGTTATTGCATCCTGTAGTTTGGCTTTAAAATACCGGGTTCTACTAAAATTGATGTAACATTATTACGCAATGGTCGAATTCAAAAATTCTTTTGGAGTGGCCTTTTGAGCATTATATTTTGTTTGAATATACAGGCCTGGAATCTTCATGGCGACTTTGCAAAAAAGTGCCTGTTCTTTCTGACTCAATAATGGTGCTAAACATTTACAGTTTATTATATTCACAATAAATGCAAATAAATGTTTTCAATTATTATTGGGATACACTAAAGCGACAAAAAACAGAAACCCTGTTTTAATGGGCAAACGGACCTCTCGGGATGGGCCGGTCGATCAGGTGGGGTTTTTTATTTTAATTTTCTACTCCCCCACCCCCCCCCCCCCCCCCCTTGAAAATGACCGTTAAAATCAAACAAATCTGTAAAAATCTTGCCCATATTTTGACAAGCCAACATTTTTATTTGGGTCGGTATTCATATGCATGTGAACACTTTTTTTGACCGATTTCTACAAATATGGGTCGGTTAGGCCCGTAGAACAGGGTTTCTTTTTTCGTCGCCTAAAAGACAATAATTATGATCAGGCCCGGGGATCAAGCACTATTTATATGGAGGTGGGAGACAGTCAACTGTCCTGCTGTGGGCATTAGTTATCTTATAGGCTTTCAAGACCCCCAAAGCGCATTACCTCTGAAACTAAAATTCCCCCTACATTTAGATGTTTTGTGTGTTTTCTCCCAAACGAGTAAAATATCACCAAGATTTTGAAAAAGTACTCTTTTTGCTCAAAAATTGTCCATTTTAGACTCCTTTAAAACCCTTAGCGCATATGCGTAACACATCCAACCCTTTCAAGAAACAGCCCTTATTACGTGTTTTTGTGGTAACACATGCTTAGATAGAGTGTAATGGCAGACTGCTCCCCCCCCCCCCCCCCCTGGATGGCTAAATGACAGTTGATGGGAGCTATTTCAACAATTGTTGGTACTAGATAAAATTATTTTGTACAATAATCTCTTCCCTGCAATATGACACCTCACTGGTAACAAAATTGGCACAATACAGCTTATTAAGTAAAGTGCGATAACATTTTACCAATGAGGTGTCCAACTGCAAGAAAGAAATTTGCTCACAAATTATGTGATATTTCATCAATGCATAACAATTCAGGCATGATTATGAAAAAACCTGAATAGCCTGAAAAGATGCGTGAAATCAGCTTATAAAGGCCAAAAACGGGCTTAAAATAAAAGAAAGTGCGGAAATTTGGAAAACAAAATAGCCTGAATTCAGGCAAAAGCCTGAACATAATCATGCCTGACAATTACTACAGAGAAAGTATTATGATGAAACAATGGCTAAAATGTAACCAAATAAATAACAAGCGTCTATTCAATCCATTATCCTTGTTGTACTGAGTGCTATTTATTTACAACACAAACATTTTGTAAATTTCACAAAATAATGATACAAATTCAAAAAAAAATAACATAAAAAATAAAAACATCGTATCAGCTGTTGATATTAAATCAAATACAAATCAATAAATTGAATCATTTGTACACAATTAAAACAATGTTGTAATTATTGGCATTATTGATTATAAGGTAATCGCATAATTTCCACATGTGGTGGTCTTTTTCGTGTGAATAATTTTGTACGCTCTGAGAAATAGCCAACAATTTCATGTATTGTTAACCCCAATTCTGCAAATTGGGGGTGGGGGTGTGTGGCAGAAAAGAACAACCCTATTCTACCAGAAGAACCTTTCAGTTGCGGTCAGATGGTTGGTCACTCAATTTATTTTCTACCACAAAACTACAGTTCATGGTTTGCCAAAATCAATTCTCCTGAAATTGGTTGTACGTAGCATATACGTAGAGATTTAAGCATTTTTTTCTCGTATTTTCATAAAAAATCTCAAATTGAATAATTTTTGATTGCACCTGTAGAGCAAGTTTATTGTATTGAAATAGCCAGTGAGATTTAATGCCACTTTTTTTTCTGTATAAAAATTGAGAAATGGCACAATTTCTTATTGTTGCATTGTCTCAAGGCCAACAAATTTGGGTGCATCTTTCTAGCTGAAAATTATTTAAATCCATCAAATATTTTTGGAAATATTCTAGTATATGCTAGGGGGGAACTTACATATTTGGTTGGGTGTATGTGACCAGTCACATCAAAAGGGAGCTTTTGCGGTTCTAAATGAAACTTAAGATTTTCATGCAAAAATGTAAGTTTGTAAGCTTTATAATGACACCTTGCTTGATACATTTGGTCGATGCATTCAGATTTTATTTTTATGTGAAATATTAAGTGGAAACTCCTTTTTATTTATTTTGTTTTTTCATGCTTAGTTGCTTAAAGGCTTAATCTTTTCCAAGTAGCACCCTCTATCATTGATTTTTATTATGAAAGCAGATTTTCTTGCAGATTTGCATTTTTGATCATAAATCATAAAGATCTTCTAAGTTACAGATCGATACGATTCCTAATTACTTCCAACTCATGGTTTGAAAATAGATTGTACCGCTCCGGTACAATCTATTTGTTCACATTTTACTCTAAATCGTATCGCTCTGTACCTTGGAATATATTTATGATTTATGATCAGAAAAGTAAATCTGCATGAAAATCTGCTTCCGATTTTATTTCGAGGATTCAGGGTGTCCCCTTGAAAAGATCACATAATATACCTTTAATATCTTAAATTTCATACTGCCGATGAAAGCCCCCTTTGATGTGACTGGTCACATACTAACTGAAGAAATAAATCGCCGCATTTTTATTTTAATGCGGCTTAATGTAAAAAACCTTGAAAATGAATGCAGCAGAAACCTTGTCACGTTATACATGTATGTACATGTACTGTTGTTATACGATAACACTGCAGAGTTTGATCGTGTTGTTTAGATACTGGTAGTTTGTTTAACCAGGGTCATAATTGGGTCCAAACTCCGTTTTATATTTGTAACACCTAAGTTTCAACTAAATGCAAAGTTCTTACTAAGATAGACACACTTAACAAGTCCCAGGGTTTAACGAGTATGCTGGCCTCGAAATGAAAATGAAAATGCAGCCAAATACAAACACATTTTGTTATCAAAGAAAACATACTTCACCTTTCATAAAAATGAGGTAATTTTGCTAAGATTATTTTTGGGAATTGATAAGATTTGGTGCATAATATGCATATGTTACCCTACTGTTTAAAGTCATTGTGATACGATTTTTGGAAGAACATTTTGGAGGGTTCTTTATTAGCAAATAGCAGTCCCCATGGCTCTACTACACTGTTTGAATACTTCAGGCCAGCATTTGCATCAGCAGTTTACTTCTAGGATTAAGTCCTACTTGGAAGCACCCCAATATGTTCTACTAAACCCCTCAATCGCCAATTATTTGGATATTTTGTGATATGATCATAATTGTGTTTCAAATCAATGAAAAGCTGATGTATTCCTATTTCCAATGATACCTCACTCGTAGTAATCACTGGATTTCGCGCTTAAGGGGGCTTCTGCACCCTCGGTACAGCCTCCGTAAAACTGCCGTAACTTCTTCATTATTCATTTAATCTATATAAAAGTATACATTTTTTTGCAGTAAAGGGTTCAATGAATCCAACCATGATCATGAAATTGACCATTTTGGAAAAAATTATAAAAAACACATTTTTTGACCCATTTTTAGGTTCTGCAAAGATAACTCAAAATATATTGTGTCAAATTTTGTCATACTAGTTTTATTATATTCCTCATACAATTCCCTAGGAATCGTTTTTGGTTTTTTTAAATCTTTATTATTTTTTGAGTTATAGACCAAAAAGTGCCAAAAAATGTGCACTTTTTGGTCGATAATTCAAAAAATAATAAAGATTTTCAACAACAAAAAAGATTCCTAGGGAATTGTAGGAGGAATATAATAAAACTAGTATGACAAAATTTGGCAATATTTTGAGTTATCTTTGCAGAACCTAAAACGGGTAAAAAAACATGTTTTTTATAATTTTTTCCAAAATGGTCAATTTCATGATCATGGTTGGATTCATTGAACCCTTTCCTACAAAAAAATGTATACTTTTATATAGATTAAATAAATAATGAAAAAGTTACGGCAGTTTTACGGAGGCTGTACCTGAAGGTGCACAGCCCCCTTAACCCACCTGCCCACATAACAATGTTTCTGATTGGTTAATTACAAGATATACTCATTTGAATAACCAATTATGATTACAGCTGTTAAAACTATTTCACCCCAATCTATATAAGGGACACAATCATTCTAACGATGTATCTGATTGGTTCGATAAATGATGCATCCATTTTTTTGACCAATCAGCAGGTAGTTCTATCAGGTGCTTAAAGGGGCATTGAGAGATGTATCGATATACTAAATGAGCAAATAACGTAAAGATAATCATCAACATAGCCCAAATCCAAAATTTCATACAATTCCGACATCGCCTTCATGCCAAATAAGCAAATAACGGCACTTCCGGGTTGAGATTTGCCGCGAAAGTCCGTGAGTAAAACGATGCATAACTTCCAAATTCAGCACCTGAGTTTCAATATGATCATATCGAAACTAAGAAAATCATGAAATTTTATATGATCAACGGCGAATGTTGGTAAACTGTTTCAGATGGTAGTTAGTAATGCCTAAGTATTACTTTGATTCAAAAAAACTGATTTCCAGGATAGTTGAGGGCGCACTCCCATACGTATCTCTCAATGCCCCTTTAACTACCTGCTAGAGAATGTGGGAAAAAGGAGTTCATGTCTTGAGAACACCATTCAATAACATCATGTAGGTAAAAATGCATACAAACACAAAGCCTAACAATACAGTGATGATAACGGATATAAAACAAACACATCCTGTTCAATGAATTTCATTTCTTGGTTAAAGGCATATTATGTGATTTTTTCCAGAGAGCGCCCTCTATTCATTATTTTTTTTAGAAAGTAGATTTTCTTGCAGATTTACATTTCCGATCATAAATCATACATACATTCCAAGTTACAGAGCGATACGATTCCTAATTACCTCAAAATCATGGTTTTAGAGTGAATTTAGAGTGAAAAATATAAACTGTCGTATCGTATCGCCCTGTAACTTGGACTGTATGCATGATTTATGATCAGAAATGTAAATCTGCAAGAAAATCTGCTTTCAATTTTTTTTTCGTTCCCTGGAAAGATCACATAATATACCTTTAAAGAAACAATGAAACAACAATTGTGAATGTAACTACCCAAGTTCAAAGATTAATGACAACCCTCATCCACGTTCAATGTGTGATCACTTTAACACAAGCCAGTTAAGCTAAAATACTTTTATAGAGGGCGACATATCCAACTCAACCGTAGTTCATTATTTCCCCAGGCGAGGGCAGAAGGAATCCATCTGCTTATATAGCTCCCATGTATCATATTGTGCACTGGGCTATTGGTAGAGCTTAAAAAGCAGCATCCAGCAGATTTTTGCAAATACGGCTATTGGTTTTACCATTGAAGAGCTGTGTTGCAAAAGGGCCTACATCCACTTCTACCTGTTACTCATTTTGCATTATTGAATGGATGGCTATTCATTGTGGCTTGTATTGTTGGTGCCTCAATTGGCGTGCATGGATGCACTAATCCAAGTCAGATAGAAACAGGTTAATGAACACAGCCATACAATAATTTGATTAATTCCATGGACTTGTCAATGCAAATTCAATAATGCAAAATGAGTAACATGTTGGAGTGGTCTGGTGGCCCTTTTGCAACAAAGCTCTTCACAAAACAGATTTTTCAGAAACCTTTCTCACTTTCAAGGTCTACCCAAAGGATTACTGAATCAATACTAGGCATGTTTGTACCTATTTCAATGCATTTCACATGGTGATTCCAAATATGGTAATGAAATTCAACCATTTTTACTTTTTTGAAATATTTTGTGACATTTTGGAATGTTGTCTGCAGACGCCTGCCGCATGAAAATTGTTAATGCAATATTTTACCCCTAATATTTGCAAATATAGCCCATTAACCTTCCTCTGAGTAGTCATATCTCTGTGTATTCCAATGATAGAAGCAGAATTTGATACCAAGTACCGGCATTTGCTTTGACAGGTAGGTACACCAGTATAATAAAGAGTCACACATGTGATAATCAGCTGTATACACTGGCATTTTTGTAGAGCTATGACTAGTGCATGTTTCTCAAATTTTGAGTTCATTCATAAGGAAACATGATTGGGAATTGCATTTATATTTCATTAGGGTACAAATGCAAATGAGGTTTTTTCCCCAATTTCTGCTATGGGTTATTATTGAATTTCTTTGAAAATTTTGATTTTTGTTGTTAAAAAAATTTCAACATATAACAACAACAACAAACCAATGCCTGACCGACCTACCAGAGAGGTCTGTTTGCCTGTAGAACATGGGGCTGTTTTTGTCGCCTTATATATCGTCACTGTTCTGACATACCGGCACATCACGAAAAACAGCATTTTGAGAAAATCGTGTTTGAAAATTTTCCAATTTTCCAATTTTTAAAGACTTGTTAGAGAGCATTTACATCAAATGTCACTATCATTGTCAAAGAACACTAATAGATATGTTTGTTATGAGCATGTTACAACAACAAATTGCAATTATTAATTAGGAGTAATTATGTCATAAAGTCATGTGCCGGTATGTCAGACAGTTCTACAGTGATATGCCAGTGATATGCCTGTATGTAGTTACACGGTGGTCTATGGCAGAATATTGTGATGTGCCGGTATGTCAGAATACAAAATGAGGTTTTCATGCCGGTATTATGTTAAAACCCTGGCATATGACACTAATTAGTGCGGCATCTCATTAATTAATTACTTTTTGTCTCAATTTTTTTGGAGAATAAAGAGTTTCACTTGTAGATCATAAAATGCAACTTAACTCATTTTGCCCAAAATGGCACATGTGCCGGTATGTCAGAACAGCGACGATATGTTTACATCAATTGCTGCATTCTATGTCAAATTCAGTGACACTGTTTGTATCCAACAAATACAACATTTTGATCAGCGTTAATTGAGTCATCTTTCTTTTTCATTAAGTCATGTGTTTCACTGTGAAATCTTCATCTTGGAGACTGCCATGACAGCTCTCAAGATAATGTTTAATTTTTCATTCGATGCTTGTTGTCTCAATTCAAGATTTTGTGTTGTAGTAGTTTTGGCTCTTTCGCCTCAATTGTCTCTGTTGTCCTGTTCAGTTAGCGTGTGAATGACCTACTATGTCTTGGGTTGTCTCGTCCGCCCATGCGTCCTCCTCTTCCTGGCTTCATTGGTGATTGGAATCTGAAAACATATTATCACAAAATTCAAAATCAATCAAACTGTAGGGAGATGGTTTCGGGACAAACAAAAAAGAACGTCTGTCTCATATACATTTGGGGAAATAGCTATGCTATATGCTTCTTTTGGGGGGGGAGGAAAAATAGCTATGCTAAATGCAATTATGTTGCCTAGATGCCCTCAATTTCCAGCTGTTTTCACTACATTCAAAAGTACATAATTGCCATTGGAGAAAGTTGATGCCCCTTTCAAATTGCCTTAAATTGCATTTTTCCCCCTGACAACTAAAAAAACACCCAAAATTGGACTCATTGCGTAAGGTTATGTAGCAAAGTGACTCCACATACTTATGCGCGCGGGGTATGTGAGACAGATCTTCTTTTTTCTTGGCCTAAATGAAGGATACTATTGAAGAAGGATATACTCTCTGCCCATTAAAGAGTCGAGACAATGTCAATGTGTATGACTCTCTAAGGCCAGGTATTCATATTACAATAATATATTGTTGAAATTCAACTTTGATTGTTTAGGTGCATATACAGCCCCATTGAAGTAAGGCACATGACTATGTGTTGCTATAATTCGCCAAGCACAACTTTTATACAAAGTATAGTGGCATTTCCTTACCTATCTTTTCCACCACTCCACGAGCCTCCACCGCCACCACGTCCACCACCTCTGCTGCTGCTCGACCTGAATCCACGACCTCTACGTCCTCCTCCTCCGCCCGACCCGCCTCTTGATCCTCTCATGCTGCCACCACCTCCGCCTCGGGCACCGCCTCTCTGGCCACCTCTCCCTCCACCTCCACGAGAACCTCCACCTCCACTGTAAGAGCTATCTCTAGATTGGTTTCTTTGTCCACGGTCATCGCCTCCCATTCTTCCTCCGCCTCCACCACGACCACCACGTCCTCCTCCACCTCCACCTCCGTATTGCTGTTGTCCGCCCGATTGTGAACGGCTGTCTGGTCGGTTTTCCATACGGGGGTCTTGCCTACAAGGATAACAGAAAATGCAACATTGTTAAAATCAGGATATTATCAGAAACGGCTGAAACTCTGCTCGGGTAGAAACTCTGCTTGGGTAGAAACTCTAGCAGAAAGAGTTGTCAATATCATTTCAATACAATACACTTAAAGTGTGTGTGTATGTGACACTCTAATGCACACGATCGAGGACAATCCTAGCCTTGGCCTATAAAAGCTGCATCTATCATTTTGACACATACCAAAGTCACATTCGTTCTTCTAATGGTATGAAGTATGGCATATACCATGGCCGTGCCACTACACGCTTACTTGTTATTGCCCAGAATGAAGCCTTCTTACAGCAGCGTATTAATACAGAAAGACGCTGGCGCATCAAGGCAACACGCGAACTGTGCATCATATGCGTGATGCGTGCAACATGCGTGATGCGTGCAACATATGCGTGACGCGTGCATCATATACGTGACGCGTACATCATATGCCTGACGCGTGCATCATATGCGTGATGCGTGCATCATATGCGTGACATGTGCATCATATGCGTGACACGTGCCAACTGTGCATCATATGCGTGACACTTGTGTGAGGTCAAATCCGCGTGAGTGTGGCCATAATTGTGGCCATAATTGCGCCCGTTCGATAGGATTACTTTTGCGCACGTAGAGATCAAAAACTATTATTTCTCGCCAATTTGGAACCAATTAAACTATAGTGTGCTAGCGTCACTCCCAGTTGCTATGCTAAGAGTCATACTGGACGTCTTATGAGCTTGCCACGCACGTGATCTGTCAATAAGAGTCACATCATGCGTTTATGCCCAAATATGGGAAGCAATTGATTAGTGATGCAAATGTCCTCTCCCATTATTAAAGACTCCCTGCGTATCATATTTCGAAGTATTGACATTAATTCAGCAAAAAAGAAAATGGTGCATGATAAAATATTGCTTTAAATTCTACGCTACGGGCTTCGTAAAAATAATTTACCTTTGACTTGAGAATCTGAAAAAATAAACGAAACAAAACAGGACACAAGATTTACATGCATGCAAACATAAAGAGATAAATACTCAAGTCCACGAAGGTTTACCTTACCCTGATATGTGGTTTGATCCAAACTTGCTTATTCAACAATTATAATCTATCAATAATTGATTGACTAAATTGGTTAAATACGGCTTCATCCTGAGCATATAACTAACCATGTTGGTAATTATTTTATTGTCTACATTTAAATCATTTAAAAGCCATTCATTCCTGAATTCTGTGAAATGAGTAGCACTGTTGTCCTTTGATGTTTTTTTCTATTAATGTCATTGCAAACCTTTTAAACTTGTTAATACAAATCATCAAAAGCTAGTTATGCCATATTCTTGTGTCTAAATTAAATGCAAGTTTATTTTTAAATGATGTGTTTAACAAAACCCAATTCTAAATTCTGCAAATATCGTCCGTTCGTGCGTTCACTGTATAGAGGTATTCAATTTGTTGTGGCCTAATTGGTATTCCAAATTCCCCAAATGCATGTGTATTTTTAAGACTGCACAATCTGCACGTCAGCTTGCACCGGGCACAGTTGAGTAATCATTCAAGGCATACAATCGGTGCACGAGATTAGTGAAACACATGTTTATAACTACTCCCATACCCATGTTTAAAGTTAGACAGTTTTCAGTGAGTTAGACACATGTTTAAGTTAAACACATTTTTGAGAATTGCGTTTAGTTAAACGATGTGTTTAAAGTCAAATGTGTTTAAAGTCAATGTTAAACATGTGTTTAGCTTAAAACCATGTTTAAATATGAGAATAAGGCCCACTGACTTTAGGTTAAATGTCAATTAACATAATGTGAACACAGAAAGAGGAAGATTTGTGTTCTTTACTCTTAGTTTTGGTTTTTTTTCTTTTTCTTTCTCTTTTTGCTTAAGAAATGCATCATAATATTTGTTTCTAGAAACAACAAAAACCTGCTTCTTTTACAACCAAACTATATGTGTAATGTTTTACTTTAACAAAAAGATTTGCTGCATTGAAAATTATCATAAAAAAGCCATTGCTGACCAAACTGGCCACAAGATCATCGATAAAAGCTTTTTATCAAAACCACTGATCCATGTGTGCACCTAATGAGTATCTGGTATTTTGAGAATCAATATTTTTCTCTCTCAAAATGTGCAAAATTTGTTGGACAGTAATTTAAGCAAGCAATAAAATTAAATAACAAAATAAACAAGCGAATAAAACACAACAATGTGTGTATATATAAGGTCAAAAGCAAGCAAAAAAGCAAGCAAGAATCGGTAATTTATGCAATAATCGCCTTTAGCTCAAGTTCATTTACCTTGGACATGAGAATCTGAAACTGAAACAAAACAAAAAACGGGACAAGGTTTACACACATACAAAAGACGGATATTAGTCACATACGTACATCACCAATAAACACATGTAACAATAATTAAAGTATTGACAAAAATCAGCAGGCTTTTAAACCTGAAGCAAACATGGGGCGTAGTGGGTTGGAGAGCATATATAAATGATAAATAGTGTAAAACAAGTTAATTTCACCAATTTCGCGAGAGGCTCAAATTTGCAAAATGATATTGCCGCGAATGAATGTGTGTGAAGATGACAGTAGTGGTAGAAATTTTAGATTCGCGAAATTAAGTTACCGCGAAACTAGTAAATGATTAGCAATTCGCGAAAAAAGTTGCAGCGAAATTAACTTTTTTTACAGTAACAAGAAGAGAAAGACTAGCACTAGGTTTTTAAGAGAGGATTTCAAAAAATGTGAACCTTATCCTATAGTTTGAAAACAAAAACATCAAAAAACGGGGGCTAAATTTTACTCTTAATATTTTAAAATGCAACCAAGGGTTAGCGTATATGCCTAGAATATAATAAGTTAGTTTTGCCAGTGAGAATCAATTATAAACCTGCTGAAACTTGCAGGGAAAACATGGATTTGGTGTAAATAACTCTTCAATGAGCAGAAATCACGAGTAAATTTCAATTCAGTAAAACAGATTGCTTATAAATATGTATGCACTGAAAGAACATAAACCCACATTAAGCAACTAAAACCTAATCTATACCATGATTTTTTTTCCCAAGATGTTTTGCTTATAATGTTTTATAGTCGGATTTGTGATGTTGGCTATTTTTAAACTTTTATCCACCAACAGACTATGTTTTAGTTTTGTTGCCTAAGACGAGGAAAAAACCCAAACCTGTTTTACTGGCCTGACTGACCCACTTTTTGCATTTTTTAAGAATTTTTTTTCTAAAAACTTAAAATCAGTCGGTTTTTTGGCGAAAATATTTTAATTTTCTTTTTTTTACAAATTTGGCCGAATAAAAAATGCCAGATTTTTGCAGATTTTGGTGACGTTTTAGGTTTTAATTTTTTTTTAAAAACCTGAACGACCCACCCTACTTGACAGGTCTGTCCGCCTGTAAAACAGGGGGTGTTTTTTTCGTTGCCTTAGCACTACAATCGGACTAAAAATTGAACGAACAAAACGCACGAAGCTCAAAAAAGATCATACCCCAAATGATAACGCCTATGTTTGTGAGAGCTTCACGCAATGCATGTGATACGCTTTACCAATTTGTTCGTTCAATTGTAAATCCGATCATATCTACGAATTAAAACAATTTTCAAACCAAGGGTAAATATTGAGATGCAGGAAATGTTTAATGCAATAGCAGCCGTATGTTAAAATGCTATTCACTTTGTTAGACTCATGGTTGAAAAACCTGAAATGAACAGGTAACTACTGAGAATATAGTCTCCTTAACACTTTCCACGCGGCAGACGGCTGCAGACGACAATCCAAAAATTCACAAAATGTTTCAAAAATGTCAAAATAATTAAATTTTATTACCATATTTGGAATCACCATGAGAAATGCATTGAAATAAGTACAAACATGCCTAGTGTTTGGTCAGTAATCTTTGAGATAGACTTAGAAAATTATGAAAGGTTTCTGAAAAATCTGTTTTGTGTATGGTAAAAATCATATCCGCGTGGAAAGTGTTAAAAGTAGCTAGCGATTGTGCACCATCACTTGCACCATAAGGCAACAATAAAAACCTGTTCTACGGGCAAACGGACCTCTCAGATAGGGTCAGTCAATCAGGCCTGGATTTTTCCCCATTTTTTTCCCCTTCAAATTGTTTGTGAAAATGTTGAATTTTAACAATTCTAAAAAAAAATAATTAAAGAATCAATTATTTTCAAAAAATAATTCATTGATAATTTTGTTCTAAACATTTTCAAAAAATTTTGTAATTTTTTTTTATAATTCGAAAATTTGAAAAAAGAGGGTCGGTCGGGCCCATAGAACATGTTTTTTTCCAACGTTGCGTAAGAGAATAATACATTCAATAGCCACTAAGTTTAGAAACTTGAAAAAAAATACATTGAAATGAATGTTTTAGTCAATTTCATTGAAGCATTAAATAAAAACCATAATAGAATGCTTATCAATTCAGAGAAAATAAAATTATTATTAAGAATTCTTTTAATCGATAGGATTTACCTTGATGGATTATTGAACCTGTAAAAGTTAAACGGAAACAGAACAAACACATATATTACAAGCATGCAAACAGATAAATAGGAGACACACATGGGTAATAATAGACAATTCACAGGTTAGTATAAAAGCAACAAGGTATGGGAAGGAATGGGAGAGAAAAGGAGCACGGGCACCCTCTGGAATATCTAGCATACCACGCCATAGATATTATTAAATTTTCAAGAACTTTGGATTAACCTGATCTTTTATGAAATAGGAACCTGTGAAGATTGAACCCCCTTAAATAATTGCATTGCACAGTTACACAATGTAGCTCCAAAGTTTACATTCACACAATTTTCATGCCGTAAATTAGGGCAGTATTGCTGATTTGTGACATTTTAAACTCACGAACATTTCTGGTTTTTACAGTAAAACTCTTTGCAATGGTGTATGGGCAATAGTTCCTGAAACTAAGAAATCTGGTTATAATCTCCTGGAATCAGGACATTTCTTTAAAAAAAAGGGAAATAGCTAAAGAATAGAGGCTTCATGACCTGACATCCAGATAAAGAATTGTAACGACACAACGAAAATAGTGACTATACAAAACACTTTTCAAATATAAACAGGGGTAAAACATTGATAGCCCACAACACATGTATACTAAGGGTGCACAAAGGGGGAACAAAACCATTTGTACACTTTTTACTTCATACATTTTATTGCCATGGTTAATCACAAAATAGACATATAAACAAAGTGTCACAAAAATCATACACTTTGATTGCAGCAATGACACATTTCTATCTTATATCATACGGTTACCAAGACATACATTTGCATTCATGTTATAGGGTAACCATGGTAATTGTACATACCTTCTAGGTGTGAAAGGCCTCTGCTGCTGGCTTCCTCCACCACTGCCGCCGCCACCGCCGCCTCCTCCGCCTCCACCACTGCCATAACCACCTCCACCCCGCTGTTGTCCTCCGGTTCTATTACTCCATTGACCACGCCCACGAGAACCACGCCCTCGAGTTGGGCCTTGATCTGCAAGAGGTAAATTAACAATTGATTCTAATGGGTTAACACTATCAACGCAGCTATTAGTTTTACCATACTCAAAACATATCATTCAGAAACCTAATAGGCATGTTTGACATGCAACACCTGTAAAAGAATTTATTTTCAATTGCCTTATTTCGCCTCATTTTGAGATAATGAAAACAGAGGCATGCATATTTGATGATCTTGCTTTGACCAAGCAACATATAGATACTGAACAACCCAAACTCCCTAACCGAGCTTTTTGGAAGAGAAAACATCAACTTAATCGGCAGGAACCGGCTGAGAATCTATCTGGGACACTCCGCATGTCAGCCCGTCGTCCCACCCACAAAGCCACGACCCTCAGCTACTCGTTCGCCAGGTATACCACGCTAACTATATAGGCTCGGTTGATTACGTCATTGAAAACTGGCTGCACATGCGCTTGAAAATAGGCTTAGAAGTAGTAGTATTTAGTACTCAGGAAGGTTAGGGTTAATATGAGACTTACCTCGACCTCGTCCCCCACGGCCTCGAGTACCATCTACACAGAAAATAGAACCAGAAGCATAAGAAATCAAATGACATAATGAGATCGTTAATACAACAAGTATTACAGTCTGATTCATTTCCCCATAAACTTTCCATGGGGTAGGCGTCTGCAGACGACATTCCAAAATGTCACAAAATTTAAAAAATGTCAAAATTATTTAAGTTCATTATCATATTTGGATTCTGCAGGAGAAATGCATTGAAATAAGTACAAACATGCCAACTATTGGTTCAGTAATCCTTGAGATAGACTTTGAAAATTGGGAAAGGTTTCTAAAAAATCTGATTTGTATATGGTAAAACTAATAGCCACGTGGAAAGTGTTAAACATAGCATACTAGTGCGTGATCCAAACACTTTCAGCATATCTGTGTGGTTCAATCGTATTACATGTTGGTGGTCATGCACATAGGTTCAGCAATGTCCACAGGAATGCCAATTAGACTATTCTTTACTATATCATACTTCAAACGTACCACTGAGAGCACCAAACTGAAATACAATATCTTTCCTACAACTTGTCGCTTTATTTGTTAAAAGTGAGAAGATATTATTGCAAGAGTTATCGGATGCGATTTAACTTCATATTTTTCACACGAGCTTGTTTGAAGCGAATATGTTGTTTTTATAAGGTTTAAAAAATATCAAATAATCAACCTGGTTTTCAAAAAGTAATATGTGATGCGATCTGTGAAAAGCCGCCACATGGTGGGAATTTTCATATTGGAGATCATGTTTCTACGATCACTACAAAAACAATTATGAGTGAATGATGATTGTGATGTCATAAAAAGCTACAAAACAAGAAATCAGGAAAACAGGCCAAAACAGATAATCTTTCAATAGAATAACATTATAAGGTTAAAAAGAAAAGTGACTTAAGTTTTTGAAGATGAAATTCCATAAAAGATGATGACACAAAGTATTGGACATTAATTCTCTAAATAATTATTTACATTTTACCCATAATCCCTAGTTCACATTTTGCGACATCCGACAGGTTTTCACAGATCGCATCATATATGGCGTCTTTGCTTATTACAGATTATTAACTTACCCTGAATAACAGGTGGAATGTGAAGCACATTTGTCATCAAATATATCAGTAAAAGTTTAAAAAATGAAACAAGACATGGAATCGGCAAAATGACAACTCCTAGTCTAATATTATGTTTAAATAATATGTTAAATTAATCATTTCTTTAAATTTTATAGAGAGAATCCACTTCACTCATGCGTACCAGTAGCAAAAGGTTCTCGTTCCCGTAGTATTTGTTGTTCAGATCAATTCAATGCACGACCTTCAATACAAGCGTTACTGTTCAAAGAATGACCTATACATTTGGCGGGTTATTTAAACGAGTATCCATCAACATGTGTGTTGCTCACATATTTATATGTGGGTGTTGGTCTTTTTAAATTTGGAAACAGACTTTAGTTCCCGCAAATATAGTTGACACATGGATGGTCTCTATAGCTTAGGCCTAAAAAAATGGTTTGATTGGCCTAACATGACAAAAACAAATAGGGTAGGTCAGTCGATATTTTTTTATTTATTTATTTATTTATTTATTTATTTATTTATTTTTTGAAATCACCTGCTTTGGGGACTTAAAATAGCCGAAATATTTGTAAAACTTTTTTTTATATATATTTGTTTCCTCCCTCAAAATAATAAAAAATATTCAGGGTCGGCGATGTATTTAGATATCGGGTTAGGCCAATCAAACTTCTTTTTTTTAGGCCTTATTGTGAACAGCTTTCATTCTAAATGAAACCCTTTCAAACTGACCTCTTCCTTCCTGTCTGTTGCTGTAATTATTTGGTCCATTCCACGGCCCTTGTCCTTGTTGTTGGAATCGTCCCCCTCCACCTCCGCCTCGTTGGTTGCCTGGACCACCGCCAGAATAATTACCTCGTCCGCCACTGCGCCCTCCTCTATCAGGGCCCTAGATGAGAAGAAAAACAGCAATAGTAAGAGTCACAGAAGATTTTTTGACCGGGCCTGATTGCATTCTAATAATTATGGACAGTTCTCATATAGTGCTTTTCACCGTGCTAGCACAGTCCCAAAATGCTTTTATAGCCAATATTCGCTGCCATAATCTTGAAATCATCAGAATCATACTCACAAATGGCGGATCCGTGCAAAGAGGGAATAGATTACAACAATGACTGCATGCTTCAACATATCTATTTTATTCCTATGGGTTGAAGCATAGATAATCGAGACAGGGATGGTTAAGTGGGTGTTTTGTTTGAAGTTATGTGTGTTTTGGACCAAGGTCGCTCAACACAAAAGCAGATCTAGCCTTTCGCCCTGTCATGAAATAACTTCTTAACATCCATAAATAATACGCCACTCGCATTCCCAGATGCATTAAATCACTAGGAATCAGTTTCAAAAGAAGTGCTATTGTCCATCGCTCTCATCATGGGTTCGAGTTTATGTGTAATAGAAAACTGGGTGAAATAAGTGTCTATAAACTTCACAAATAGCGTTACATCTATCGCATAGGTGAATGCGTGTATTACATTTTATATGTTTCAAATATTAGAAGTATCTTAACTTCACTGTTGCTTTTTTATCAAACTAATTTTATGTATCCCGTTAGCTAGTATTAGATACTGTAGTTGCCGCAATAGACTATCAATACCCATTCTGTTCTATTTACGGCTCCCAAGAAGACTCTGATGAGTTTTTCAACAATGCTGGTCATACAGGTGTGTGCGAAACAGACATAGATCAGCTCCCACACAACATTTCAATAGAGATAATCCGGGACTTAACCATCCCTATGTCTATGGTTGAAGGCATGTAATCCAGTTAACCATCTGTTACACAGCATACTTACTCTTTGTGTCTTCTTCCCTGGTTCAGCCTCTTCCACAAGAACAAAATCATCCACATGCATAGATGGCGGCCTGCTGGTATTCTGCGGTCTCTGTCTGAATGGATCGTTGTAAAAGCGCCCTCCCCGCATACCACCTGGGATATCCAATCGTAACAGGAGTCATAACATGTACTAAATTTGATGCTTACAATTATTGTAACATTTATTCAATAACCCTTTGAACCTGATGAGCCGCCAGACCGGCTTACGCATATGTGTACCGTATATATGGTGAGACGGTGTAGCGGCTTACAGGTATGTATGAAATCAACCATATGAAACGGACTATAGGCTCAGTGTAGGATGTCTAAAGGGGTTTGTTTACATAGATAAGACTATTGGGCATCAAGAAACTGCCGGGTCAAAGTTCAAATTGATGTAATTTTTAATTTGCGAGTGTTTTTAGCAGCTCATTTTGCTTGGTGGGATTCTTGACTTTTTGCATCACTATGACATATAACACAATGCAATATGTTCATACTTATTCCCTGTACTCAAATGTAACCCAACATTCATAAGTGCCCTAAACAAGACTTATGTCATGAGGCTTAAAGGGATGTGTGTTTACACTTTCCGATCGGCTATTATTTCTACCATACACAAACCAGATTTTTCAGAAACCTTTCACAATTTTCAAAGTCTATCTCAATGAATCCTGACCCAATAAGGTAAGTGTTAACGTGTGTAAACCCATGGTAAATTTGGAGGAAATTTGGATCCTTGCTCTCTGTATTTCAAAGTTTGATATTTTTAATTTTCAGTTATTCATTTGTGCATGGTCACCATTCTTTGACAAGTAGATAATTTTTGATATGTTTACTATATTTTGACATCAATAATTATTTGGTTGGTTCAAGAGCTATATATAGCTTAAGTTATTGTGCCTTACCACGACCAAAGGAAGTAACTCTATTTGGAGGTTTTTGAGATTAAAGGCAAAAACTGAATGATCCTTGATGTATCTGTGAAATCTTTAATTATTTGGTTGAAATATGTTTTAATAAATAGATAAATAACATATACCTAATCATCAAATGCCAATTTGTCAAGTTTTGTATTGCATTTATGATTAACCAAAAAAAATACAAAAAATGAGTTATGTCCTTTTGTCGTGGTGGGGCAGTCAGTACAGATCAAATGTCTACTTACGGTGAGATCTCCTGATACCTGTTGGTGTTCTATTGACTCCAGCAACACGAATAGACTTAAAACCAAGCCTAAATGGAAAGATAATTTAGATGGATTAAGAGAAGTAGTTAAAAATAGCCAAGTAAGAAAAGACATTAGTAACAAATCATGGGAGGTTAACGTAATTAACTATAGATGAGGTGACCTATGATGTAATGTATTTACAAATGGGACACCCTCTGTTGTTTCCCTCCAGGCAGAATATACAGTAACATTAATGAAGACAACATGAAATTTCTTTCTAATGAATTGTAAAACTCATTTAGTTTTAGGTTTTTTTGTGAAATGCGATAGCTTATAGCATTCCTAAGCAAGTTTAAAGACAGTTTTGATAACAATTTGCTGTGACACCACAATCTAGTTAGAAAACCTGATCTGGCCTATGTAAACTATAGGAACTCTTGCCCGTTGTGTTTTGTCTCAAACCAACAGAGGGCGTCCTAAATGTAAAAAACAACGGTCACCTCATCTATATTACCATTCTTGTGAGTTATATATGTCAATAGGCCAGTATAACGACTGTGATAACTTATAGAACATTCACTCCTTACATATTTACATACGGTTTAGTACCTTTTCTTCTTGATTTTAGACTGTAATTCTTCAGCCCCGACAACTTTCTCATATTCTGCCTTCAAGTCTAGGTCCTTCAAGTAGGTGGTGCATAAATCATCCAAGTCAAACTTCACCTGAAACAAAAAGGTACAATTGTGTTTGTGATTTATTGTTATTACTGGCATAGTTTAAGGCATATTATGCAATCTTTTTCATAGAATGCCCTCTATCTGTGATTTTTAACTCATCTGTAGGCTGAGGACCAAGCCAGTAGCTAGCACTGACCCTCTCCTCATCTGCATCACCAAAGTTAAAGATTGCCTATACGGTCCTCAAAATAAGTATCTGACCAGGTAATAAATATACTCTCCAAAACAATAGCTCCTACGTAAAAATATTAAATTATAAAGATGTAAGGAAATCTCTTTTCTTCAATTTGAGACATTGTTCATGAAGATCGGTTAATAATTGAGAACACTACATTGATAAGGATAGAACAAAGTGCGGTTTACATTTTCACACTTGGGTTTTGAACACGCAGGACCAAGTGACAGGTATGTGTATAGGCTGCATTGATCAATTGAAGAATCCTCAATCCTCATCTTACTATCAACCCGTGAGTTATCGCTACCAGTTAATCGATAATCTGCCTGTTGCTAGTCCGAGGCTGTGGACATTTCAACGAACAAAATGTTGAAATGAAAAAATGACTTTGTTTGGGTTTTAGGCACATAACTGAGTGACTATTCATTCAATCTTCATGTGTAATATCTCAAATTGAAGAAAAGAGATTTCCTTACAACTTTATAATTTAATATTTTTACGTAAGAGCTATAATTTTGGAGTTAAGAGCATATTAATTACCTGGGCAGTTACTTATTTTGAGGACTGTACATATCAAACACAAAGACAACTCACCATCTCTTGTTCTGGGTCTGCCTCATCTGTTGGTGGCGGACCCAGCCAGTAGCTAGCACTGACCCTCTCCTCATCTGCATCACCAAGGTAATACACCATTCTGGTATTGAATTGTTCTGATAAGCTCAATGGAGCTGGGAGTACTATCTCAACAACATCCACTTTGGGGACACTTGCTTGGTGTTCATCTTTGGCATCTAGGGTGTGTATCAGACTGCTGATGTTTTCTAACAAGCCTTCAAGGCTCTCTTCTTTCTTGCAACAATCCTGGAATAATTAAGGGATAGTATAGTTATTTACTGTCAAATTAACATGGACTTTTTATTGTACATGTTTTGCGTAAGTTTATCCTGCATTTCACAATTATTGTGATCATTTTACAATGAACAATATTTCTAATAAACAAGTGCAAACAGGTAATCTCATATGTGATACTCTAACAAAATAGGGTATCTGAAAGATAATCAAATGAGCACCTATCAATCTGTTTCACATTCCAATACTTTCAAGAACTGTATTTAATTACGCCATTGGAATACTAATTAAGGGTGGGGGTGTAAACCCTAAAAATATGAAATTCATCAAGCACTGTAACTTTTGAACTAACAATGCGATGTACATAAAAGCATACAATTTTGGTATTCAATTTCACTGAAAATTCTGATTTTTAGAATTTTGGCCCCAAAAATCACTTTTTTGGATATGATTTTTCGGACAATGTAATAAAATCAGTTGTGGGTATAAAATGCCGAAATTGCACCGAAATCATCTTAAGACAATTCTCTAGGAACAGAATTTTTACTTTTTCGTTCAACATTTTAGTATTTAAACTTTTTAGGTAAAAAATCAAATTGTTGGCACTTTTTGGATATTTGTTGGGTTAACACCCCCTTAACTCTGCATACTACAGTGTCAATCATTCATATAGTGACTACATGGATCCCCCCTACTGCTGTTTACTTACCGCTAACATCTTTTCCAATCGTTTTATTGGATGATCAAAATTATTCCATTTGAGCAGACCGCATAATTCTGCTACCCTCAGTGAGTATGTCCTATAAGTAGACAGATCATCCTGGCCTATCTCACTATCCATGTCTGTTGGACCTGAAATATAAATGAGAATAATTTGTTAAGTAGCGATGACCTTTTATATGAAGATAGTTGCCTAATGAAATAATCAACTCAGTGTGCTAATGGTAAAGTTAAATACATAGCAAAAGTATAGCATCTATTATGTCTTAAAGGCATATTATGTGATCTTTTCCAGAGAGCGCCCTCTATTCATGATTTTTTTTTAGAAAGTAGATTTCCTGCAGATTTACATTTCTGATCATAAATCGTACATACATTCCAAGTTACAGAGCGATACGATTCCTAATTACCTCAAAATCATGGTTTTAGAGTGAATTTAGAGTGAAAATATAAACTGTCGTGATCACTCTAAAACCATGATTTTGAAGTAATTAAGAATCGTATCGCCCTGTAACTTGGAATGTATATACGATTTATGATCAGAAATGTAAATCTGCAAGAAAATCTGCTTTCAATTTCTTTTTCGATGTTGAGGGCGTTCCCTGGAAAGATCACATAATATACCTTTAAAATATTATTCTTAATGTGATTTGTTATTGCGCAATATTTGAACTAATTTTCCTGTTTTATGCAAATTTATGATGTAATGTTTGATTGTGATTTGAATTAAGTTCTTACTTTGATAAAAAAGCAACAAAAACAAAACAAAACAACAAGCAAGAAACTAAATTGAAAGTGTAGATCGAATTTTTAAAATTTTTAAATGTGACATATTTTTAAATAACCACAGTATTGCACAAATTTCCATTTTAATTGTTTAACAAAGAAATATCCTTGACTTTGGTATAAAAAGTAGTAAAAGCTCCATCCTAAGGTTCCCAAACCTTTATGAAAATAAAAAATAAGCTGTCCCCATTCCTGACCTCTGACCTCTTTTCGAAATCCAATTTGGGTGGGTTACTATTATTTAACATGACACTTTTCCTTGCAGACTATTGATATGCTTAGATTGTTACCATAACAATATGCTGCACATTCAAAGGGGTGCAGATGACATCCAAACATTGTTTAAAAGTTTTAAAAAATGTAGATTTCCCTAAATCTTTCATGGGCTTAAAATTACAATGACAACAGGAACAATGTAATTAGTATTTCCCTTATCTTCTATAGGAAATTCTAACTACAGAGTTCCTGTCATCATTATACTTTTTAAGCCCATGAAAGACTTAGGGAAGTATAAAATGGCAAGTTCTTCCCCTGATCAATACCTTCTATAGTGAGAAGCATCTGCAGAAGATCCAATGAGGTGGAGAGAGTTGAGAGATAGTCTGAGCTGCTCTTGCTGAATGTCTTGGAGAGACGCTTGAATAGATTGTAGAACTCACCTGGACTTCTAGTTAATGTACTGCAAGAATAAAACAGATTGATTGGAGTTTCAGATAATTGATTACTAGGATAAGAAGTCTGGGTTTCAGATCAAATGCCTCATAGCTTATAGATCAATTATAGTCGTCGCCAGAATACTTCAGCACTTTTTAAAACCGCCAATGCGCGCGTCTAGTTAATGAGCGTGTGGGCGGGGACATTCATGACCCATAGATACGATCGCGGCCAATCAGATTACAGGGGCCGCGACGTGTCGAACTGCTCAAAGATAACGCTGTTGTGACGCTGTTCTACAACGCACTTCCGTGTTTACGCTGTACGCAGTTGTCACAGAAAAAGTGCCGAAGTATTCAGACCACAACTATAGCCCAACCCAACCCAAATTCAGGTTTTATTTAAGTATTTTGGTAAGTGGTAGCTGATTTATCTTCTCTATCAGTGTATATGGCAAAATGAGTCAGGGTTGTATCCATATATTCTATCACAGCTTTCCCCAGCTTTACTGGGTAAAGCTGTGTGTTTTTGTTGTTATAACAATAAATTTCATTCATACACACAGCTTTCCCCAGGAAAGCCGGGTAAAGCTGTGATAGAGTATATGGAAACAACCCCTAACAAATTATAGCCACATTATTCAGAATTCTTCCTATGTTATGCTCATATTCCATTTAAATAAATAAGTCTTTGAACAAATGCCCAAAGTTTTTCATTGATCGTGAGAGTGAAAAATATCATTGTAATAGAGTAAAGTATGTAACAATAGGCTGAATACACACTACATTGCTGGTGCACAGGATCATAGACAGTGTATAGAACACTTTTGATCTTCAAAAAGCCTATATGGGTTAATTCTGTCTTTTAATAAATTGGACACATATCAAACAATGTTAGCACAAGCAAGAAAGTGGCTTCTATTTTATGAAATGTTTGAGTTCAACGACACTTACCTTTTGATGTGATAAAACCCGTAGTCATGATCCAACAGCATTGTAAGTGTCCTCAATGACAACAGAATACTTGCATAAGAATGCTCCTGGCTAGTCACATGATCAAACAGGGTGGAGCATATGGCTTCCATGTGATCTTTTGCAGGCATGCTATTGGCTAATTGTTCATTGATTGACAGATTGTCGCTTGACATCAGACTAATGTCTGGACCGCACAGAGATTGCAACAAAGCCTGGAAAATTTAAAATAGCAGTTACAGAAAGATGTATTATGATTTATTATTAAATATTTATGAGGGTGGAAAACAGACATGTGGGCGTCAAATTAAAGACCCAGGCATCTACTCATTCCACCAGTGGCTTAATCCAGCAAATCTGCCAATCTGACACATTTGAGCAATAGAGGGTGCTGCAATACCAAATGTTTTAAATGCCTTTTACTCTTGATATCCATGTTCAGTAGACTCCGATTCCTTTTCAAAAATATGGTTAAATGTATTTTCAAATATTGTTCGTATAAATCAGTTGATATAAACAAAGATAAACGATAAGAAAAGTAAAAATGTAATTTTGATGATGCCCCTTTTTAAAAATTAATTTAACACCATAGATTCTGTATTTTGTAAATAATATCTAGTAGATTCACAGTCAGTATGTCCACCATTTAGTAGATGCCTGGGGCTTAAGACAAGAATTGTCTAATATAGTCGCAGTCACAATTTCAAACGAATGTTGGTGAATTTCAAGGCAAATCTAGATCTACAACTTATGAACGTGCAGGTTTTGACACCATGTACTATTGGGTGTACTCTTTAAGCTCCTCCACATTGTCAAATGCCTTTCGGTAGCCAAGAAAGCCATATGTAGGCTTACCATCATCACCCCTACTCACCACTATATTTTTAAGGTAAAAATGGCTTTCTTGGACTTGCAAAAGGCATTTGACAGTGTGGAGGAGCTTAAAAAGTACACCTGATAGTACACGCTGTCCAAAACTGCACATTCATACGTTGTAGTGTAGGAACTCTTAACCTATATTATGAATACCCATCATAAAAGCCTACCTCACAAATGTATGCCTATTCACATCATTTTATTTTATTTTGATTTCAAATGTCTATATCCCTGTTACGTCTCTATCCACTCTTACTCTGCAGGTTCCATGGGTATGGTCTAGTACACCCAATCACTCAAAGGTTTTCCAGACAGGATCACCTTTATTGAAATATATCGTAAGCCACTGTGGTTTACCACAGTTTCTTGAGACAAGACAGATAGAAATGGATGTACAACATCACTCACCACAATACACTCCTGTGCCTGCTGGTGGCTAGGGGATGAATTCACCATGTTAAGAAGAACGAGCAATCTTGGCAGGAACTCGGACAAATTCTCGTCACTCTTGATGCTGTAATAACAATCAAATTTATATATGAAGACAGCAGATTTATATATAAAGGATTTTTATAGAAAGGATTTTTATATAAATGATTTTTTATATATAAAGGATTTTTATATAAAAAATCCTTTATATAAAAATTTATAAGGATTATTATATATTAATGATTTTTAAACAGTGAAACAAAAATGATATGTAGGACTATAGGCTTGGGCGACTCACAGTGTGTAAGTGCAGTAGTTAAATTTGATCAGTAAATACCAATACAAATATGGCTCAACTTACTTTGTCCTTAGCATGTGCAGAATAGGTGCTTTGATAGCTGGTTGTGACATGAGAGATACCAATAGGTTGAGTAATCTTGCTGCATCAGGACTACAAGGTTGCTCCTCTTTGGTTTCCTTATCGCGCTCTCCAAGACTGTCCACCAGCATCTCAAGTAGGGTCCTGTGCAGATCATATAATGGAAATAATTATAAGGAGACTTGCATGCTTATTAAGTGGATAGAACAAAACCTGAATTTGGTAAGATGAAATCAAAGCTCCACAACTCTGCCTTTGAAAAGTGAGTAAAATCACAATATAATGCTGAAGTCAATTCCAAATCAAAACAGGACTAATTGACTATGCATGCTCATTATATCAGATTAATTCTTCTCCACGAATGACCACATCTGTTGTTCAAGTAACTTACGAAACAGAAAACCAAAAAATAAATTTGTCAAGATGTATATCTTTATTTTTTTCATGCTCTGAATTGATGTGTCACATTTTGAAAAGACTTTTTCTGTTGTACAATTTGTACTTCAAAAATCTCATATTTTCTTTTGATTTTGTTTATCTTTCATGCGTGCAGCACTAATATTTCCCTGATGACATTGTACTGTTTTTTAAGAAAACAGGTCACATTTATATCTCTCGTAACCAATCATCTTATTTCCTTTAAATGTCCCTACCTTACAATACTGAGTGCTGTTGGGGCAGCCAGATCTGCTAACTGCCAGCATACACGTCTTAATAAGTGTTGCAATGGGAGACAGCTACTACCTAGGAATCAAATTCATATCAATACGTTATTATAATAACATTTAATAGCAAACAGGAAAAGCATGTGAAGAGGTGCAGTTTTCATATACATGGTAGGATTGTGTGTATTGATTTGTCTTGTACAATTTATGTGTGTAATGTTTATGTATATGAACCCTAACTCTCTAGGGGTCATTTTTGGGAATAACAGTATCAGGGGGGACCTAACAGGGAGTGGGGACCCATCTCTACTGGCACCTGGAATCCACTCTCCATAGAGGTTTCAAGCCCAAATCAATAAGACAAAATAGTCCCGTTCCTAAATGGTAAGTTTTTTCTCACCATAACATAATTGCATAATGAGACAGACTGAGGAAGCGAAGGCCATACGCAGTTGTAACTTGTAAGGGTGGTTATACAGGGTGAGTCAAAAAAACTGCAATAGTGGAAAGAAGCCATTTTGTTTTCAAAACCAAAATGAATTTTAACACTTTTTAAACGTTGCAAGAATGACATATTTAATCCTAACTTTGTGTGAAAAAATGAAGTCGATCACATTGTCCGTTTGGCTTTGGTGACCCTCTTTGCTGCACAACCAAATTTACATGTTTTTCCACAAGCACAGTGATTTTTAATTGAAATTGAACACATTGCATTTTCATATTTGAATATCCTGCCAACAAAAATTGGAAAATGTCATGTTTTAATTAAAATTTAGAGCATTATAAGCATTTCATAGCATGGGTAGGGTAAATTGATTATGGTAACTCACATGTAAACAAGAAAGGATGCATCAAATTTCAATAACATCACAAATGTACTCAAGTTTCCAAATTTGAATGAGAGACACATTTTGCGATCTGATGCATATTTTGGGTATCTCTTGGACAAACGTGTGAAATGAGTGGATGATAAGAGAATATTGACTGCGTAACAGCTGTTTTCATGAATTTGTTTTGAAATCAGAGGTCTGTTGTATGGTTTGAGGAATGGTCACGAGCATAACAGCAACCGAGGATTTAAAATAAAATTCACGAAAACAGCTGCTAAGCAATCATTATTCTCGTTCATTACTGAAAATGATGTATATTTATCCAAATCGTTGATTTGTACCGATATAATAGCGCTAATAATTAATTAGTTTTCTGTTTATTATTTTGTCCACCCCTTCTTGATTATTGAAACAGTCCAAGTCGGGCCATCCCCTCATTAACACGGGTAAAAACTAAGGTTCACCAAAGGCAAACAGAAAATTATACTGACTTCATTTTTTCACACAAATTTAGTAACAAATAAGGTATTCTTATAACGTTTTAAAAAATTCAAACTTCAACTTAGTTTTGAAAACAAGATGGCTTCTTTCCACTATTGCTGTTTCTTTGACTCACCCTGTAGTATTCATGAGGTTAGGGTTAATAAATTGGGACTTTACCTTGAACAACAATAATGCTCCCAGAACAACAATATACAGAGTTTAGAACATTAATTCTTTTCAGAGTGTGCAACTTTATTTCAACACATTTAGTTTCAAAAACAGTTCTGAATTATCTTACCTGCTAGATCTCTGATGATAATCTGTATCTGTGCATTCTCTGAATGTAGATGAAGACTCCACAGTCTGCGCAGATTCAATGCTTGCTGTATCTCAGTGCTGTCAAGAGGCTGTGTAAATAGATAGGGGAGGGGAATTAGATAAGGGAACGTAATCATTTTGCACATATAATGGGTCTTATTTGCGAGAACTTTCAACAAAGACTATGGGTAGGCCTTTCTGTGATTTTGGGGAAATGTGATGTTTTGGGAAAAGTAAATATGGTACTGAAAAGGAGAGAGTTTGTGTTGGTAGCCAAGCGTTTTCCCTTTTCGTAAGTGTTTTAATCTCTCAAAACACCCTAATTATGTGTCAAGTTATGCAAACAAACTCTTATAGGATCTTGAAAAGTGCCACTTTTTTTCTGAAAACATCATTTTCGGAAATGGGACTATTTTGGGAAAGTAATAATGATATAATTGAAATGGGGAAACTTTGTATGGGTAGCTAAGTGTGTTTGCTTTTCATAAGTGATTGAATCTTTCAAAAAGTCCAATTATGTGTAGAGTTATGTAAACAAACGTGATCTAATTTTAGGGGGGGCTCATTTTTTTGAACTCTATGAGTCAATGGACCATGTTCTGATAGATGACACGATGACAACTTACCTCACTAGATGTTATAGGGAGAGGTAGAGGCAAGAGCTCTGATAGTAATGTCAGCCCTCCAAGGTATGCGCATGGTGATGGTATATATTGCAACAACTGTTTGATCATCAGGGTCCATACACTGTTGGCAATAGCTATAGGGAAAGACAAATAGAATTAGTTATGTCAGCCAAGTCAGGCATGCAGGTTTTGATCCCAAACAAACCAACTTGTGTGGACTTGACTTGTTATAAAGTAAAGTTAAGACTCGTGCCGAGCAAAGCTCGCGCGCGGAATGCCCATCTCTCTTACCTTAGCGTTTGGGCCAGACTCCTCCATGTAATTTTGGCTGTGGGAGTTTGCCACTCCTCCCGCACAGCGAGTCTTATTTTACTTCCCAACATGAATTAATGCCGGTACCCGTTTATACACCTAGGTGAAGAGAGACAATCACGGTAAAGTGCCTTGTCCAAGGATACAACACGCTGGCCGCAACGGGGCTTGAACCCACAACCTTTGTATTGTGGAGCGAGAATGTATCCGTTGAACCATGCCCTCTTTGTTATAAACAAGTATTAACCCTAACCTTCCACATGTGACGCGACCAGGCGGGCAATCAAATAGTGAAGAAAATTAATGAGCCGAGGTGACTTTGTGGTGCGACCAGTTAGGTGTCGAACTTCCCCGCAGGCGAACCGGGTTCAATCCCTGGCCAGATCCACCCCCAATCTGACCTGTTTTTCTCCCATGCAGGGGTATAGCTAGGCCAGATTGAGTGCCGGCTAATTTTACTGATGGTGAACGAAGTAAGTGTAGCGAACAAAGTACAGTGGATCATGGCATGGGGTCCAGAGGCCTTCTTAATGTTTTTAGGTTCTTTTAATGTACTTCGAGGGTTCCTGCCACATAATTTCTTGTTTTATGAGGCAATCTAATAATTCTATCCACAAAATGTTAAAAAATAAATTAAAAATTAAAAAAATGTCTACTTTTTTTTTTAAGAGTGCCGGCCGGTCAACGTGTGTGCCGACCAACGTAGCTATAACCCTGCTCCCATGATAGTTTTATTCCCCAAAACCCGCCCTGGTAGTTAGGGTTAAAGATAGGTCTCATTTACCTACACATGATCATGAAAACACAACATGTAGGTAAAGTCACCTGTTGGTACTACAATATCAAGCAGCAACAGTATAATGATTGATGTAGAATTTCAAAATATCACCATCATGAATACTGATGAGAAGTCTCTTACATAGATATGCAAGTACAGTCACTTTTTGGTCCCACAATATCAAGCAGTGATAGTGTCATGATTGATGCAGAGTTTCAGGGTGTCATCCTCATGAATATTGATGAGAAGTCTCCTTCACAAACATACATGTACAGTCAACTATTTGGTCCAACAATACTAAGCAGCAACCGGGTTGTGATTGATGCAGCCCACCAATACTCTGAATGAATGGATCTACGGCACATAATCTCCTGGCCACAGTTCGACATATGTGGGCGCACTTCGATCAGGCTGCGCATGCATGCTTGAAAACTCACAAAATACTGCCAACCAACAACACAAAGCACCTGATTAGTCAATATAACTGAAGCCTTTTAACAATCATCATACTGCGTTATAACCACCAACGTATTGGTCCCACTGCGCTGTAACCACCGACGCAGTGGGGCGTGATGGTGCGTGAATAAGCTCATGTTTATTCACAAGTTTTTCAGTTCTTACGTTTGAGCACCAACCAATCAAAGCCGTGAGGTCGAGATTATGTGGTGCGCACCAACGGATGACCATTGCACCGTTATGGGGTGAGGTTGAGCTTGTTAACCTCATGTGATGTGCGTCCATTGTCCTAAACATACCTTCTTCAGAATCCGCCTTTTGTGTGTTAGGTTTGGTATAGGCCAGCAGTATATCTACTATATCACTTTGTATCTGTATACACTCTGGTGACACTATCCCACTTGTAGGTACGGAACACAGGAACGAGTGTAGGGGTAGAAGTTGGGTCACAAGACGCTCATCTCGGAACTGTACAGGAAAGTTTACAGAATTCAAATACTCAGTATGATTACCATTGATGTAAGTTTGAGTGGAGGGAGATAATTTCCTTATTCTGTGCACCATTTAAGGGTGCACTACACTAAATGTGGTATCCCCACCTTTAAGGGCAGTGTTTAAAACTAGAATCGGAAAGTATGCATGGCAAAATCCTCAATTAAAAAAACTTGATAGTAATACAATTGCGTAAATGCCTATGATTTTTGATTAATTATGATTAATGGGACATCACCTACATGCACCCTGACTATAAACTGTGAATATCATCTAGATAAATGTTGAAAGATCTTTCAAATTTGTGTTTTTTACTGGAAACAATGGCGATTACGGCGGCATTTCCAAGCTCGTCAGAGAGGTAGTCAACTCCATGGCCGTATTTTGAAAAATCAAGCAGGTTCACCTACCTATTTTTTTCACTTTTTGGTGAGAAAATGTGATCATCTTTCAAAAAAAGCACTCTACAAGGTCCAATTTCGCAATTTAGTGGTCTAAAACAGAGTTTTATATCAGTGTTTTTGTACATATCCCTATGGAGCTCTATTTAGTAGTGTGACCCCTTAAACAGTACTCTAATTATTTCAGTTCATTTACTGTAATACATGTAGTAACTCAAACTTGAATCAGGCATTTAGGAGACAATCTGGACCACACAGGATTTAATTCTGAGTTCAATTTGTCATCAATTTTTAAACTAAAGCATCTAAAATCATATTCTGTAAAATTCCCCTGACAACCAAGAAACCAAACTTTATGTGATCATTAATATTACAAACTGCCCATAAAGCAGAAGACAAAAAAGTGGGATAAACAAGCAGCATTTATGAAATGGTTTTTTGGTGGAAATTATAATACAACATTAAAAGGCTAAATAATGTTTGTTTATCCATAGATCTGGACCACACAGGATAATTCCATCCCATCAATGGTCAGTCAGTAGGTCGGATTTCTTTTTTTCGAAAGATGTATCATAGTTGCTAAATAAGATGTGAATGGGAATATTTTACAATTAAACCACTTCCTTCATGTTTTGAAACAGTTCAGAAGAGCAAAGAAATAGTTTTAAAAATATTTCAGTGTATTTCCGGAAAGCAAAATTTTGGAGGAAAATAAAATCTTTAATTTCCAAATAACATCATGTATGACAATGTGTAAAATACCTCACAACTTCCGCTCCCCAGCAATTCATGTAGCATGACCTTAGTGAGTTTGAGTAAGGGTACTACTATGGCCTCGACAAGGTGCTCCATGGTGCCTGGTAGGGCATAACCCATCTGCCACGGACGCATCAGAAAATCATTCAGTTTCTATACAGATTGGGAGAGATGAAGCAAAATACAGAAGCATATAAACAACGTTTTAGTGAGAGAATAATTAATGACAAGGATCTGTTGTGCATACTGGATAGTATAGGAATTGTACCATTTTAAGAGTATAGGATAAAGTTCTTACACTAATGCTCATTACATACTAGCCAGTCGCAGATATTGGCGATTTAGAGTCACTCGAGTGGACTATGGAGTGAAATCGCTCACAGCAACTCAAAAGATTGAACGACCATGTTGAGCACATGTTGGATTGAAGTCAACTGCAGCGATTCAGGCAGTGCGATCTGGTGCGACTTTTGTGTGGTCGCTGCTGACTAAAATGGTAACGTTTGAAGATCAAATGACATAAATTACGTCCTCAGGAACAACCCGGATCACAAAGCGACCTAAGTATGTCATCAGCATAAGGGTAATAGCAAAGAGGTAATGTCCTACAACTCCTCCATAGTAGAGTATTGGCTACCATTAATCCTTTACATAAACATAACAATGTTTTGGCATTTATGGGGGAGTACATCTCCTGTAATTTGGAAAAACCTAGAAAGTCACATTTTTGTGAAAATTGGGTTAGACCCATATTTGGACTTAATAGGTTTTTCCCTTTCAGTTTATCAAGATTCCAGATGAAAAACTGCCAGGGAAGAGTTTCACACACTTTAACTTGATAAACTGATGGGGAAAAACCTAGAAGTAAGTCCTGGGCAATATCATGTTTGGCTTACCCCTTCGTGACGTCATACGGAATCAACGCCATAACATTTCACAACTTATTCCGTTGGCGTGTACCATTACGGGGCACGAAACATGATATTGCCAAGTCCTGAAACCAAACAGTTTTCCCTTGTTTTCTCAAATTTGCATTCAACAGACTTACTAGGTTTTTCCAGATTACAGGAGACATGTACAGATATTTTACATGTCTGTACACCTACAATCAAGGAAAATTGGTGTTGGAACACTGCACTTATTTTAACAGTATATTCCACATTGTGGAAGCAATGTTCAAGCGCTGTTTTTGTAATAAACTCTCTTTTAGCGCATGTTGGTACTTCATATCCCTCCCCCACCAATCAATGTTGAGTGTCCCAACGATTGTGGTGATGAAATGATTGGTTCTGGGAAACATTGGACAGGAGGCTGGCTGGGTGAATGATTTCAACAAACAAAGTTTTCAAAAGTGTTACCAACAGTTATTTCTTGGATTGTAGTTTGCACATACAGGAATGTCCAACTTTTTACCCAGCCTTCAGGACCTTACAGCCAGATTAAATAAGGATGTTCCAGTCTCAGTATCATTGTTTAAAAACCAATATCGAAAGACCTTTGGTGATAATTTAAAACAAAAACAAGCTTCTAAAATGTATAACTACTTTAGTGAACCACTGTCAAAAAAATGCCAGCCACCCTTAGACCCCTAGGGTTTCACACCACTAAATAACGTCTGGCCCTACCCCCTTTGAGGCAATAGTCCAAAACCGGCCCGTTTCTATACCGAAACGGGAGACCTATTGTAAACTACAGTTTAAAATTAGGGTATTTACTACATGTTATGGCGAAATTAATATAGTGTGAATTTTGACATACACATCAGCGTTCTTCGGGTCCAAAAAAATTGATGCAATGATGATTTTTTTAATATTTTAACAGAGACATTTGTGTTCAGGTCATTTCCGGTATCTGACGCCATCATCTAAATCAACAATTGCGTGTGACCAGGAAAACTCAACTCGTACTTTTTGAAAAGGCTCTAGCTCAAAAAAATACCGGTTACCCCCCATATATGAGTTGTTGAGTTAGTAGTCATGGCTTTCATCTTCAAGTTGAAACCAAATTTCAAGATACCAGTTTCTTATAACGTCGAGAAATATCCATTTTAAAATTGTGCATTTCACGTGTAAACCTATGGGGGGATGTATTTGGTGGTGTGCAACCCTAGACCATTTTATATTGATACACAATCTGTTTTTACCTTGAGCGTCATGATAAATGTGTTCATTGCGGCCGAGGAGAAGAGTTGTGCAATAGCAACACTATTATTATTATTATTATTATTATTATTATTATTATTATTATTATTATTATTATTATTATTATTATATCGATACACAATCTGTTATTACCTTGAGTGTCATGATAAATGTGTTCATTGCGGCCGAGGAGAAGAGTTGTGCAATAGCAACACTGTAACTCAAATCTTTCTGTTGCGCTATAGAGATAAAAACAACAAGGATATACAAAAGTGTTTATATCATTATGTTTGTACAAGTGCAGTGTAAAAGGTTCCCTGCATCTATGTGCTCCACACAACTCATCCATAGAATCAATTCAACACATTTTTGACCAGTCGCATCAAAAAGGACATGTTGTAGACGAACTCAATTTTGAGATAGAGGCCAATATATTGGTGAAATATAAAGAAAATAATACAAAAAACTTGCTTCTTCAAATCATATCTTGTGTTTACAAAATCTGATTACCATCAACAATGGTATCATTTCAAAGCTTAAAAATGTGCTCTTTCAAGTCATATCAATAACTCAGATTTGACCCAGGCCTCCAACAACAAGTCCATTTTGATGTGACGGGTCACATTTATTGGCTGGCATAAAGTCATGCATATGCATAAAATGATGTACAATAAATTCAGTCAGTGCCAGCATCACGCTTAGAACAATAACAAATTTGCTGGTAAAATATGAAAACAGTATGATAAATCCACATATCGGCAGCTTATATTTTATTTTTGTCAAAGTTAAAAAGCCCATTTACATGTTTGCGCAAAACTCAATCTGTCGGTTTCAAATAAAAAAATGGCGGTGATCTGTGCAATATTCATAAGATATTGTTATCATGACATCACTTTTGATCCTAGTCTTGTTCCTATGACTACAGATTGTCAGTGTGTCACTTATAGGACAAGATTTTCAAGAACCCCTGGTTTTGGGATTGAGCCCCAATTTTTGAAATGCAGGGTGGGGGTGGGATCAGGGGCTTTGAGAACCCCTTGTTTTAAAAGTTTGTGCCACCCCTGATGTCGCTGTTGCATGAAAATAAATGTGACTTGATATCTATGTATGCGTAGTATAGCATTTATCTAATAAATAGAACCCCTGGCCATATACTTACATCCAGATTGCATGTATTTAGGCGGACAGGAATAGTGATGTAGCACCCTCAGACATGTGACCATACCCGGCGCAATGGAAGTGAATTTATTGATCAAGTCATCATTCTTTGTGTTCATATACTCTACCACCTTGGGTATACTGCTCTGTGCTATCTTGATGGACTTCACAGGGGCGATCCATTTGGAGAGATCTGAAAATTAAAATCAATTCAAATGGTCGTTTGATTAGGATTTGCGTTATCTTCTTGAAATTCTCCTTCACTTGGAGTGAGGCTACACTAACAATTATGAAAATAAAAATAAAAACTTTATCAAAAGTAGGATAGTATTGACATAATGGCTTAACTTGTACCTATGCATGCAAGATGTATCTCTCCCAGTACCAGAACAGAGCATTTAAAAGTGTCTTTACTATAGGGAGAGTATGTAAGTAGCGCCTGTGATTGTATTGATATAAGAATTGATCCTACCATCGAGACGATTCTCGTGTTCCTATTGGATAAACGCCTGAATTTAGTGACTAGATATATTCTGTATCCGTCCCCCGTATCCTGTCAGTAAGGAACTGCGCATGCGTTGTAGTAGGGTTGCTACGCCGACGTGACGATATCGGAATGCATCTGAACTTGCTCAGGTTTTAGGTGACTACTACTTTACAGAATCATTTGTTCTTGTTTTGTTTTAATAGTGTTTTAGTAGGATAAAATTGTTATTAGGCGAGGTTGGGTCGGATACGGATTATATCTAGCCTACGTCTGCATCAAACTCGGGCTGCGCCCTCGTCCTGATACAGAATCCTTGGCTAGATATAATCCGTATCCGACCCAACCTCACCTAATAACTAATAGGCTTTACTTATTGTACCTATGCATGCAATATGTATACCTCCCAGTACCAGAGCAGAGCATTTAAAAGTGTCTTTAATAAGTAGCATCTGGGATTGTATTGATATAAGAATGGCTTTACTTGTTGCCTTAGGCCAAGAAGAAGAAAAAATCTGTCTCCCGGCGCGTTAAGTATGTGTAGACACTTTTGCCACATAACCCTACGCGATGAGCCCAATTTTTGGTGTTTTGGTTTTGTTTCATATGAAAAAACAAGTGGGCCAAAAACACAATAAACGAGAATTTCTGCATTTAGCTTTGCAAAAAATCGCATATAGCAAAGCTATTTTCCTAAATGTATTTGAGACAGACCTTCTTTCTTTCTTTTTGCCTTAAGAAAGCTACCAAACTAAGAAAATGTAAATAACATTTCCCGAAATCAGGAAATGTCCTGAAAAGTGGCATCTCTGTAGTAGGTAAGTATTTCTCTAGCATTAATTAGCAAACTGTTATCCCTGGATTGTACTACATGTTGGAGCTGCTGAGAATTATCAACAAATGACAGTTTTATAGAGGCCCTGCACGTATTCATCGATTGGCTTTAAAGAAAGAAATTGACCATGCGTCATTCACCTGAATCATGGCGTTTTACCATCCATTCAGTTTCTTCTTTGGACTGACCCGGGGGCTTTTGAAATTGATGTCAACTCGCATGAACAAAATGGGATTTTTAGCTTCTTATGATTCCAGTAAACTACAGTCATCAAAAAAAGTAACTATACAGGTAATAAATGGGCTTCTTACTCTAAAAATATAGATCCTACTTAAAAATATTAAATAATAAATTTGTTGAGAAATCCCTCTTCTTTAATATGAGATATTGAACGCTAGGATCGGGTGATTATTAAAGAATTGACAATCCAAAATGTAAGGTAAAGTCACAATTTCATTTTCACATTTTACAGATCAACACGGGGGAGAGAATGACAGGTAGCGTGTGTGTGGCGTATTGATCCATCGGAACAATACGGCTGACTGTCGAACCTGCGCACGCATCACCCAATTGCACTGCAGGTTATCGATAAGGTACCCGCAGATGGGTCCGTGTGTAGAAAATAAAATGTGAAAATGAAAATTGGACTTCACCTTACACTTGGGAGTGTCATTTCCTCAATAATCACCCGATCTCAGCGAGCAATATCAAATATTAAAGAAGATAAATGTTGCAACAACTTTATAATTTAATATTTTTAGGTAGGATATATATTTTTAGAGTTAGATGCCCATTTATTACCTGTATAGTTACTTATTTGATGACTGCATGTCACAAGCATTGCCTCTATTGCAATAATCTATATACAACCTACCACTCTCTTCTTTACAGCAACACACTATTGTAGGTAAGTATTTCTCTAGCATCGGTATACTGCTATCACTGTGTTGTACTACAAAGAGTAACAGCTGTGAGGCATAGCCAAATGATGTGGACTTCTTGATCTTCAGAACTGTTTCTTCATCCCCTACAGATGCAAATTAAAATATAAAGTTAGGCACAAAAAATGTGTTGTGTTGCCCTCGGCGACAAACCCTAAAATCTCAAAAATCAGGGTCACAATTTTGGTTTGTTTTAAGATTTAAATTTTACCCAAATATAACTATTTTCTGCTTGAAATGAATAAGTTTGCTTTAATAGATTGCTTTTATACTATTATCACACTAGTAACATTAGTCAAATTGATATTAGCCAATTTTGTCACTGTCTGTCAGTAATATTTGTCAACAAAAAAAAAGGAAAGGAAAGGAAAATCGACCGACCGACCGACCCGACTTTAAGAATTTTGGCACTTGAGGGCAACACAGCCATTTTGTTACCTTAGTAACATGGGTGTATTTGCACAATCAAAGACAAATTCTTACATTTGAGCATAAATGATGCATCTATCAGTATCACTGTAGTTTGCACTGATGTCATGTTTGTTTGGAGTATAGAATTTTTACCGAAGTGCTCTTTCAAAAGATGAAACAAAGCAAATGTGAATACTAGAGAAATACATATATATAGTACGCATGTTACAGAGAAATATACCATATTTTCACAAATTCTGCACATTTTGAAAAGAATGACCAATTTTAAAAAGGAGAGAACTGTTGTCCGAGGAATTTCCTCCTTATTACTTAACAATTGATCAAACATTGAATTTCATATCACCAAGTTTTGGGTGACTTTGTCACATTTGTAAAATGTTCAGGCAATCTGAAATTTAAACTTCCTGTAAAATAAATGATAACTTATTTCAGTTATTATTCTCTGGATTTTTAAACCCAGACATTGCATATATACAATAATATGCAAAAGTTAAATCTCAAAAATGATGTTTTTTTCTCATAATTCTGCCATATTCCTAGTTTTCACCTATGTCCAAAATCGGTTTATAAGAACATTTGAAAATTCTAGATTTTTTTTAGTATTCTAAAACATAAATCTGTACCGCTTATATTACATGTTGGTCGGCACATAGACCAGAGTGGTTTTGATATCCTAATGTATGAGATTTGTCTTCTTACCTAACTTTATTTTCATTTATTACACAAAAATGTGTGTAAGTCTCCAGCAACTACTTAAATTATGGCTCCTGTTAAAGGTGTATGTTCCGATCACTTAAGATTTTTTTCACATCAAAATATTTTGATATCAAAAGAAAACCCATATTTTTCTCATTATTTATGTAAAATCTTAGGTGCAAGATATGTTCCATTATGGCATAATAGGCCAAAATACAGTGACAGGCGGTTAACCACCCGGCTAGTTTGTTTACTACTCAATGGTCAAATGTCAAGTCACCTTGTGCTTCTAAAATAATAACCATTGGAGTTATGTATCTTAAACTTTGGAATATGACTATTTTAAGGTTGACCCTTCATTAGAATAGAAATCATCAAGTTGAAAATCGGGCCAGAAATTGGAACACCTACCTTTAAATACCTATGTCCCACTCACCTTTGAGTTCTGCATACATGAGAAGACATTCCAGGTTATCCCCCAATGAAAACACATTAGCTAAACAAGTCTTGCCAATAGGCGTAAAACACAGTATATACAAGGCTATCAATGAGTCCAACACATCCTCCCTATCCCTATCTATCACATCAACCATATCCTTATCAGTCACTTGTTTCAATTGGTCAACCAGCTGTAGGGTTGCCAGACTGTGTATCATCTGCATGCCCACTTGTTGAAGGGGGCCCTCTTCGGGGGAGTCCTCGTCGTAGTTGACGGTGAGGGCCTGGAACAGCGCCTTGGTGGTGTCTGGGTTGAAGGTCATGAAGAGCAGACCTGTGATTTGGGAGACATAAACCAGAGAAAAGATGAGTAAAAGAGTATACATTGACATAAACTCCTCACAAAAAGTATCGAAACACCTTACACATAATTAACGGTCCGAAAGGGTATAAATTAATCAAAGCATATGATCCAGGGCATAATTTTGTTTTGTGTATTTTGACACCTCGATTGTTGAGATACGATGTTGCAGAGCGGAGTTATTGTCATTTCAATGGTTGTAGGTCCAGTTTCAAAAGTGACGATCATCACTATAGACAATAGATGCAAGTTTGATTAATTCATACCTTTTCAGACCGTTAATTATTGGATCATGTGTAAGTTGTTTCGATACTTTTTGTGAGGAGTTAATAAAGTGCACATTCAAAACCTCATGAATATACACGATACGTGCGACCCAATTAAAGCGAAGGTTACTAACGGACAACCAAGTACCTCCGCGTAAACATTAGTACCCCCGTATAATGCATATCTAGTTTGATCACCAAAACAATTCGCATAATGCCACAACACATGATGTATTTGCACAACGCCAGGGCTCAAATTAATCAAAGGCATCAATCGCCTTCGATGCCCCACCTAGTAGCCTTGATGCCCTAAATTGCTGGCTGTTTTTACTCCATTAAAATTACATAATTGCCTTGTATAAATTTGGTGCCCCTTTCAAATTGCTTTAAATTGCCTGCCCTTTTCATTTCTTATTTTGAGGCCTGCACAACGCAGTAAGTTACGAGGCGCTTGCACTATTTTTGATAAGATTTATCAATTTGTAATGGGTGAAGCATGGTTAAATTGCCATAAGGTGTACCATTTTAATGAGTAATGAAGTACAAGTATCGTTCAGTATCAATAAATGATGATTTCAATTGACGGATTTGAATCAGGATAATGACTTTTATCGGATGTTTTAAAAGACAATGGTCTAAAACAATACCTATATTCTATAAGGCCACAAAGAGGAAAAAACTGTTCTACAGGCCTCACTGACCCTTTTGTTGGAATTTCCACACACCAAATTTTTAGAACATTTTGAAATTCGTTAAAATATGTGAATAGTTTGAAAATTGCCTGAAAATCCACCCAAATAAAACATAATCTTAATATTTTTGTGAGCGCACCCCCCTCACTCAAAAATTGTATTTTTGGACCCCCCTCCCCTTAAATGTCTGACTCTGCAGCACATTTCCCGAAATGTTTGAATGTTTGGAAACAAAAACAAAACGGAGAGGTCCATTTGCCTGTAGAATAGGGATTATTGTTATCATCGCCTTACAATTATTTCAGCAAGCTATGCACAACCAAGTGGCTAAAAATGTTTGCTATTCTGACTCACCATTGAGAGATTTCATGATTGCTATGAGCAGATCTTTGACAGCATTGGACACACCTTCATGTCCAGATGTAGCAGGGCAAGACACTAACACAAGAAGAGATTCCAGAAGTTTCCTGGGGAATAAAATACAAAATGTTCAACTTCTTGCCTCTTTGCTTTCAACTTCAACACTTTCCATGCGGCTGTTAGTTTTTTCCATACAAAACAGATTTTCCAAAAACCTTTTTCAACTTATAAGGTCTATCTCGAGGTTTACTGAACCAATAGTGGGCATGTTTGTACTTATTTTAATGCATTTCTCATGGTGACTCCAAATATGGTAATTGAATTCAATAATTTTGACATATTTGAAACAATTTGTGAAATTTTGGGATGTCGTCTGCAGACACCTGCCGCATGGTAAGTGTTAAAACTACTAAAACAAAGTAGTATTTTGACAAGTGTGGTCGTTTTAATGCAAATTCGAGACAAATCTAAAGTTTTATTTAATTTTGATTGCTTGGTCATCTCTATCTGGAATTCTTAAACAGCTAAGAAAATGTCATTGGTTCTCAGAGAAATCTGTGATATTTACATGAGACAATATAACACGGTGTACATTAATGAGTATGACACCATAACGTGCACTTCTGTAGTGCGTCTTACTGCCCTTTTCCTGCATGCTTTTGCGGTGAAATATGCTGACGCGTGGTGGACTGTTGGTGGGTTATTCAATACTAACAGAGGTAAAAGTCAACAAATGTGGGCAATGAAAGGTACTGATTTCAACAGATGTTTAACATATTTTTTGCATAAAACAACGCCACCTGTGACGGTGTTGTTCCACTTAAAATAATACTGCCTACCGTTTACAGACAATAACACAGGTACACTCTAAAACAATACCTTTATTCTCTAATTTTTCCATCTGGATCATGTTCCAAGGATTATGATGACAGCTGTGGTTTATATTTAGCACTTATTTAACTTTGTAGTCACGACCCTAATCCTTAGAACATACTTGGATATACATTTACATATCTTGGAGGAATCCATTTCCAACTTGAAATTCTCATCTTTTATAAAGAACAGCTCACAATCATGTATATATTTGTTCTAAATCAAATGGTGCATTGAAATTCAACTACCTATGTGCCCACGATTGTGGTCAAATTATTTTTCAAATGATTATGATCCTGGCTATTCACTCTTTGCATGGATCTGCCATTTGCGAGGAGAACCTGGAACTGGTATCGCATTGAATGAGACTTGTGATCCATGACAGTATGCAACTACAATCATAGAAAAAAAGGTGTTCAAACACTGACCCTAATTGCCATGCTTATTGGACCATAACAGGCACGCTATTTGAGTCACATGAAAATCGAAACTTGTTTCTGGTAGCCTGAAGTATCCCCTTACTCATATCTCTCCCCCTTCCCCACCGATCGATGTTGCGAGGCCCTGTGATGATGTTGGGCAAATTGTGGGATTCAACATTGATCGGGGGTGGGGGGGGAAGGGGGAACACTTTACATTACACCTACAAAGTGTTCGAACACTTCTTTTTCTAACATTGTAGTTTGACTCTTTCTGCACTATATGGCTGGTCATGCAGTGCAACATTGTGAAATGATGCGACACTTTCATTCAATACGATTCCAGTTTGAGGCTCTTCTCGCAAATGATGAATCATGCAAAGAGGGAAGAGTTAGCATCCCTTCCATCTTTGGACCGTACCTTGATTTGAACATACCAAATAGCATAGGGTATGGATCAGCTGTGTTAGGAGGTCCTGTGACCTTACAAGTAGTAGGAAAAGCTTTCAGGGGCTCTTGTACCTGAAAAGAAAGAAAAACATGTTTTAGGTTAGAAATGTGGAAAATAATATGTAGTCAAACCAACTCCAACATGGTCAGACCATTCTGGAGATGCGAAATACTTGATGAACAACTGTTTCACCCTAAAGTTTTATTTGGCATCATTTAAAGCCACATTTTTGTGCTTGCCTATCAAAATTGGTTTGGGCACATGAATAAACCATGATATTTGTTGCAAAAAACATAAAAATAATCCGTCAGGTCATGGTAAACCACGATCTTATGGATGCAAAAAAAACCTCAGAAACCTTTAACTTGATTGAAATGGTGTCTGACGAAATGTTTCTAACATAGATGATGTGACTGCTGTTTACATCCAATGTTTATCAACAAACGCAACGGACGAAGGGACTGGATTGTCGATACACGCCTGAGGGAACAGCATATGACCACAACACTGTCCACTATGCTGCATTGCCCTTTATAATGCTTTGGCGCGAGTTTTAAAAGCATGGGTCCTAAACAAAATAGGATGCGCGCGCAAACCACCGGGCAAATAACAATGGCAACTAGCCACGTTTTGCCCGATGTGACGGCACCTGTCACCCCATCTATACTATAAGATTCAAGTCTATACTATTAACATACTTTTTAAAATGTCAATTTTTAAATATTGTAAGGTGGCAACCCCTCCCCTTCTAAAATCACTAGCTATACAATCCTACAAGACTGGGTTATTCAGTTTCAATTACACAACAGACTCACAATAGTAAACTTTGCCACATTCAAGACCTCCATCAATTCCTCCAGACACTCTGTGATGCTATCTATCTCAGCGTTACTAGCTGGTGAGCTAGTCAGTATGTCGCCCTCAAGAGACTCTCCCTGGCTATGATCCATTGGTTCCGGTGTAGAGGCTAGGGAACGCTTGTTGGCTCTATCCATACCCATATGGTCGTCCCCGGGTTTAAGGTGGTCGCTTCCCTCTTTGTCATCCTCGTGTTTGATGGCGGGGAGCGGTTGGGATTCCTTGTCGATGGAGTTATCATCTGGTATACCCTCTTGGAAAGATGTCTTTTCCACAACTCTGTGGAATACGATGATTATAATAACATATTTAACACTTTCCATGTGGCTATTAATTTTACTATTTCAAAATTGATTTTTTAGAACTTTCAAATCCTATCTCAAGAATAACTGGACCAATACTAGGAATGTTTGTACTTATTTTAATGCATTTCTCATGGTGATTCCATAGTAATTAAATTTAATCATTTTGAAATGTTTGAAACATTTTGTGAAATTTTGAAATGTTGTCTGCAGACGCCTGCCGCATGGAAAGTGTTAAGAAACAAAAAATAATCCATTTTGTTATGGTATATGGTGCACATGTAACACTATAGATAAGAGTACTATACTATTATACTATGCATGTTTTATTTACAAATCTAATTGTAGCTTAAAGGCATGCTACCACTCTGGGTTGCTAGCCATCTCCAGTTTTCTTTGGAATTTTACATGGTTAACTCTGACTGTCTGTCACCAAGTGAACAGGAGTATGACCAGTTTGTCTATGGTGAACTACCAAAGTGGTAGGCTAGCTTTAAGTTCCTGTTCCTTCCAACATGGGAAGATTTTATTTTCAAATGGCATCTGGTGTCTGCAACTGTTAGTACTTGATGACAGTGCCATAACAAAAAATTGGCATGGTATTATTGGTTGAAATACGATTAAAATTAAAATCAAAACACAATCATACCCCTCAATCGTCTCCTGCAGCCTCTCCAGTGTCTCATAAACGTGGATCTTTTTGATGAGTGCCGTTGCCGCAGTGACAACTCTTACAGCCTGGTTGCTAAGCAACAGTTTCAAGATCTTCTGGTAACCAGACAGTGGTGTCTCATCAGTAGCATCCTGGACATTTGTCGGAGACTTGAGGCTGGCAATTTTTTTGTAGCCAAGGAAACGGAGGATTCCTCTCTTCCAGTCTGTGGTGCTGTCAAGGGCTGTATTCAAATCAAAGATACGTATTTGTGTTATTAAGTTGACTTTTTAACAAATATTATGGTGCACGAGGCCAACTTTAAAAAAAGGCTCGAATAAGTCAATCAGGGTATTTTTCTTTCGTTTTTTGTATTATTTCAAAATTCTGAGAATCTTCATTTTTACCCCAAAGTTTTCCAACATTTTCAAAAATATCTGAAGACTTAATTTTGCAAAAACAAGTAAATGCCATCTGGTAAATTACCTCAACATGCCATGCTGTTCTTGAATATGAATATTATGAAATCGATTGTTGGGTTGTGCCGAAAAAATGTTTGGACATTGACAAGGCCGTACGTATCATAGATGGTAGCATGGCATGCCAAATTCAGTTTAATTCTAAAAGCTGGGGGTTATCTTTTCTTGCAGATGTAATCTTCATTTAAAGGAGGATGTTCCAATCACTTCAGGTTTTTTTTCTCATCAACATATTTTGCTATCAGAACAAACCCCATATTTTTCTCATTATTTCTGTAAAATGTTTGGCGCAAGATATGTTCCATTCAGAAGTTATAAGCCGAAATGCAATAAATTCCTACACCTTGTGCTTCAAAAATAAGTACCATTGGAGTTATGCAATTCAAAACTTTGGAATACAACTATTTTAAGGATGAACCTTCATGTAGAATAGAAAATATCAAGATGAAAAAAGGGCCAGAATCAGGACAGCTACTTATAACAAATCTTGAAATAAAAAGATAATAAAAGGTGCAAATTCTGGGTTGGTAAAGCATAGAATTTGATCTATTTTCTTTGACCTTTACACAAATTATTCAAATCCTAAAAACCTGTACAGACAGATGTAACATATTGCCTATCCAGTCAAATAACTCACAATGCATGCTACGCAATAGTTATGTACCAGAATGATCGAGAATGATTTGACTTGATAATTGATATCACAACCTTGTAAGTCTCACCTTTAATTGCTAGTACTTTCATGGATGATGCCATATGTTGACCAAACAGTAGCTCAAATAGGCTCTCTTGAACACCAGCAAGCTGTGAATAAAAAGAGAGAACAAAACTAGAAATAATCACAAGAGAAATGTTCAACGTGCAAGTATCTGTGCACTGTAGTTATAAGGTCTACTGTAACACATCATTAGGGATCGGTGCGATTCCCAGGAAATTGAGTCCTGCCCGCAAATTTTGAGTTCCGGGAACATAAATCTCCTATTGAAAATGCCTAACTCTCACTTAATGTGTGGTCTAGTGGGTAGATCGCAGGTCTCACAATACAAAGGTAGTGAGTTCGAGCCCCGCTACGGCCAACATGTTTGTATCCTTGGGCAAGGTACTTAGTCTCAATTGCCTCGTGGTTCAGAAGTCACGTAGAAATGGTGGTCTTGTGTATCGGAAGAGCAAAATCCGAGCACGTTAAAAGTTCACAGACTCCTTCGTAAAGAGTAGGGGATCATCCCGGTCTGTGCTGTACACACATCAGTCCTAGGTCACAGGGCAGGGGTTGCATAGTTAGCACGTCCTGTGTGTTCAAGCCCCCTTCGCATGTTATTCCACTAGGAATGTTGCGAAGTATTCAAGAAGAAGAAGACGAATAATGCAAATTTATAGTGGACATTAACTTAAAATGGGTTTATTTGGTCAAATCTGTGCATTTTTTACACTCCAAAGTTTCCTCAAATGTGATTTTAGCTGCAGATTTTCACTTCTGAGTTTACCGTGGCGCAATTTTGAAACAAGCAGGACACAATTTCGATCAAAGATGGCGCCTTAACAATCAACCAACCCAGAGAATGTTTGGAGAAATTTGGGAATCCAAAATCCCGACTGAACAAAATAAAATTGAGTCCCGGGAGGGTCATTTCCCAAAAATAGCAGCCCTACACATCCACCCTGAAGGAATATGGCAGAGACATTGATAAATACTGGCATGCACACTGAACACAACATTTGATACCTATATGGTCGGCAGGAGTAGTTATTTCCAGCAGTATGCCAACATAATATGAATGAAGTGCATTTAGCAGTCGATAAAGTACCTTTTGCAGAGGTATGCTAAACTCTGCCATTTCATTGCTATTAGCAAATCAACTGACCACAATGTCTGGTAGTTAGAAACAACAATCCTATCCACACTTGGATTTGTAAGACATCAGAAGAGAACAAATTGGAAGAGTTTGTTGGTCACAGGATAAAATTTTGAAAGCAGGCTGAATTGAGGAGATCCCAAAGGAAACTGGCTAAAGTGAGCATGGATTGTGGAAAGAGTTTCACTTAAAAACCTATGTGATGCAGCATATCATAAGGGGAACTTTGAAGGTGAGTCAATTTTGAGTTTATTATGTGTGTGTGCTCTCAGAGCTTTTTCTAAGCTTTAAAATGACGCAAAATGTATCTAAATGTATCAAGGCATTCAGATTTTACGAGTGAAAATTACTACCAAATTCTTATTATTTTCTTTATTTTTTCTGTCCGTTTTCATCTATATTGAAAAACACTTTGATGTGCTGCATCACACAAAAGGTCCACGGGAAGGAGGAATTGACCCTATTGTACATGTGTACAGTTATAAATGGCCACTTACCACTGCCTGATCTGCTATCTCTGGTCCACATTCACACATAGATGACACGATACTCATGCCAGCCCTGAGTTGCCTCACATTAACACCTATAGGTACTTACCACTGCCTGATCTGCTATCTCTGGTCCACATTCACACATAGATGACACGATACTCATGCCAGCCCTGAGTTGCCTCACATTAACACCTATAGGTACTTACCACTGCCTGATCTGCTATCTCTGGTCCACATTCACACATAGATGACACGATACTCATGCCAGCCCTGAGTTGCCTCACATTAACACCTATAGGTACTTACCACTGCCTGATCTGCTATCTCTGGTCCACATTCACACATAGATGACACGATACTCATGCCAGCCCTGAGTTGCCTCACATTAACACCTATAGGTACTTACCACTGCCTGATCTGCTATCTCTGGTCCACATTCACACATAGATGACACGATACTCATGCCAGCCCTGAGTTGCCTCACATTAACACCTATAGGTACTTACCACTGCCTGATCTGCTATCTCTGGTCCACATTCACACATAGATGACACGATACTCATGCCAGCCCTGAGTTGCCTCACATTAACACCTATAGGTACTTACCACTGCCTGATCTGCTATCTCTGGTCCACATTCACACATAGATGACACGATACTCATGCCAGCCCTGAGTTGCCTCACATTAACACCTATAGGTACTTACCACTGCCTGATCTGCTATCTCTGGTCCACATTCACACATAGATGACACAATACTCATGCCAGCTCTGAGCTGTCTCACATTAACACCTATAGGTTGTGTCATAGCTTTGTCAACATTCAATGCTTCCAATGTCCATTCCATTAACTGATGTATCAATTCTGGTTCAAGGTAGGCCAAGCCTGGATTCAAGAGGGCAGGAAGGTCTTCTAATGCACCAACCCATCTGTGGGATAGAGAAAATATTAGTATATTCAGGGAAATGTGACAGGTTTTTGAAGCAGAAATTGAGTTACCTTCCCCCTAGGCAAATAATAGATATGAATGGAAGAAGTGTGAACTTCATATGGTATACCAGGGACAAACAAGTCAGTCTGATAACATTGCAAATAACTACAACTATAGTTTGATCAGTTCCAAATTGGCGAAGCCTTCTTACAGCAGCGAATGAATACAGAAATAAATTGAGTTACCTTCCTGAATGGAAGAGTGAGTGTGTATTCAGATGGTATACCAGCTCAACCCAAATTCCTCCGCAAAGTGGGAAGATTATACACCAACGTCAACGGCGAATAACGGCAAAATAAGATTCCACAACTCAATGACTGTTTTTGTCACCATTATTTAATGCAATCATGAAGCTGTTTTAATCCCCTAGGATCTTAGTGCTGTGTTCAATACTCTAAATCATTCTCTAAACTTCAGTCTTTCTGGGATGCATAGTTGTCCTTTCTGTGGGACACCAATTAAGAAAATATTTTTAAGCTTCCTCAAATAACACAGGGGCTATTATTATAATGGCAGGTTTGTTTGTTTTTAAAGGCAAAGGTCCACTCTGGCCAGTTCACCCAGGGTAAACTGGCTTGCACCTGTTCATTTGGTGACAGTTAAAATAGAGTTAAGATGGAGAAATCTCAACCTTGATATATTCCCGAAGGATCTGGCCGGTAAGAGTGGACCTAAGAGTTTAAAGCAAAATGGATGCCCCGGTTAATGTGACCACCATCTTACTTTATTCCATGGTCGTCCTCTTTGTGTGCCATTAATATAGCCACAATCTTCTTGGCTTCTTCAGACAACACAGGAGCTATCCTGGGATCTATCTTGGCTTTCTCCGTCTCATACAAGGTCTGGTCAGGTGCTACAAATGTCTGAAAAGAGAGCATAACAATCACATTGAAGGTTAATTAGATATATCTTGTTTTCTTTTTCTGGAAAAATGAGAATTTGTCATTCATAATCCATCTGATACAGAGATTTTCAGGGAACTTTTGATTTTCAAATTCAAATTTTGATAGATGATGAAAAAGTGCACTTTTCCTATTTTTCCCAGCTGAATTACGAATGTGATGGCTTTCTTGGACTTCTGAAAAGCATTTGACAGTGTGGAGGAGCTTAAAAAGTACACCCAATAGTCACTTTGTCTAAAACTGTTTGTTCATAAGTTGTAGTGCGAGACATGATGAATCAAATAAACTTAAGCCAAACCAAGAAGAAATAACTTAATGTTTTAACAGTTTAGCATTGACCAGAATCACAGATGCAACAGCTTATAATAGTTGAGAGGCATAATATCCATGTACCGGTAATATTTAGCATGCACGAAAAATTAAAACTATTATAAAGTATATCTTACCCCAAGTGGCATCAACTCTACTTGGTAGGGGTTAAAAGGCACCAGATCTGGCCACGGCTCATCCAGGCCCTCCAGCTCCATGGAATCTTGAGAAAACTGAAATGCAACAAGACATTAATGAAATTTAAGTTATATCACAATGATCAGAGGGAGCCATGTTAAATCATTCTTTAAAGGGACACTAAGAGATGTGTTGGAGGCAGCGCCCTCAATTATGATAAAAACTGAGATTAGTTTATTTTTATAATTGTATTACATGTATGAACTTACACCTATAAGGATTAAGAAAAATCAGCTCTTTTTGTACAAGAAAACGTCGATTCAAAAAATGCTTATCCCGCGGGACCAGCATTTTACGTCCGACAGTATCCCCGTGCAGTACGCGTGATACATAACGCGAACCATATTTGCATAGAGGGCGTTTTTCAATAAATAGCGATGATATTGTTTAAATCTAGTTTTGCTGTGTTTTTTGTTAGTAGAAACAACAATAATGGCGATTTTTAATGTTCATCTTGAATTCTGAAGTAAATTTTTTAAACATTTAAACTTTTCAACACCACTTAATGTCCCTTTAACGTAGTTCACCTTATTAAGGGGGCTGTTAACCCAAAAAGCATGACCTTTATCAAGCGCTGTAACCTTTGAACTATTAATGTGATGTATATAAAAGTATACATTTTTGGAAAGGAAATGAGTCGGAGGATCCATTTTTCATATCAAATTTTACTTAAACTGCAAACAAAATTATTTTGACCAAATATCACTTTTTGGGCTCAAAATTTACTGCAAATGTAGCAAAATCAGTTTTTGGTAAAACAAGCTGAAATTGCACCAAAATCATCTAAAGACACTTCTCTAGGGACTTTTTTTCTTCAGTTTTGACATAAAAATGTTTAGTTTTTTAGTTTTTTTGACCAAAAAGTACCAAAAGTGATTTTGAGGTAAAAAAAACCCACTGTTTTGGTCAACATTTTCATCTGTTCTACTTACTCCATCATCTAATAATGAATCTAGGCTTCCTATGGTACCTGTTAAGTATCACTGACCTCTTGTGCTATTCCATCTATTCTACATACCCCATCCTCTAACAGTGAATCTAAGCTTCCTAAATCGCCCATGTCTTTTTCATCACTCAGTATTTCCTCATATGCCTGTGCCATGTCTTCACTGGCTCCATCATCTAGCCTGGAATCACTTGTAAGTCTCTCTTGTGCTATTCCATCTATTCTACTTACCCCATCCTCTAACAGTGAATCTAAGCTTCCTAAATCGCCCATGTCTTCTTCATCACTTAGTATTTCCTCATATGCCTGTGCCATGTCTTCACTGGCTCCATCATCTAGCCTGGAATCACTTGTAAGTCTCTCTAACCTCTTGTGCTATTCCATCTATTCTACTTACCCCATCCTCTAATAGTGAATCTAAGCTTCCTAAATCGCCCATGTCTTCTTCATCACTTAGTATTTCCTCATATGCCTGTGCCATGTCTTCACTAGCCCCATCATCTAGCCTGGAATCACTTGTAAGTCTCTCTGACCTCTTGTGCTATTCCATCTATTCTACTTACCCCATCCTCTAACAGTGAATCTAAGCTTCCTAAATCGCCCATGTCTTCTTCATCACTTAGTATTTCCTCATATGACTGTGCCATGTCTTCACTAGCCCCATCATCTAGCCTGGAATCACTTGTAAGTCTCTCTGACCTCTTGTGCTATTCCATCTATTCTACTTACCCCATCCTCTTACAGTGAATCTAAGCTTCCTAAATCACCCATGTCTTCTTCATCACTTAGTATTTCCTCATATGCCTGTGTCATGTCTTCACTGGCTCCATCATCTAGCCTGGAATCACTTGTAAGTCTCTCTGACCTCTTGTGCTATTCCATCTATTCTACTTACCCCATCCTCTAACAGTGAATCTAAGCTTCCTAAATCACCCATGTCTTCTTCATCACTTAGTATTTCCTCATATGCCTGTGTCATGTCTTCACTAGCCCCATCATCTAGCCTGGAATCACTTGTAAGTCTCTCTGACCTCTTGTGCTATTCCATCTATTCTACTTACCCCATCCTCTAATAGTGAATCTAAGCTTCCTAAATCTCCCATGTCTTCTTCATCACTTAGTATTTCCTCATATGCCTGTGTCATGTCTTCACTAGCCCCATCATCTAGCCTGGAATCACTTGTAAGTCTCACTGACCTCTTGTGCTATTCCATCTATTCTACTTACTCCATCCTCTAATAATGAATCTAAGCTTCCTAAATCGCCCATGTCTTCTTCATCACTTAGTATTTCCTCATATGCCTGTGTCATGTCTTCACTAGCTCCATCATCTAGCCTGGAATCACTTGTAAGTCTCTCTGACCTCTTGTGCTATTCCATCTATTCTACTTACCCCATCCTCTAATAGTGAATCTAAGCTTCCTAAATCGCCCATGTCTTCTTCATCACTTAGTATTTCCTCATATGCCTGTGCCATGTCTTCACTGGCTCCATCATCTAGCCTAGAATCACTTGTAAGTCTCTCTGACCTCTTGTGCTATTCCATCTATTCTACTTACCCCATCCTCTAATAGTGAATCTAAGCTTCCTAAATCACCCATGTCTTCTTCATCACTTAGTATTTCCTCATATGCCTGTGCCATGTCTTCACTGGCTCCATCATCTAGCCTGGAATCACTTGTAAGTCTCTCTAACCTCTTGTGCTATTCCATCTACTCTACTTACCCCATCCTCTAATAGTGAATCTAAGCTTCCTAAATCGCCCATGTCTTCTTCATCACTTAGTATTTCCTCATATGCCTGTGCCATGTCTTCACTGGCCCCATCATCTAGCCTGGAATCACTTGTAAGTCTCTCTGACCTCTTGTGCTATTCCATCTATTCTACTTACCCCATCCTCTAATAATGAATCTAAGCTTCCTAAATCTCCCATGTCTTCTTCATCACTTAGTATTTCCTCATATGCCTGTGCCATGTCTTCACTAGCCCCATCATCTAGTCTGGAATCACTGGTAAGTCTCTCTTGTGCTATTCCATCTATTCTACTTACCCCATCCTCTAATAATGAATCTAAGCTTCCTAAATCTCCCATGTCTTCTTCATCACTTAGTATTTCCTCATATGCCTGTGCCATGTCTTCACTAGCCCCATCATCTAGTCTGGAATCACTGGTAAGTCTCTCTTGTGATATTCCATCTATTCTACTTACCCCATCCTCTAATAGTGAATCTAAGCTTCCTAAATCGCCCATGTCTTCTTCATCACTTAGTATTTCCTCATATGACTGTGCCATGTCTTCACTGGCCCCATCATCTAGCCTGGAATCACTCGTAAGTCTCTCTGACCTCTTGTGCTATTCCATCTATTCTACTTACCCCATCCTCTAATAATGAATCTAAGCTTCCTAAATCGCCCATGTCTTCTTCATCACTTAGTATTTCCTCATATGCCTGTGCCATGTCTTCACTGGCTCCATCATCTAGCCTGGAATCACTTGTAAGTCTCTCTGACCTCTTGTGCTATTCCATCTATTCTACTTACCCCATCCTCTAATAGTGAATATAAGCTTCCTAAATCGCCCATGTCTTCTTCATCACTTAGTATTTCCTCATATGCCTGTGTCATGTCTTCACTAGCCCCATCATCTAGCCTGGAATCACTTGTAAGTCTCTCTGACCTCTTGTGCTATTCCATCTATTCTACTTACCCCATCCTCTAATAGTGAATCTAAGCTTCCTAAATCGCCCATGTCTTCTTCATCACTTAGTATTTCCTCATATGCCTGTGTCATGTCTTCACTAGCCCCATCATCTAGCCTGGAATCACTTGTAACTTGTCTCTCTGACCTCTTGTGCTATTCCATCTATTCTACTTACCCCATCCTCTAATAGTGAATCTAAGCTTCCTAAATCGCCCATGTCTTCTTCATCACTTAGTATTTCCTCATATGCCTGTGCCATGTCTTCACTAGCCCCATCATCTAGCCTGGAATCACTTGTAAGTCTCTCTGACCTCTTGTGCTATTTCATCTATTCTACTTACCCCATCCTCTAATAGTGAATCTAAGCTTCCTAAATCGCCCATGTCTTCTTCATCACTTAGTATTTCCTCATATGCCTGTGTCATGTCTTCACTGGCTCCATCATCTAGCCTGGAATCACTTGTAAGTCTCTCTGACCTCTTGTGCTATTCCATCTATTCTACTAACCCCATCCTCTAATAGTGAATCTAAGCTTCCTAAATCGCCCATGTCTTCTTCATCACTTAGTATTTCCTCATATGCCTGTGCCATGTCTTCACTAGCCCCATCATCTAGCCTGAAATCACTTGTAAGTCTCTCTTGTGCTATTCCATCTATTCTACTTACCCCATCCTCTAATAATGAATCTAAGCTTCCTAAATCGCCCATGTCTTCTTCATCACTTAGTATTTCCTCATATGCCTGTGCCATGTCTTCACTGGCCCCGTCATCTAGCCTGGAATCACTTGTAAGTCGCTCTTCTAATAAAGAAATATCATCAAAAGTACATGTACAGACAGGTAAAGAAGAGAAAAAACATAATTAGATCTGGTACCTATACATTTTAATAATCATCATTTATGCCTTAAAAAAAACCTTAACCCTAATGCTCCTAAACATTAAAATCCAACAGTGCTACAACCTTGTGCCACGCGATCGCCTGGTCAACCACGCGCCGCCAGGCGTTCAACTTGTGAAAAAACTTAAGTTTGGCCAAATTAATGTAAAATAGCAAATTTGCGCACGCCACGCTGGCATTTGGTCAGTTTGTTACAGTGAAGGCACTGACTCGTATAGCTCGGTAGGGCATCAGACTTGCACACACGCCGCCCGGGTTCGATCCCTGGCGCATGCGGAGACCGATTTCCCCCTCAAATTTGACCCGTTTTTCTACCCTGATAGTTTAATTCACAAAACCATGCCCGGGGAGTTGGGATTAATGTGACTAACCATTCAAAGATTAGTTGGTCAATCTGGTACAGTTGCTAACATAAGAAACTAAAATTCCACAGACAAAAATAAATCTACTTTCTTGCAACATGTTGTAGTTTCTTGTCATTTCAACTTTGAAAAAGATTCTGGTTGGAGGGAAATAGCAGACCCTCTCATAATCATACATTTTTGTTGCTTTAGTTTGTTAAACTGCCTGATATGGGCTGCTGCGGCAAATCAAACATATTCCCTCCTGACCCCTGACGTCTCCAGAAGTTGGTGTTTGATCAAAAGTCAATTGAAACCCTTCAAAAAAAGCTCGGAAACTTTTTTCAATCACCTATATTTTGTATATTTTGTGATATGGTCATGTCATATTGTGTTGCATAATAATGATAATAAGCTAATGATACCTCCATTCATAGGAATTACTTGTTTCAGTACACTTAGCCAACTGCTTGAGAATGTGAGGAAGTCTCAATCAAAATGTGCCAAATTCAGTCAAATTCACCACTGTTTCACGCTCAAAAGAACAACTCTGTATAAGTCTCTGTTGTCTGTCCAATGAAGATTGACAACTCAATCTATTGACTTTTGAACACAAACTAGTGATGAATTTTGTCACATTCAGATAAATACCTCCCCATCAAGCCTCGATTTAAGTGGGAGCTGGGAGTTTTTTGACCCCCGGTTGCCAAGTTTTAGCTCCCAGTGTTTTCAAATTTTTCATAGCAAAGTATAGGAGCGGGAGCTACTTTTGTCAGAAAAGTTACAAAGTAGCTCCCGGTTCACACATCCTTAAATCGAAGCTTGCTCCCCATATTCTAAAGCAAGTCGCTGAGTACTAAAGCAAGTGATTACTAGAGATTTTATGATAGGAAAGTTGGACACATCACCTTTTGAGTAATGTGCAAGACACGATGAACATATCCTGAAATAAACGAAATGCAGGGTGAGTCAAAAAGACTGCAATAGTGGAAAGAAGCCATTTTGTTTTCAAAACCAAAATTAATTTTAAAACTGTTTAAACGTTGCAAGAATGATGTATTTAATCCTAACTTTGTGTGAAAAAATGAAGTCAATCGCATTTTCCATTTGTCTTTGGTGAACCTTTAAACCAGTGCACCCATTTTACACGTTTGTCCACGAAATACCCAAAATATGCATCAGATCGCAAAATGTGTCTCTCATTCAAATTTGGAAACTTGAGTTCATTTGTGATGTTATTGGAATTTGATGCATCCTTTCTTGTTTACATGTGAGTTAGCATAATCAATTATAATCGTACCCATGCAATGAAAGCGTATAATGTTCTAAATTTTAATAAAAAACTTAAATTTTCAAAAACATTTGTTGGCGGGATATTCAAATATGAAAATGCAATTTGTGCCATTTCAAATGAAAATCACTGTGCTCGTGGACAAACAGGTAAATTTGGTTGTGCAGCAAAGAGGGTCACCAAATACAAACGGAAAATGTGATCGACTTCATTTTTTCACACAAAGTTAGGATAAAATACAGCATTCCTGCAACGTTTAAAAAGTTTTAAAATTCATTTGGGTTTGAAAACAAAATGGCTTCTTTCCACTATTGCAGTCTTTTTGACTCACCCTGTATAGGCAAATAAAAAAATGTCTGAATTTTTTTGAGAAATTTATATCTAATCACTTAATCATTGCAAGTATAATGTAAGAAAGCTTACCTTCATTGCCTTCCATATCCGAGTACTGTTGTTCTGATGACGATCTATCAGGAGTAATAGCTTCAAATAGTTCTTCATCATTACCCTCCTCTTTATCAGGGGGCGGTTCCCTAGGTTCTCTTGGCTCCTTTCTGAAGTCCTTTTCTCTACTCTTTTCTCTACTTTGCTCTCTGCTACGCTTTGATGCCGACGCTCGATTGTCATACTCCGGAGAGCCAGGTCCTTTTGGTTCTCCCGGTGGAGTCCTAGGTCCTCTCTGTTTACGAGAAGAGGAACCTCTATCTCTGTCTCTGTCTCGATCTCTGTCTCGTCCTCTCTCTCTACTCCTACTCCTATCCCTACTTCTCCTGCTGCGACTCTCCGATGGCCATCTGTTGTAATCTTGATCCATTTGTTCCCGCTCATCACCTTCCCATTCGGCATCCTCTTCTGGCTCCCAGGAATCTGTTGTTTCCCAGGTGACACCCTGCTCCCAGTCTCTTGGTGGTGCTGGCTCACTTGGTTCCCAATCTCTTTGCACAACAGGGTCATTGCCCTCCCACTCTCTAGGGGGCGCTTGTTGATCACTCGGCTGCGGCTGCTGTCCCCAAACGTTTGGAGGCATTACCTCACTTGGTTCCCAATTGGGGGGCAAAACTGGTTCTGGTTGTTGCTCCCAAGTCCTTACCGGTGGCGGTGGCTCTTCTGGCTCAGGAGGTTCCCATGAGTCCTGAGTTTTCCATTCCTGACTGCCTTCACCCGGGTTTGGCCAGCCCTCTGGAGGTCTCTGAGCCTCCCATGTCTCTGCCGGAGGGGGAGGGGAGGGAGTTCTTGGACCTCTACGAGGTGGTTGACTTGTGGTGACTTGTATTGCATGTTGTTCTGGAGGTGACCTAGGCCTTTCTACCTTTTCAGGAGGTCTGTCAACATGTCTCTCGGTTGGGTGTCTTTCCCCAACGTGTCTCTCTGGGAGTTTTTCAGGGAGTCTCTCCGGCAGCCTATCTGGTAGTCTCTCTGGGAGTCTATCTGGTAGTCTATCTGGGATCCTCTCTGCAAGCCTATCAGGGATCCTCTCTGGGAGTCTATCTGGGAGTCTATCTGGTAGTCTCTCTGGGAGTCTATCTGGGAGTCTCTCTGGAAGCCTATCAGGGAGCCTCTCTGGTAGTCTTTCTGGGAGTCTATCAGGAGGCCTCTCTGGGAGTCTATCAGGGGGCCTCTCTGGGAGTCTATCAGGGGGCCTTTCTGGGAGTCTATCAGGGGGCCTATCAGGGGGCCTATCAGTGTGTCTACTGTCTCCATGCCTATCGGCACCATGTCTCTCTGTATGTTCAGAGTACCTTGGACGTTTGGCGTTGGCAGCCTCCTGTTCCTTCTCACGCTTTTCCCATTCCCAATCCCGAGTCTGTGCCGTATCAGCCGGTACTGGATGGGGTTCTTCCGCTGCAAAAGGTAAACATTTGAACAATGATGTGAAAAGGGTGGAGAGACATATATTCAAACTTCAAACAAAATCAAAAACTCTATTCTACATGTGTCAGGCATTATGTTGTTGTGCTTTTTTGGGGGGTTCACAATTTCAAACTCAAGATAACCATGCAGGGCAGATACTGGGTGTATCAAACAAAAAAGGGACTGTTTCTTTTGACTTGGAATCTCTTTACAATCGCGTAACCATTAACAAACTTTATGTCATCTTAAAATCAGGGCTGTCGTTGACATGGACGATATCATCATTATATCAATCCCGACATGTTGATATCCAAATTGGAAGGAATATTGATACATTTTATAAGCTTTTATATAAGGCTGTTTAAGTTTAAAATAAGGCTGTGTAAGCTATATTATATTTTTATATAAGGCTGTGTAAGCTTCTCACAGACAATGAGAAGGACCAATGCCATTTTTATTGAAGAAATAGGGGTGTCTAAACGACTTCTTCATGCCATCAACACCCAAATGCTGAGCTACTTCGGACATATCTCATGTCGCAAGGGTAACAACCTAGAAAAGATGATCATGCAAGGCATGATTGAAGCCTAAGGGAAGCGTAAGAAAGGCAGACCTCGTTCCCGGTGGATTGACCAAATAAAATTGATTACTGGACACCCTCTCCGTGATTGTTACTCCTTTGCTGAAAATCGTTATTTGTGGCGTAGAATCTGTAAGGTCACAAGCTGTCAGTCATGACAGGACCGAACCAACCAAGTTTTAAATGTCTACAAACGCTAAACGCAACCCCTATTAAAATGTCAAAGATACTCAGATTGCTGTTAAAACAAGCTTGCTCATTTCATCTGAACATTGCGGGATTTAACGAATCATTCACAATTGATATCTGTACTACATTAACAGCACACAAACATAGGTGTCTCATAAGGCCAAATGACAAATCAAAAATGGTTATCTTTCATGTTTTGGTAAAAAAAAGCTAGAGTTTTTTGCTTCTATGATTTATTAGTAGGTAAAGGTAAAGGTAAAGGCGGTCGATCCTGTAATACCAGGAGCGGAGTGTCCATCTCTCTTTCAAAGCGATAGGGCCAGACTCACTCCTTTTTATAATGTTGCTGTGTGGGGCTCGCTACACCTCCTCCACAGCGAGTCTGTTACCTTCCCAGCACTGAAGAATGCCGGTACCCATTTAAATACACCTGGGTAGAGAGGAGTAATTGCGGTAAAGTGCCTTACTCAAGAGCACAACATGTTGACCACAGTGGGACTTGAACCCACAACCTTTAGATCATGAATCCAGTGCTCTACCCACTGCGCCACACATGCCGGATTTATTACGGATGACATGACGGATTTATTAGTATCTTTGTTAAATCCTCTGCCTTTATATAAACCGGTCTTCAACGAAGGCTTAAGGTGACATCTTTTCAATCAATCAATCTGTATTTCCATATAAAAATACATCAAATCCCATATATAAAAAAAAAATATGGAGGAGTAGACTGAAAAGCCAATGAGGCCCGTTTATGGTCTATCCCTTAAAACAAACAATACATAAACAAACACTTTATACTATAATAAACAATAAGAATCCCATACAAGGCAGAACAAGGACGGGCTCAAAAACAAAAGATTACTCGTAATTGTGGATAAGGTTTTGCTTTAACTTGGTTCGGAAATGCTTCAAAGATTTGGACTGTTTCATGTTTTTGGGAAGTAAGTTCCAGATAATTGGACCATTGGTTCGAATATAAAGCCACATTTTGTTACACTTGACCGATTAAACAGAGAATCAAGGTCACCTGGATTTGTTTTCAATACACCACTCTGGGTATTAGCTACGCTACAAGTACCTGGTCGTTTAACTGCCTGCTTTGGTGGTGGTGGAGGGGGTGGAGGTGGTGATTGTGACTTTCTGCAAGATTCTTCTCTTGACTTGGAGACAGCGGTCAACACCCCATATATGGCAATGGTCAGTTTGTGGTACCATCCTCGTAATACAACACCATCAGTTGGAACCTGTACACAGAGAAAGAGTTCAATCAATTTTAAATTACATGTAGAAGAAATAAATATGGCTCTACCAGGCATGGCAGCAAACTGACAGGTGCCCGGGGGTGGGGGGGGGGATACTCAAGTTATCTTTTTGACAGCGATTTGCCACTGGAGGTTTCAAATCCTGACCAACTTTTAGGGGTGTTTTTCCTCAAAAAAATTGACTGGATTTTTTCACGATTTGGGACCCATGTTTAGGTTTTCCTGCACAATTACCGGTATACCTTTTATATGCGAGTACTCGGTCCATTTGATAGGCCGCCGGATCGTACCACGAGATCATGACCTGTCATTACAAGGTCTTAGGCAGGATTTGAAGGTGTGGGTGTGTAAATTCAAAACCTGGGTGTGTACAAAGTAAAACTGGGTGTGTATTTACACATTTGCGTGTGTAAAACACTCCCTACACAACTGGCTGCATAAGCCCTTGCCTGTCAAGCATGCGGTATCAACAGCTAGCAGTTGTAGCGATTTGTGGCCTTGAGGAAGGTTAAGGATAATACTGTGTATCTAATGAAATCGTTCACTGTGCAGAAGTTTGAATACTTTGAATTGCGAGACATCAGCTTATGAAACCAACATATTACTAGGAACATTTGTAAATATAATATTTGCATAACAATAAACAAACGATGCATTTTGACTTACCTTTGACTTAGCCACAAGTTGAATATCAGCATTGTCATTGTACTCCAATGTGCCCAACTGTTCAAATATGGCAGATCCAGGCTTACTCAGGTTGTTGATGAATAATTCTAACTTGAAATTATTAGGGGATGTTTGCCTACATATGAGTAAGAAAATACATAAAATGTGTAAATAAAGCGTCCAATGAATCATAAATTCAAATTCATGTTATCGTTTATGTTGTTTCATTCATTTTGTGAAAAAATTAAATCCTTTGGGAACAAAATTGATGCTAAGCAAACTGGGTTTGCTTAAACCCTTAGGTCCACTCTGACCAGCCAGATCCTTTGTGAATATCTCAAGGCTGCGATTTCTCCATCTTAACTCTACATGTATTTCATCTGTCACCAAATGGACAGGTGTAAGTTCCAGAGTGGGCCTTTGCATTTAAGAAATCTTCTTTGAGTTTGTGACAAATCATGGTTGGCTTACCCTAGTCGTGCCTCTTCTCTGAATTCTGGATGTGCTCTTGAGCCTCTGGGTATTACCCGTATCTCTTGAATGCATACAGGCCATGGGAACTGTACAAGGTCCAGGTTTAGCTCCTGAAAGTAATTCAATAAATTATGAAAAATCAATCATTAAATGTATTATGTGCTGTTAAATGTCGTCGTGTATTTATAGATAATAGTGAACACTTTAGACTGGAAGGATTTAGCATACCTATAAACACCAAACGAACTGTGGGTAATCTTGTGACAAAAACATGAAAAAGATTGATATCCGGTCAACCAGAACCTTTCGTGGACATGGACAAAAAGACCCATTTTATACCTAGGACAGAGTGTGGTTTCGATCCCCGTGCAGTCAGGAACAAGTGCTCAAACACCCTATAATATTTTTGTTCAATCTTTGGATTACAGTTTTACATAATATTCCCTTTTTTAATTAATCGTTACTGATTTTTAAAAATCCAATTGCAAAGTAGTATAGCGCAAACTACAAAAAGTACAAAATTACTTGCATGGCGATAACATTTTGTGTGTACCCTGCCATATTTAGTAAACTGCACACAAAAAGTTTGTGCTTAACTTGTTACTCTACTCATGATGCTACTCACTCTGAGCATGTGCATAACGCGTCTGCAAGCCGGCAATTCACATTATTACACCTCATAAATATTCATGAACTAATCATGGCAATTCATTGGCCAATTCCTATCACAAGTACTATTTAGAGAATAATGACTGCGTAACAACTGTTTTCGTGAATTTGTTTTAAAATCAGAGGTTTTTGTTCTGGTCTGAGGAATTGTCCCGAGGGGCGCAGCCCCCGAGGGACAATTCAGAATGACCAGAACAAAACCCGAGGATTTCAAAACAAATTCACGAAAACAGTTGTTAAGCAGTCATTATTCTCATTCATTACTGAAAAAGATGCATATTTTATCCAAATCGTTGATTTGTACCGATAGAATCTTGCTTATGATTAATTAGTTTTCTGTTTATTTTGTCCACCCCTTCTTAGTTATTGAAACAGTCCAAGTCGGGTCATCCCCTCATTAACATTTTTATCATTCAACCAATCAGAAATAAGCTTTCATCATGTGTCCTCATAACTCATTGAATATTCAGTTTAGAGGCGTGAGGCGTTAATTTGATTGGTCGGTCAGTGAGCAAAACAATGGAACACTTTGGCGCAGTGCTTTCGGGCAATTATTAGTAACCCGCGCTCGGCGTGCGCGTTCTCATCCAACGATTAATTTGATTGGAACGCACTTGGTACGCAGCTATCGCGATTATTCATGAAGTAATGAATTCCCTATAACCTCATTCCCAGAGTCACAGTGAGGTGTAATAGAACAAATACTACATGGTATGATCAGGGCAATAGGGCACACTATTTTTCCTCGGTACTGGCTATGGACCTATCACCCCTCATCACCCTTCGGGTTCAGGGTGATAGGCCTGTAGCCATTACCTCAGGAAAATAGTTTGCTCTATTTCCCCTCTACCATGTAGTATTTGTATAATATACATTCATCCGCGCCACACTCTCATATTTTGTTGCCCCTGCTTTTGTAAATTTTACCGTTATGGGACTATATTCCAAGATGGAAGGTAATATTTGGTTTCAAAACAGATGTCAATTTATCAAAGTTAGAGTTTCTCAAGCTTGTTTCCAACTTTATCCTTTTATTACATGAGTTTTACCCCAGTGATTTTTTGATGACCTGGTGAGATTTTCTAAACAAAAGCAGATTGACAAACTGACAAAGAAACATTTTGTAACTATTTGTAAATTCTATATAGTCTATAAGACTATAGTTTGATCAGTTCAAAATTGGCGAAGTGTCGCATGCTTGGACTACTTTTGCACACGGAGAGATAAAATATATCTCGCCAAATTTGGAACTGATTGAACTATGGCGTAAAACACTATAAAATGTCTGTAAGGGTATGGTGTATAAGTCCCAAGTATGCAAATGAGGATAATGAGATTTATTCCGTTGTTGAGTACTGGGTAGATGTGTGGTAGAGCATGACATTGTATTCAGTAAGCTCATTTGCATACTTGGGACTTCTACACCATACCGCTACCAAAATGTCACAGGCCACGGTTATATCTTGCCTCACGCATCACGTCACTCCCGAATAAACCTTACCATGTATAGCTACAACATATTTTAATTGATTTGAGCATGCTCACTTCGATTTACGGGACGTCTAGACAGACATTACCAATGTCACGCCGAGTCCCGGCATGAAAGTTAAATTTACTAAGCGAATTTGCAAAAAAACACCACCATTGCCACTGCACTGGCACCATTAATTAAATTTATGCCCCCCTTTTTATAACTTTTTAATTAATAACATTTTAATTTCACTAATTTGAATCATTTTGCTATAGCGGCATTTTAATTTAGCGAATAGAATAATAATAATTTAATTTAAACTAATAAATAAAGAATTAGAAATTAGCGAAATGGAAATCAAAATGCTAGCGAAATTTTGCTTTTTTAACACTGTCCCCAGTTTGTCTGTTCAGTGTTTATTTTCGTGAAGTTGATGAAATGTATAAGAAGTTATACCCTACCGAAACAGAAACTATACTGATAATGATAGTGTTGAATTCGGAACCTTTTTTGCTGTAAAAAAATTATAATTCGTCAACATTCTGGGCCATTTTGAGCCAAACAGAGCCCTATTCTGTCCCGATTTCGAGGTCAGTTAAAACCACATATCAACGCAGTATCTAATTCTTAAATAAAATATGCAAAATATACACCTACCTCTTTATTTTCATGGCTAAATGTGTCACAAAACAACAATTCTTCGCCTGGATCATCCGCCATTTTTAATGCTTATTCTACCGACCATTTGATGTTTTTCGGGATATATATCGTTCAGTTGATGATATTTTCAACTTGAATAAAACTTGCTTTTAAAAAGAAAAGACGAGTCTTCAACTTGAATAAAACTTGCTTTTAAAAAGAAAAGACGAGTACTTTAACTTTAAACTTCGATGTCGTGCAGTGATGACGTCATACAGCAAGTTTGTGCAAGTAACGACACAAAGATCAATCCAGATCCGGAGGAGGGGGAGGGGGTACTCGACTTTCATTTTGGTAGGGTGTGCGGCCCTTCGGGGCCGAAACTGGGGGCCTACGGAACTGAACGGGCACCAAAACAGGTGCTTACGGAACTGAACGGTCGCCGAAATTGGGCATTATATGTTGACTGTGCTGCTTTTTTGACTGTGCGATTTTTTGACCGTGCGAAATGTTGTGACCGTGCGAATTTTTTTGACCTTACCACCACCCCCCCCCCCCCCCCCCCCGCCCGCGATTTTTTTTACTAGTAAACATTTGTAAAATTTATTTTATTTCGTTTTAATACGGAATAAAGCAAATCTCACTGAATAAAATGATTTTATTTTAAATTAAAAAAGTCAACAGATTTAACATGTGAGACCATACAAATGTTTACTAGTAAAAAAAAAATCGCCCCCCGCCCCCGCTTACGTGAAATTCACGGGGTGACTGACTGGAATTTTTTTGGGGGGCAACCTTTTACGAACATTTTAGAAATCTTGGCCCCCCCCCCCCCCCCCCTGAAAAAAAATCCTAGCTACGCCACTGAATTGGGGTCTTTAGGGAACTGAATTCTTAATATGTCTTATGAACTAAATTTTAGTCAACATTTTGCCTTATGAACTGAATTTATTCCAAATTTACGGCTACATAACTCAAATTCATAAGATTTTCACACATTTTATGATTTTTGGTTGAATTTGGGGGCCGGGGCTAAACTGCCAATGGAGTGAAAAGGGGTTTTGGCAGCCAATACGGTGTGGCCAATATACATGTACGTGACTACCGCCAGGAATCCAGTGTTTTCCTCACACTATAAAAAGGGAGAAATACCCTTCACTTTTGATATTCACCATTAAACATTTTACTCAAGAGTTAAAAAGGTTAGAAAATTACATTGCTGGTGGTCGCAGTGATACCTGATTGGCATTTGTGATCTTTTCCATGGGACGCCCGCCCTCTATACTTTTTTGTTTTGTTTTTGAAAGCAGATTTTCTTGAAGATTTACATTTCTGATCGTAATTAATTATAAATACATTCTGAGTTACAGGGTGATACGATTCCTAATTACTTCAACATCAGGGTTTTAGAGTGAATTTATAATGAAAATAAACTGTCCTGCGGCAGGACAGTAAATTTTCATCCTCTTTAAACCATGATTTTAAATCGCATCGCTCTGTAACTCAGAACATATTATGATTTATGATTTTTTTTGTGCGCTACGCGCGTATTAGTTTCACTGATTATTTATTATTCAAGCTTATATTGAACAAGATGGCTTCAGGAATGTTTTTCTAAACCTTTATTTTTACAATAGCCAATTAGTTCACCTCCGCGGGAATTTTTTATTTTATTTTGTGTTATTCAATTTCTGTAACTCAGAACATATTATGATTTATGATTTTTTTTGTGCGCTACGCGCGTATTACTTTCACTGATTATTTATTATTCAAGCTTATATTGAACAAGATGGCTTCATAAATGTTTTCTGAACCTTTTTAGTGTTAAAATAGACATTTTTTACGCGCGCATTAGTTTCACTGTTTATTTATTATTCATGCTTAACAAGATGGCTTCAAGAACGTTTTTCTAAACCTATATTTTTACAATAGCAAATATTTGTGCGCTCCGCGCCAATTATTTTTATACTACTTTGTTATTCATTTGGAACAAGATGGCTTCAGAAACGTTTTCTGGACCTTTTTAGTGTTAAAAGGATTAGTTTCACCGTTTAATTATCAGTCAAGCTTAACAACATGGCTTCGCACGACGCAAATCCTTTTTCATTTATTCGCAAATTCAACACCCTTACACCGTGTTGTTTGATTTTGCATAATGCAGGGGGGGAAAAAAAAATCAAAATTTTAATAATATTGATAATAAGCCAATATTGATTGTTGAAAGTTCTTGACATCACCCAGAAGGAAGGAGCTATATCGATGAAATTTCGTCAGTGTAATCACGATGGTCCTTAAAAACATTATGGTGCAAAAATTGTCTCATAAGTATGTTTACTTTTTATACAGGTGGCGCTAGATGCCCAGGCCATGTAAATCAATGAGGTCTTCCAAAACGGTGATGTGTACATGGTAAATTATAATGGTCCAATAACTGATTTTTGTAGGACGCCTTCCAAGTTCCAGAAGAATATTAGGCTCAGATTTTTTTTATTAATTTTGTCATTTGTCACTCGTAGGTCTCAATTAATCTCTGTAAATGACAAAAAATTTAAACCTCATACTCCTCTGGAAGGCTACCCCCAAGGATCCGTTTTTGGACAATTATCGTTTACCATGTACACAGCACCGTTGGGAGACGTCATTGATTTACATGGCCTTGGCATCTAGCGCCACCTGTATAAAAAGTAAACATACTTATGAGACCATTTTTGCACCATAATGTTTTTAAGGACCAGTGATTACTCAGACAAAATTTCATCGATATAGCTCCTTCACTTCTGGGTGATGTCAAGAACTTTTTGATACCCCCTCATAGTTAAGGCTTTTCAATCAAATATTGGTCAAAATTACGCACCAAATCGCACCAAATGGGTCCGAAAATTTTAAAATATATATCCAATTCCAAGGGGGGCTCATCCCCCCTCAGATTTCCCCCTGTCCGTGTTATCGCGAATAGCGGTGCGAACCAATGAAATTTATTTTTAAGCCCCCTGGGTAAAAAAATCCAGCGCACGCCTATGCATAGGGCACAAAAATGTATATTTTAACAATGCAAAGGTCCAGGAAACGTTTATGAATCCATCTTGTTCCAATTGAATGACAAAGAAGTAAAAATAATTCTTGTGGAGCGCGAAAAAAATTGCTATTGTAAAAAGAAAGGTTCAGAAAAAAATTCCTGAAGCCATCTTGTAAAGCTTGAATAATAAATACACAGTGAAATGATTCGCGCAAAGCGCGCAAAAAATGTATATCTTAAGATTAAAAAAGGTCCAGAAAACGTTTGAAGCCATCTTGTTGAAATTGAATAACACAGAAGTAGAAATAATTCCGCGGAGCGCTAAAAATTAGCAATTGTAAAAATAAAGGTTAAGAAATACGTTCCTGAGGTCATCTTGTTTAAGGTTAAATATTCTAAATAATGAGTGACAATTATGGGGGCGTGCTCCTTTCCCTCCCCCGCTTGCGCTGTCTCGTTATTCTTCCTCCTTATTTGTCTTCCTTTTATTTGTTACTCTTTTGCCAATGGGGGGGGGGGGGGGGGGGGTGGTGGAGGGCCGAGTTGTTGGGTTTTAACTTGCCTGGATGACCTAAAACTCTCCTTGCTATCAATATTTACTTACTATATAGAATGTTATAAAATAAAACGCTCACATGGTTCAGAGACGTATAGAGATAAAGTGAGATGAGACACTAATAAAAGCTCCTGGCCTCTCCTTTTTCCTCCCCTCCCCTTCCCTTCCTCCTATCCCCTCCCCCTCACTTCCTCCCCTCCTCCCCCTCCCCTCTCTCCCCTCTTTTTATCCCCATTTGAGGTCAAAGGTCATCTAGAGGTCAAGTTGTAAATGTTGCCCTATTGACGTCAAACTTGGAGAAAAGAAACATGAACACCGGGGAACATGTCTAATATGAATTAGAGGTCATCCGAGGTCAACGGTCATTAGCGGTCATGCAAAGGCAAAGGTCAACAAGGGGTTAAATCGTGCAATGAACACCGGGGGAACATGTCAACAAATATTAGAGGTAATCTGAGGTCAAAGGTCATCCAGAGGTCAAATCGTTAAAGTTGCCCGATTGACGTCAAACTCGGAGAAAAGAAACATGAACACCGAGGGTACATGACCCCTATGTGACCATTGACCTCATTTAGTTGATCTCCCAGCCAGGGGGATTCGCAAGTCGGGACTTGCAGTATTTATTTATTTTTCCCTCTTGGGACCCGGGGGAGGGTTGAGCCCCCAAAGCCCCCGCCCCGCCCCTCCCCTCCCCCCGACGAAAGGGCTGGATTTATATGTTGAGGCAGGAAAACAAACCAGTAAAACTTGTTTAGAAATTAAAAAGTTCTCAGAGAGCTGATATTGTTGATTGGTGTAATTTGCTTAATTGCTCTGCTAAATGCCTTTTGGTAGTGACTTATCTCATTATGCTTATAGCGGTACTTTTCTAATAAATCAAAAAACAACGATAAAAACCAGTCACGTTCTTCCGGTTATTCTATTTTGAATATGTATAATGATCAATATGCCGTGCAGCGCTGACCTCTATTAAGGGAAACTAAATGGTTACAAATTGGTGATTAATTTGGTTCTGTTTTTCTCTTTGGTAGGGCATTAGATGATATAGCTAAGCACTGTTGCAAGCCGTTATTGATGCGATCGTTTCAAGTAAAAGTGTAATGCCCAGTTGCATATCCGTATAATAAAATATTGATACTAACAAATTGGTGGGAATAATTATATACTACCCTTCACATTGCACCCTTCACACTCTACGTTTTATGGTTAAAGTGTATTATGATGAGGGTGTGGAGGGTACTCCAGATCTCAAATAAATGTTTCAGTAAATAGATTACACCCAGTTGCATATCTGTGTTATATCGATACTCAAAAAAGTGTGAACATTTACTAGCGTTTTTTCGTAAATAGTTCTAGATAAGTGAGCAAATTACCTGTAAGTAAAAAATGCTTAGATTAGTAAATAAAGTTAACTAATTCATTCTTTATTCAAGTAAATACTTCAGGGATTACCATACTTATTTAGATGTAAATAAAAGGGTAAAGGGACCTTCTACTAGTTCTCTGAAACATATACAGTTTTTATTATTTGTTTTTAAACTTGCAACAGAAAAATATTAACAATTACAGAACATTCAAAAATACAGAGTGTTGGTGCTTGCTTCGATTTTGGTCCTTTACTCATTCTGTTTAACGGTATGCCTGTCTAGCGCCCTCTGGGCTGAGCTGGTAGATGCTTCCTAGATAGCCTAAGGGTGAAGGATTTGCACGCCGAGAAACAGTTTTTTCTACCGTTTTTGGACATCTTGGAGCTTTAGAACCATTTTTATCTTTCAACCGAGGATGTGATTATGTTTTGTGTCATCATTAAACAACTGTGAGAAAACATCAGACGTCGTCATGAGTGGTAAACGTAGTTTTAAGACCAGTGTTCGATACGCGTTTGGGAAATAGACGGCCATCTTCACCGCCGTAGTAGTGTTGCAAGTGCAGAAAATGCTATAATACAAGCAGCTATATAAGAAAAGCAGAGATGCAATGCAGAGCAGAGGCATTGAAAACCAAGTTGGCACTTGAGCTGGAAGAATTGCACCTGCAAGAAAAGATAAGACAACAAGAAATGGAAATGAATCACAAGATGTAAGAGTTAGAACATTAAAAAGAATGGATAGCAGTACAAACCGAAAGAGTAGAAGACGCCAAATTAGCAGCGTTGGAAAAGTATGATAGTACAGAGAAAAGTAGTGAGATTGATGAGATCCTGGACAAGGAGAAGGAAAAAAGGGATTCGGTTCAGTAGTGACCTACATGTAAGACCCCCTTTCAAATGTCATTAAAAATTGATTTTTGAGGAGGGTCTTAGGTTAGTAGTTGAGAGGGGGTAAACTACTAACCTAAGATCCTCCTCAAAATCGATTTTAATGACATTTGAGAGGGGGTCTTAGTTTTTGGGTCTTAGTTTTTGGGTCTTAATTTTTGGGTCTTAGTTTTTGGGTCTTAGTTTTGGGTCTTAGGTCTTGGATCTTACTAATATATGGTGATTCCAAATATGGTAATAAAATTGACATTTTTGAAACATTTTATAACCTTTTGGTATGTCGTCTGCAGACGCCTGCCGCTTGGAAAGTGTTAATAAGCTCTGCTCCAGAACCCACTTTATATAACACATCGAAATATCCTTGTAATTTGATTAATGGATTATATGTGACATGGCACAAGTCGCGGTATCTGAATAGGAGATACAGGCAGAACAATGAGAAAAGTCGATAGGGGGCGATTTTTAGTTATCGGTATTTTTAGTTCCAAGAAACATTCGCTGAACATTTCCCAACGTTTTGTCGCGTAATTCTGTATCTAAACATCAAATTTTGGTAATATTGAAGACTGGAGGATGTAGTCTAAGTATTGAAATTCGGCAGCTTTTTCGCGGCGTAAAGATGGGGTCAAAGGGGGCTGAATTTTTCTTCAATGTGAAGTCTACGTCAAAGTTTTTATTCACAGACGGTCTGACAAATATGATATCTATCATAAGTTAAAAGTTTTAACGGGTTCGCCGTCGGACGAGTTGATATCTATCTGTCGGACGAGGACGAGATGATATCTATCTTTCATTCACTTACGTTAATGCTGTGGCAATCCCTGTGTGAGACGCATCTGTGCCAGAGATGGGCATGACCAGTAGCGTATCTCCCGGGGGGTCAGGGCAGAGTCCCCCCAGACGGCTTTGACCGGGAAGGCCAGCCCAAACTACCGGGCTAAAAAAAATCGAAGAGAAGGGAAGAAGAGAGGGAAGAGAAAAGGGGAAGGAAAGGAAAAAGGGGAAGGAAAGGGAAAGAGAGGGGGAGAAAGAGAGAAGGAAAAGGGAAAGGAAAAGAAAGGAAAGGGAGAAGAGGAAGAGAAAATCTAAGGGATTTACTTAATTCCCATCTAAATGACAACTTTGCCCCTTGCCCGGTTTGATGATGGGCAATTTAGTATAAAAATCGCAAATTTTCTCGCGCTACGCGCGCGTTTGTCCAGGAATATCATTATAGAAGCCCCGTTTGAAATAGAAATGTACCTTAATAATGGCAAGATTCCTGTACATACGGTATGTTGTTAAAATTTCGCGCGCTACGCGCGCATCAACGTTAGGATGCAACGTCATTCGCTGGAATAAACAACACAGCTGCGCAATTTTTTTACTTAATAGGGTCGAACTGGTGTTCACCGGGAAAAAATATCCTTTGCCCCCTGGAAAAAAATCCCAGATACGCCACTGGGCATGACGGGTTATAGAAGTCATCAAGCTGGCGTTACATCGGCTGTACGGTACCAGTAAACTCTATTCCAAATTTACAGGACGTGAATTACTACTGAAATCTCAGCGATCCTCAGTTTGATTACCTCAGTATGCTGGTGTCAATAACTTGAAGGTGGATGCAGATTATTCCTGGATCACTCACGTTACAAACACTTAAAGGGACACTAAGAGATGTGTTGGAGGCTGCGCCCTCAATTATGATAAAAACTGGGATTAGTATATTTTTATAATTGTATTACATGTATGAACTTACACCTATAAGGATTAAGAAAAATCAGCCCTCTTTGTACAAGAAAACGTCGATTCAAAAATGCTCGTACAGCCGGGACGAGCATTTTACGTCCGAAAGTATCCCCCTGCAGTACGCGTGATACATAACGCGAACCATATTTGCATAGAGGGCGTTTTTCAATAAATAGCGATGATATTGTTTTAATCAAGTTTTAATCAAGTTTTTGCTGTGTTGTTGTTAGTAGAAACAACAATAATGGCAATTTTTAATGTTCATCTTGAATTCTGAAGTAAATTTTTAAACATTTAAAATTTTCAACACCACTTAAAGGTAGATGTTCCGATTTTCAACTTGAAGTTTTCTATTCTACATGAAAGGTCATCCTTCAAAAAGTCGTGTTCCAAAGTTTGAGTTGCATAGCTCTAATGGTTCTTATTTTAGACGCACAAGATGCTGTGAACTGTACCCATTGAGTAGTACACAAACTATATCGGTGGTTACCACCATTCGCGGTAATTCGACGTTATTTCATCGATTTCTCCGTAATTATACCGATTTAGGCCGTCAAATTTCAGTATGATGATGAGAAAAATACGAGCTTTCATATGATATGAAAATCTCCGTATGTTTGAAATAATTCTGTGTTACGAAAATCTACCTTTAATGTCCCTTTAAGTTATGACAGGATTCTAAGAAATGGACTCAGAAATAACTCCAGAATAAGCGTTCAATTTATGTTCACTACATTTATTAGGGTAGAGGGGTTTGATCCGATGACATAGGACTGAGGAGAGGCGATTATTGTAGATGGGGTATAGCAAGAGTGGTGCTACCAAATCACCATTATTGCACAATGCCTGTAGTTTGAATCTCAATCCTTTCGACAGTCCATAATGTCTACGTGTGCATGTCGCAAAATATAATTGAGAGAGACACAGTACGCATCGGGTATCATACGTTTTGCCCAAGGGATTCTGAATCAGACTATAGTAATAATCTGGCAACAATCAATGGATAAAAAAAATGTGATTGACTTACGAGTCGTCAGTAACGACTTGTAAGTAGTCGAATGGAGCCCTCTTTAGTCTATACCCATTCTGCAACACTACCCCCTCCCCAAAATCAATACGTCCCGGATCAATTACAATAATCAGGACAAGGAGGAAATCCGCATGAATCCTGATCATTCAGTTAGGCAATTTATAGCAGACAGATCTCTACAGAGCCAATATCATTACAGAACCACATGGCAACATACAAGTACATCGGTTGAAAGATGATGAGTTTGACCGACAGCCCACCTGACAGGTGCTGCTACACTGCAAAAACTCCGGTGTTAAACTGCAACACTGAGCCGGTGTTACGCTCCTTGTGTTAATGTTGGTGTTAGGTCAACACCATAGGAATAACTGATGTAACACTTCTCATGGTGTTAAATTTCTTGTGTTAAACTTGGTGTAAGAATAACTCCCATGGGTGTCACTATTCCACACATGCGCACGGGGGTGGGTTATATTGGTTTTTTAACACTTTGGATTGTATATTTATACATTTGATCTAGTGATTCGATCTGCAACATGCACCATTCCATAATTAAATGGCAAGTAAGAACATTAATTGAACTGTTGAACAGTGAAATATGTTATTTGCAAGTATTTTATTGTTAAAGTACTTCAACTTATCTAACATTAATATTTTAACACCAGAAGGTGTAATTTTTTTAATTATTTTAACACCAGAAGGTGTAAAGTTTTTAATGTTTTAACACCAGAAGGTCTAAAATTGTTACTGGTGTTGTCATATTGTAACACCCATTGGTGTTATATTTAACACCAACGTTGTAACACTAGTGATGGTGTCATTTTAACACCAGGTGGTGTGGTCCTATAGTGAATCCGTACCGGTGTTAAATTTAACACCCGTGGTGTTAAATTTAACACCACAGTTTTTGCAGTGTACTTAATGAGGGATTCATTCACTAACTTAGCTTTCGTATTTTATAAATACCGGTATGTCACATCAAATCACGCAAGTATCAAATCGAGGGCTTAGTGCCACAAGGTCATATCTGTAATAGCTGCTACTTATTATACATGGAGTTGATTATATGCTCAGCAATTGGTTTAAACTAAATGCAATTCGAAGCAGCTATTGCAGACATGATTTTTGTTGTTGATGAGATCTCTAGTGATGTGAAAAGTCACTATCTGTAATAGCTGCCATATGTTACACACTTCTGGCACTATAATATGCACCCTTGTGAAAATGCAATCTTACACATGGCAGTCATTGCAGATAGGTCCTTGTGACTCTAAATTACTTGAACAGATCGTCAACTTTCATTGGAGTCATCAGTTGGATAAGCCACAAGTGCTTTATAATGGTATGATGCTATTGCATGCTCTGTGAGGATCTGTATTCTTGCACTGTTGCCCAAACTTAAACCACAAGAAATTATCCAATAGATCTCCGTCATCTAACTATATACGCACATAAATTTTGAATTGAATTAACACTTAAAATGCAAGAGAAACCCTAAAACGGGTCATCTGATTATTATTGAGTTGATAATATTTATGTGCAAAAGGTTATTTGATTTTAAAATACACATATAAATCTAAATTGGCATAGAATGACCACAATCCAACTGATTAATCTTGTATCACAATTTACAACAACAAATTACTATATTGTTTGAACCAACGAGATAGATATAGGTAGAGCGCCCTGCTTGTCTAGAAAATGAAGTCACAGCCACAAACTTTTTTGACCCCCCCCCCCCTGTATTACTGCCTGCACCTGAAACTTTCTTGTCCTCCGTTCATTGTTATCAAGTTCAGAGAACATAGATATGATATCTTGTTATGGGATTTATTTTTTGACCATGTATCATATTCTATTTTTGATGGACGTATCACATCTAGGAGGGCAGGTTGTAGAATCTAGAGTGAATCAGAACTCCCACTTCAATTGCAGGTATCTTTGGTTTAGTGCCATGGTCTTTAATCCCCTGAATAACTTCACATATTTATGCACAGATCTGTTTTTGAAACCAATTATGATGCTCCCTCCAATTATATATCCTGGCTTTAAATTATATGTTTTTGGTATTGACATGAATTTGGCCTTCATTATTTTTTAGCTGGGCTAGTACATAAAAATAGGCCCGTAGACATCTGCGCGCGTAGCGCGCCAAAAAAATTAGCTATTTTTACATTGATTTATGAACTTTCCGTAAATAATGTGCATACAGGTAAAGCAGGGGTTGGGGGCGAAGCCCCCAGAAAATTATAAATCAGAATCAGAACTCCCACTTCAATTGCAGGTATCTTTGGTTTAGTGCCATGGTCTTTAATCCCCTGAATAACTTCACATATTTATGCACGGATCTCTGTTTTTGAAACTAATTAGGATGCTCCCTCAAATTATATATCCTGGCTTTCAATATGTTTTTGCTATTGACATGAATTTGCCCTTCATTCTTTTTTAGCTGGGCTAGTACATAAAAATTGGCCCGTAGACATCTGCGCACGTAGCGCGCCAAAAAATTAGCTATTTTTACATTGATTTATGAACTTTCCCTAAATAATGTGCATACAGGTAAAGCAGGGGTTGGGGGCGAAGCCCCAGAAAATTTTGGAAACTAATAAGTGTTTTAAACTTTTTTGACCCCCCCTCTGTTGGGGTTTTCAAAAACTTTTTTGACCCCCCCTTTGCAGAGTATCAAAACTTTTTGGGCCCCCCCCCCTATAATTATCCAGCCCCCCCCCCCCCCCCACCAAAGTATTTATGAACGCTCCCTAAGTAGGTAAATGCATCTTCCTCACATATGTTGGCCGAGAAGCCCGTATCAAGATTCAAGATTGACCGAAAAAGGGCTGATTTCCAGTTGTTTGAGTACCGTCTGCTCGCAAAATTGTATTTAAGTTGCCGTTCTATTTGCAAATCCACTAAATTCAGTCGATTCATTCATGAACCAACCGTTGCTGTAATTGGTCGCAAAACTGGCTTCACGCGACCACTTGCGGCAACAGGCCCTGAACTAATATTATATTACTGATTTCAGATAATTATTTTGTTGTCTTTTATTTAACACTGATATCTTATGTAGCTTAAACCAGGGAGGTATAAACTAATAAGTAATTTTGATATCCAAAACAAAAGTTGATAACTATTTCTACATTTCTAATGTATAACTAATTGAATTCAATATGTTTTGAAAGATTTGGCGTTAATTTTACACGATTTCGAGCGCGAGATTTCGGATTGCATTGTAAATGGGCTGGCAATGACCCTAGCTACAGTCGGCGCTCTACGTATATTTATCTCGTTGGTTTGAACAGATCATCAACTTCCATCTTGAGTCAAAGGTTGGATAAGCCACAAGTGCTTTATAATATGCTATTGTTCTCTGAAGATGTATTCTTGCACTGTTGCTCCAACTTAACCACTTAAAATTGACTATTCAATAGATCCCTAAGATTGCAAATGATATGTCTATCACATAATTATTTACACACATAAATTTGAAATTGAATTGCCTATTAAAGTGCTAAAACGGATTGTTTGATTAGTTGATAACACTTATTGTGAAATAGATCAATTGTGCAAAAGATTATTTGATCATAAAGAGCATCAATTGGCTAAATAAAATGACTACTATCCAACTGATTTATCAACTATCACAAATACAAATATTTTTACATCGTTTGAACAGATCGTCAACTTTAATCTGAAGTTGAGGGTTGAATAGGCCAAAAAGGCTGCATGCACTGCAGTTGCTCTGTGATCATATTTTGCACTGCTGCCTAAACATAAACCACAAGAAAGGATCCTTACTATCCAATAGATCCCCGTGATATCGCAAAGTATGTGTCTGTCACATGTCCTTGTGACTCCAAACCATCGAAATTACTTGAACAGATAGTCAACTTTCATCTGGAATCATTAGTTGGATAATAATTATAATAATAAAAGGGCATTTATAATGCGCCTCACATTGTGAATACAACCCCGAGGTGCATAACATACATGTATGAAAAAATATAAGAACATAATAAAGAAGCTATAGATTACACATCAGAAATAACTTAAAGTACAAATACAACAACAACAACTTATCATACAAATATAAATAAGTAATGATTAAAAACCACAGTACATTATTAATACAATGAAAATCACTTTCTTAAGCTTGAGCTGCAAACTTGACCAGCAAGGATATTAAATATAATGTACAATACGTGAGAGTATTATAATAGTACAAACACAGTCTACTATGCACAATTCATAAATTAAATTGATATGTCTTCAATGACGTTTTGAAAGATTGCACTGGTAGCACGTCGGACATGTTCGGGAAGAGCATTCCATTCCTTCGGTGCAGCGATGAAAAAGGCTCTACTACCATGACTACCGTAAGTCCGTTTAGCAGATTTGGCCGCACGTGGTACTTGAAGGAGCCCTTTGGATCTTGATCTTAAAGTCCGAGAAGGATGGTAAGGTGTGATGAGTTGTTTGATGTAGGTAGGTGCAAGATTGTGCAGGGACTTATATACAACAAGGAGAAGTTTAAAAATAATTCACTTTCTGATTGGCAACCAATGTAGATCCTTTAAAATTGGCGTCACATGGTCGCATCTTCTGGCACCGGTAACCAGGCGTGCAGCGGAGTTTTGTACGCGTTGGAGCTTTAAAATATCTGTATCCGGGAGTCCATAAAGAAGACAATTACAGCTATCCAGTCGCGATGAAATGAAAGCGTGAACTAAACGCTCTGCTGTAGAACGATCGAAGTATTTGTGCAATTGACCGAGAGTCCTTAATGAAATAAGGGCCATGCAACACACATTTTTAATGTGATTTGACATCGTGAGCTGGCCATCACTGAATACACCAATATCTCTTACACCATCCACAGGTCTGATATCCGAATTCCCGATCTTGACACTTGGGATAGCTCCGTATGAAAACGTGATCTGATGTACACAATCTCAGTCTTTGCATCGTTTATTTTGAGTTTGTTTGACGTGGCCCAAGATCTGATATCAGAAACACAAGCTACGATTGATGCTATGGCCTCAGAAACACCTTATACAACTGTGTGTCATCTGCGTACACCATTCCTTCAATTCCATGAGCCTTCAAAATATCAGGGATGGGACCAGAGTATAAGATAAATTGGATTGGACCAATAACTGATCCCTGGGGTACTCCATAGATAAGCGAATGTTTCTGAGATAAAGTCTGTCCAATGACAACCGACTGGTCGCGATCACAAAGATCCGACTGGTCGCGATCACAAAGATATGACTTGAACCATTTGCGGGGAATTCCTGTGACACCGTACCTATCCTTGAGCCGCGCTAACATCAATTCATGATCAATGGTGTCGAACGCAGCTGAAAGATCTGACAGTATATGAACCGCTTCCTTGTTTTCATCAACCGCGCGAAGAAGGTCATTCTGGGCATGTATTAATGCTGTCTCTGTCGAATGGTGTTGCCTGTACGCAGATTGAAGATCATTATGGAGTTCGTTTTCATCAAGATACACTTGCATTTGAGCAGATACAACACGCTCAAGAATCTTGGACAAGAAAGGCAAGTTCGAGACAGGTCGATAGTTCGTCACATGTTCAGGATCTGCGTTGGACTTCTTTAAAATTGGATTTATCCGAGCAGTTTTGAGTGCAGATGGTACTCTACCAGTAGAAATGGAGTGATTAATAATACTGGTGATAACAGGCAATACAACATCAATGCAGTCCTTTAGTAGTGATGTAGGTATCGGATCAAGCATACATGATTTTGTAGGAGCATTCATAATGATTTTACACACATCATCTTCAGTTACAGGAGCGAACACACAAAATGAGCTATCACATGAATCACAAATGTCAACAGACAGATCTTCCGACGGTCTTTTGTCCATATCTTCACGAATATTGTTGATCTTGTTACTTAAAAAGTTAGCAAAGTTCTGTATTCTTGCACTGTTGCTCCAACTTAACCACGAGTATTGATCCTTGGCTATCCAATAGATACCAGAGTTATCGCAAATGATCTGTCCGTCACATAACTATTTACACACATAAATTTTAGATTGAATTGACTCTTAAAATGCAAGAGAATGGTAAAATGGATTGTATGATTATTAAGTTGATAACACTTATTGTGAATAGATCAATTGTGCAAAAGATGATTTGATTATAAAATGCATAAATTGGCGTATATAGAATGACTACAATTCAACTGATTAATCAACTATCACAAATTATAAAAATATTGTTTACATCATTTGAACAGATCGTCAACTTTCATCTGAAGTCGACGGATGGATAAGCCAAAAGGGCTGCATTCAGAGGCACTGTGATGATTGGTATTTTTGTACTGCTGCCCAAACGTACACCACGAGTATGATCCTTGACTATCCAATATATCTCAGAGTAATTACAAATGATTAGTCCGTCACATAACTATTTACACACATAAATTTTAAATTGAATTGAATTAACTCTTTAGAATGCAAGAGAATCCTAAAACGGATTTTCTGATTATTAAGTTGATAACACTTATTGTAAAATAGATCAATTGTGCAAAAGATTATTTAATCATAAAATGCATATATTGGCATAGAATGACTGCAATCCAACAGATCGTCAACTTTCATCTGAAGTCGAGGGTTGAATTGGCCAAAAAGGCTGCATGCACTGCAGTCGCACTGTGATCATCAGTTTTTTTGCACTGCAGCTCTAACTTAAACCACAAGAAATGATCCTTGACTATCCAATAAATCCTAGATTTATTGGAAATTATTTGTACATCACCTAACTATTTACACACATACATTTTGTATTGAATTAACACTTAAAATGCAAGGAAAATCCTAAAACAGGTTATCTGATTATTTAAAGTTTATAACACTTATGTAAAATAGATACATTTGGAAAAAGATTACTTGATCATACTGCATGTATAAGTATAAATCGTCATAAAATGACTACAATGACTGATTAATAATCTACTATCACAATTGATAAATATACTGCATCATTTAAACAGATCATCTGCTATCTGGAGTCAATGGTTGTATAATCCCTAAGTGCTTTATAATGGTAATATGCTATTGCTCTGTGAGGATCTGTATTCTTGCACTGTTGCCCAAACCTTAACCACAAGAATGGATCCTTGACTATCCAATAGATCCCAGAGTTATCGCAAATGATTTGTCCGTCACATAACTATTTACACACATACATTTTTGATTAAATTTACACTTGAAATGAAAGAGAAATCCTAAAATGGATTGTCTGATATTAAGTTTATAACACTTAATATGAAATAGATCAATATCGAAAAAGATTATTAGATCATAAATGCATGTATACACATGGAAAAAAGTATCGCACCACTTTTTTGTTGTTGAAAAGTGCAAATGTGGCCTCGAATTTTGCCACTATGGTGTGATATTAAGGATAATTTGTTTGCGTAAGCTGTCCAACAAAATACTATGCAATAAAAGGGCCACATTTTAGTTTGTGACGTAATCGATGTGATGTTTTTCAAGGCCAGGGGGAAAATGCATGCTTTTGTCCAAAAACATGCATGAAACAAGTTTGGGTATAACTCGATTTTGAATAGACTTTAAAAACTTAAAATAGTCATTATATTAGTTCTGTATTTGGCGCAAGAAATGTTTCATTTAGACGTTATAGGCTACAATACAGTGAATGAGTCCAAACATGCCATTTTTCTGTTGCTCATAAATTCAGCATATACGATGAGGTCACCGTTGATTTTTTTTAAATTTATTTGACCTAGGTCAACACTTCCGCAATATTGCTTTTGTCATTTGAACTTATTTAAAATTTGACCTATTTTGACCTTTGACCCCATAACCGTTGGGCGTACGAAAAAGGGAGTTTTTTCATGTTTGAGGACAATCGGGCAACTTTTGAAATTTGACCCCAGATGACCTTTGACCTTGGAAGACTTGAATGTGTTACCAAGGATTACAACTATAGAGAATAATCATTGGGCCTCTCAATATCGCGTTTTGCCCAAACTTGTTTTATGCATTTTCACTTTGGCCTTGAAAAACATTACATCGATTACATCACAAACTAAAATGTGGCCCTTTTATTGCATAACATTTTGTTGGACAGCTTACGCAAACAAATGATCCTTAATATCACACCATGGTGGCAAAATTCGAGGCCACATTTGCACTTTTCAACAAGTGGTGCGATACTTTTTTCCATGTGTATATAAGCATAAATCATCATAGAATGACTACAATCCAACTGATTAATGTACTATCACAATTGATAAAAATACTGCGTCGTTTGAACAGATCAGCAACATTCATCTGGAGTCAACAGTTGGATAAGCCACAAGTGCTTTACAATGGTTACATGATATTGCTCTGTGAGGATCTGTATTCTTGCACTGCTGTCTCAACTTCACCACAAGAAATGATCCAATAGATCACAGAGTTATCGCAAATAATTTTTACATCACCTTTCTATTTCTACACATAAATATTGAATACAATTCACACTACCGAAATAAATCCTAAAACAGATTGTCTGATAATAAAATTGATATTTATATTACTACAGTACTACGCAAATTATACATATACCTTAACACTATAAAATGTGCAGCTTATATTTACACACATCTCATATACTGGAAAGTTATTGTAGACTCAAACGGGGTTTTTAAATTTGAAACTGTGCCTGGCAAAAATACCGAGCTAAATGGTTCTAATGGGGTTCAAAAACTGCCATAATTGGCATGGCAGTTGACATATTCCTAGTTTCAACGCAGTTTGCTACAAAACGTCATTTACAACATCTAGAGCCCCTACATCTTGTACAAACCATCCATCAATATCATAATTATTAACCATTGTTAATGCCTCTTTTGGCTATGTTAATAGTTAACTAAATGAAAATGTATTGAAAGTGGTATGCCAAGTGCCATTATCCTATCTCAGTGCAATTACGTCATTACGATTTTGCTCATTTCTTTTTTGTATGAAATCAAATATTGCTGTAGCTAAAGTATATAGAAATGGATTGATAGCAGAATTGATTGGCAGTACAACCGTTACGATCCATGTATAGGCATGAGGGCTGACTGTCTGTCTCCCACTCTGTACAAGGATAGAGAGTATAATGATAGGCAACCAGCACATCATATCTGTTAGAATAATCAATCCCATCTTAATAGCCATTCGGAGTTCTTCCTTTTGATTTTGATTTCTCCCAGCTTGTTTAGCTGTTTGTCGGACAGTTATGAAGATCCCAACGTAGCAAAACAATATTATCCAAATACTTATGAAGTTCAAAATGGAAAATATTGCTATACCATAATACAGTCCTGGTTTAGTTCCAATAACAATATCAAGAGTAGTATTAAAGACAATTTGATCGAAATCACTATCACGAATGGCTTCATCACTATAGGGCCTGTATATTGTTTCAAAAGTATTACTCCTAGAGAGTGGGAGACCAGTACATACCTCAGAATTGTCGTATAAATCGGGGTTTATTTCTGACAAAATGGTTGATACAATGCTCAACACTATGGCAAATAACCAGAGCACAGATATGACTATCTTAGATGATGTTGTGCCCAATCGTTTATCACTATACATATACCTGATACCCATAAACCTATCTATGCTTAGTAGCGTTACAAAAAACACAGAAGCCTCACTCGATAAGATGGACAGGGTCCCTGCCACTTTACAGGTAATGCTTGATCGCCATGCTTCAGATGGGAAATAGTTTTGATAATAAATATCTGCTGATGATATCACAAGCATATATAAGCCCATGACCAAATCTGACACAGAGAGATTTGAGATCAAAAACATCTGAACTTTTATTTTGTGGTTGTCTTTGCCGACATCGGTAACACAATACACACATATTGCTAATTATTGCAAACGTACCTAATATCCACATGAGAATTCTTTGAATTTGATTTGAAAGTAATCGGTCGCATGTAAGAAATTGCGAGGGTGGTATTGTGGCAGTGCAATTTTGCTGATTTGATAAAGCAACAAGTAGCAGCATTGTCAACTAATATCTGTGTGGAAGTGTGAAATGGTTGAAAAGATTCATAGTTAACTCGCTGCAGTAAATTTGATCTCATATCTATTATGTCAAGAAATTCCAATGAATTATTCATAAAGTAATTCATAGAATCAAATGCATTCAGATTGTTTTCAGACAAATCAAGATATTTCAGTTTTATCATGCTATGAAATATACCTTGGTTGAAATTTGACAACTTATTTTTAGAGAGAGAAAGATACAGTAGACTACCATATTGCACGGATGTTGAAAGCTGAAACAAAAATAGATTATTGTGACTCAGATCAAGAAATTCAAGCTGAGATGAATGGAACAATACCTGTGAATATATCATTTTGATGTGATTATTTGACAAGGTTAAGTAGGTAAGGTGTGTAGGTCCTTCAAACTGTTGTGGATGCAGCTCCACAATATTATTGTCGGACAGATATAACCGAATCAAGTTGTTGAGTCCCTCAAACTGTTGTGGATGCAGCTCCACAATATTATTGTAGGACAGATATAACTCCTCCAGGTTGTTAAGTCCATCAAACGACTGTGGATGCAGCTCCACAATATTACTGTAGGGCAGATATAACTGATTCAGGTTGTCAAGTCCATTAAACTGCTGTGGATGCAGCTCCACAATATTATTGTTGGACAGATATAACCCACGCAGGTTGTCAAGTCCATCAAACTGCTGTGGATGCAGCTCCACAATATTATTGTTGGTCATATGTAACCAATACAGGTTGACAATTCCATCAAACTGCTGTGGATGCAGCTCCATAATATTATTATAGGACAGATATAACAACCACAGGTTTTCAAGTCCATCAAACTGTTGTGGATGCAGCTCCACAATATTATTGTTGGACAGATCTAACCCCCTCAGGTTGTTAACTCCATCAAACGACTGTGGATGCAGCTCCACAATATTATTGTAGGACAGATATAACTCATCCAGGTTGTCAAGTCCATCAAACGACTGTGGATACAGCTCCACAATATTATTGTTGGACAGATCTAACATACCCAGTTTGACAAGTCCATCAAACGGCTGTGCATGCAGCTCCACAATATTATTGTAGGACAGATATAACCAATCCAGGTTGTCAAGTCCATCAAACTGCTGTGCATGCAGCTCCACAATATTATTGTTGGACAGATATAACACCTCCAGGTTGTCAAGTCCATCAAACGACTGTGGATGCAGCTCCACAATATTATTGTAGGACAGATCTAACCCACCCAGGTTGTTAAGTCCATCAAACGACTGTGGATGCAGCTCCACAATATTATTGTAGGACAGATATAACCAAACCAGGTTGTCAAGTCCATCAAACTGCTGTGCATGCAGCTCCACAATATTATTGCAGGACAGATATAACCTTTGCAAGTAGGTAAGTCCATCAAACTGCTGTGGATGCAGCTCCACAATATTATTGTAGGACAGATATAACCAATCCATGAGGTTGTCAATTCCATCAAACTGCTGTGGATGCAGCTCCACAATATCATTGTTGGACAGATCTAACCAAGACAGGCTGAGTCCATCAAACTGCTGTGCATGCAGCTCCACAATATCATTGTTGGACAGATATAACCCACGCAGGTTGTCAAGTCCATCAAACTGCTGTGCATGCAGCTCCACAATATTATTGTTGGACAGATCTAACCAATACAGGTTGTCAAGTCCATCAAACTGCTGTGCATGCAGCTCCCCAATATTATTGTTGGACAGATCTAACAAGGTAAGTCCATCAAACCACTGTGGATGCAGCTTCACAATATTATTGTTGGACAGATCTAACTCACGCAGGGTAAGTCCATCAAACCACTGTGGATGCAGCTCCACAATATTATTGTTGGACAGATCTAACTCATGCAGGGTAAGTCCATCAAACCACTGTGGATGCAGCTCCACAATATTATTGTTGGACAGATCTAACTCATGCAGGGTAAGTCCATCAAACCACTGTGGATGCAGCTCCACAATATTATTGTGGGACAGATCTAACTCATGCAGGGTAAGTCCATCAAACCACTGTGGATGCAGCTCCACAATATTATTGTTGGACAGATCTAACTCATGCAGGGTAAGTCCATCAAACCACTGTGGATGCAGCTCCACAATATTATTGTGGGACAGATCCAATTCAATCATATTCATCAGTGCGGGTTGGTCTGTAAATGCATTCTGCTCAATTCTGTGTATGCCTGTGCCACTCCAAGACAATCTCTCAACATCTGGCGGATACAATACTTGCACGGATGATGTTCCATGAGGGCAAGCTAATGTTACATTCTGATTGCCTAGTATACACATGCACTCAGATGGACACTGGAACTTTGTGGATATAGTAGTGAATTCTGTATAAGGCCCATCAGGCCACCAACTATAGATTCTAACCTGTATCTGACATCCAACAGTGCAATTAATAGGCTGATCATATTCACCATACACCATCGGAATGATAACTAGCAGGATACATGCCGTTATAATGTGTAATACAAACACTACATGTAATGAGTCTATCAGCTTTCTCGAACCTGTTGTGAATGCCATGGTAAAATTTTCACAAGATATTGGTTTGTCAATAGTCAGCTGGCACGTACGTTTCCTTACTTCAAATGTAAGCTTTCTCGTCTGTTAGGATGCGGTCGTCCCTATACTAGGAAGCTCTACCGTCTGTTATGATTATACTGTTGCTATACTACCAAGCAGTCCCGCCTGTAATGATGCTGCTGTCGCTATATATTAAGCAGTCCTGTCTGTTGCGATGCCTCCGTGGCTATACTACTAAGCTTTCTCGTCTGTTAGAATGCGGTCGTCGCTACTATTAAAGGTAGATGACCCGATCACATTTCCGATTTTCAACTTGAAGTTTTCTATTCTACATGAAAGGTCATCCTTAAAAAAGTTGTGTTCCAAAGTTTGAGTTGCATAGCTCTAATGGTTCTTATTTTAGACGCACAAGATGCTGTGAACTGTACCCATTGAGTTGTACACAAACTATATCGGTGGTATACCACCATTCGCGGTAATTCGACGTTATTTCATCGATTTCTCCGTAATTATACCGATTTAGGCCGTCAAATTTCAGTATGATGATGAGAAAAATACGAGCTTTCATATGATATGAAAATCTCCGTATGTTTGAAATAATTCTGTGTTACGAAAATGTGATCGGGTCATCTACCTTTAAGCAGTCCTGTCTGTTACATGCTGCCGTTGCTATACTACTAAGCTTTCCATCTGTTACGATGCCTCCGTCGCTACTACTAAGCTTTCCCGTCTGATACGATGCCTCCGTCGCTATACTACTAAGCTTTCCCTTCTGATACGAGGCCTCCGTCGCTATACTATTAAGCAGTCCTGTCTGTTACAATGCTGCCGTCGCTATACTACTAAGCTTTCACATCTGTATAGTGTTACGATGCCTCCGTCGCTATCACTAAGCTTTCCCGTCTGTTGCGATGCGGCCGTTTTCAAACTCCTCAGCAGATTGTCTGATCACACAGAAAAAAATCACCCATATGATATACTCTATTGAAATGATATGCCTTTTATGGAGGCAAGTTGTGCAGAAAATATTAATGATGTAATTAAGCCATGCTATTATATTCGCTTTTATCTACCTTCATTATTTAGTAATATTTGTTTAGTAATCATGCCATCAAGCCTTTTCACTATAGACTAATTAGCTCAGCCTGGGCTCGTGATGTGAATTTGGGACTTTCGTTTTGTAATTGATGCTACTACAATTTTCACTTTATATAATGACAACCCATCAGTCAACTAAGGACAAGGTCGTCCATAATTTTTTTTAGAGATACGTACAAAGCGTACGTAACAGGGGGTGGGGGGTAACAATTACCCTAAGTGTACGTAACTTAAATGGTGATCTTGAGAGGCGGGCATTTTTTATCAAGCCATGACATTTTCGCCATTTATTGCGTACGTAACTCGAGAGGGAGGGGGTAAAAAGTTTTGTACGCTCTGTAGGTATGTGAAAATGGCGATAACTGGGTGGGTTGAGTGGGATTTTTCACCAATGCGACCATGACTACTCCAACCAGATATTAAAAAACACAGACTCAAAATGGCGCGAATTCATGCCGCTGCTCGATAAGACGCGCCACCCGATTGGACAAGCACCGTACATAAATATTAATATGGCCAATCACGAATTTAGATAGGGAACCCAAGGCCACAGCTTAAAACCACTTAGGATTTACTTGCCGCAAAGGACCAAGGTAGGGCAATTTAATTTAGTGGCCATACCCCCCCCCCCCCCCCCCCCCCCCCCCCGGTGAAATATTACACAAAAGCAAACGCAAAAGCAAAAGCAAAGATCCGAAACAGGGGAACCTCTTGAGGACAAAATAGCTTTTGATTAGATGGGACTAATAAAAACCGTAATTGTCCTCAGAAGGTTAAACTGTGTACCGTATACTGTAAACAAGAAACACAACACGCAGCCAATTTGTAAGATTTCCTCAATACCGTTTATTATGTGGGATGAGCTGGAGTAGTCAAAGCATCACTGCCTGATGCACACAAATAAATGTAAGAAGTATTTTTCACTCTATCAATGAAGTAGTAACAATATATTATACCATGCATTAGTAAACAATACACCATGCTTTAGTAAACAATACCCCATGCTTTAGTAAACAATAAATGTAAGCCAATCCTACGTATTAGTAGGACGAGGATCTGGACCACGATTTGGAAGGGGGGAGTTCCCAAACGAAGCACTCTAGCCTTCCACAAATTCATGGGCAAAACCATTGAAACGAGCACAAAAAATATGGTCCAGACCCTTATCCCCCTAAAAAAACCTGCCAACCCTTGTCCCTCCCCCTTTTTTATTTTTTCTCTTTTTTCCACTTACCAAACATGCTTTAACCAAGCACTGGTTAAAATACAGCAAACACCTTATTGAAATATCCAAACAATGCACCACCTACTTCTCATCATCGTGATAAACATATTTTGCTTAAATAGCACACACATTTTATTTTTAATTCTTTTTTGTTTTGTTTTTTGTAATAGACTTAAAAAACCAAAATGAATACATGCCTGATATAAAATAACTTCACTTTACTAAAGTCAAACAAACTTACAAAATGTTCATGTAACTGGTACTAGTGGTACATGATGATAATTTCACATATTCACGTGGCGTATACGTTAAATATTAGTGAAAATAGTAAATTAAAATTGCGTCCGTACATGAATTGTAACTACCCAAAGCACGTCGCGATTCAAACGTGCCTTCTTGATCATCATTTCTAATCCTTCTTGTATAGATTAGGATTAAATTAGAACTAAATCAATTTGGACAACGCACGAGACAACTGCAGTGGCCGATGTGGCCACTTCAATATAGCATAGATAATCAAGACGATTGACGATCTATGAATATAGGTAATATCTTCCAATTGAGGGAGGGACAGTATGATTTGAGATCGTAATCTGATCATTGACACAATGGTTCTAAGTATTAGTTATCCCCTGTTTGTTCATGCAATACGGCAAAATATCTATGGTTTGTTTCCAATATCACATGAGGCGACAGTGGCGTAGCTAGGTTTTTTTTCAGGGGGGGCAAGATTTCTAAAATTTTCGTAAAAGGTTGCCCCAAATTTTTTCCAAGTCAGTCACATCGTGAATTTCACGTAAGTGGGGGGGGGGGGGGGGGGGGGGGGGGGGGGAGAGGGGGGGGGGGGGGGGTGAAGTCAAAAAAATTCGCACGGTCAAAAAATTCGCACGGACACAAAGTTTACCAGTCAAAAAAGCACTGTAGTCAACAAATATTGGCCAATCCTCAGGGTTTTAAGCAGTTTTTCAACAAAAATTGTCATTTATTTTTAAAAACCAGGCTAAAATGGTCATTTTTAAATGGTTACCCCGCATATAAACACTATATCCAAAGAGAGGGGCGGGGGCACAAAGGGGGGCGGGGGCACAAAAACAATCTGTCAGGGGGGGCAACTGCCCCCCCCTGCCCCCCCCCCCCCCCCCTGAGCTACGCCACTGTGAGGCGATCGATAGCCAAATGTGATATTGGAAACAAACCATAGATATTTTCCGTATTGCATGAGAACAAACAGGGGGTAACGAATTTATCATTTAGTAGACATAAATGTATTTTAAAAAGTAAATGAAGAATAATTAAACTTGAACATCTCGAAACCCATAACACTTGGAACAACTAAAAACATTGTTGTCAATTGATTCCTATCCTAACTCACCACACTGCCTCCTCACCCCAAAATATCTAAAACTTAGATAATTTGGAACCTTAAACACTGGGAACCACCAAAATGACATCGGGAACCACCAAAAATAATATTTTTGCTCGCCGTCGTTCACCACACCACCGCTCATCGAACCCCAACATACATTGAGCACAACTTAAACAACTTGGAACCCAAAACACTGGGAACCACAGAAATGATACCGGGAACCAACAGAAAGACAGGCCAACCCCACATTCCTATCACTTTAGCCCCCTAACCCACATCTAACCCCTAAAAATGATAATGGATCAATCCAAACCTTGATATAACCAATCAGAGCTGTGATTGAATTACTAGACTAATACGGGCTCATATCAGTCATCAGATACAGAGTAATGATAAATTACTCTGGTAATACGGGAAAATATTCATTGGGACATTAACCAATCACATTTCAGCATTCATGTCTACAAATTGATAATATGCCGCCTCCCTGTGTTGTAAATCACATCGTAGGTATATCATATCCAGAATAGTAGAATCAACTATAGGTTTGCCCTAGCGCTGGATACCCATCAAAAAGAACATACAGCTCATCAGAGTCCGACCTCTAATCTACAATGAAACCAGTCACCCTACATTCCATACATTGGTAATGGTGTTGTCCATGTTGATTGTTTGAATATGTATTATTAATATTGATTTAAGCCAATCAGCGCTCAGATGGTGAATAACCATTAGCCAATCACAGCTGAGCGCTGAATTGAATCTTTCTCTCTCGTCTTGTCTCTTCAACCTAGCAGACGTGTTGGTAATCGTCTCATCATTTTCGTTTGTAAAATACTTCTATTATTTGGAGCATCGTATTATTTAATAAACGGCCAATAATGGCGAAGTAAAGCATCTAATTTGTGATAAAGACTTTCCTTCTTATTGTAAGAATTGGTTCTTACACACTACTGATCTTGCCAAGTGTGTCCCTCTGGGAGTGTCTTCCTTCCTCCCTCTGGAAATAGGATGTTTTCTTCATCCGCCTTGTAGAGTGATACATCGGTGCTGGTGACACAGCTTGGATACTTGAAAGTGCGAAGTCGCTCAAGAAATGCCCATGCCGCGTCCAGGTTCTCTCCGACAGTAGGGATTTCGGCTCTTACAACGTAGTCCATACCACCGGGTGGAAACGCGGTGAACTTCTTATAAAAAGCTACTTTGGAAATGCCCAAATCTTTCGAGGAGTTATTCAAGATGAAATCGGCGCCACTTTGCTTCACCCAGTCTGTCTCAAAACTTGTTGTATCCGTAGGATTACTTTGGTCAACCTGGTGGAAGAAAGAAGACATAATTGAACACATAAGAACACATTTTAACACTGCACTGTTAATGATCTTTTCCCCGATCTATGTGAGTTCTGGGAGACTTCATGGAAACTGAAACAGTGCATTTTGAATTTAATGTTGTTAAAAAGCCCACACAAGAAAATCTGACAAATACGCCGCTACAGTATTGCTGCTAAATTTCAAACATTTCGAATGATAGGGTTATATTGATCAATAAATACTTAGTAAATCAGCTTATTGTTTTTATATTTCTGGTTTAAAACACACCCTACTGAAGACACGACGATCTTGCTACGGCTATTATAATTTATTGCACGGCGCACAGCATGTTGTCATCCGGATGGAATCCTCGCCTTACCTTAAATCCATTAAGAATCCACACCGAGTTCTTACTACCAGGCAGCCATGGTGACAATGGACTGCCGGTAGAAGTCGCCTGCTCTGCATAGCCACCGACCTCTGAGTGAAGAAAGAGTAATGAATGAAGGAAATGAATCTTATCAATAATACTGTTGATATTAAACTATGTAGATAATTCGATCTTATTATTGAATGCAACCTTCATAAGCGTTAAGCCTTAAAGCTATAAAAGTAGCCTTAGAGGGCCAAACGTAACAGCAACTGAATGGATTTCTTAAGCACCTTGAAAATTGTAGTAATATAATGCACTTTACCAGGGCCTTTTCGGCCACACCTTAGTGCCTTATTCGGCCACACCTTAGTGCCTGATTCGGCCACACCTTAGTGCCTTATTCGGCCACACTTTAGTGCCTTATTCGGCCACACCTTAGTGCCTGATTCGGCACTGAGTGAAGAAAGAGTAATGAATGAAGGAAATGAATCTTATCAATAATACTGTTGATATTAAACTATGTAGATAATTCGATCTTATTATTGAATGCAACCTTCATAAGCGTTAAGCCTTATAGCTATAAAAGTAGCCTTAGAGGGCCAAACGTAACAGCAACTGAATGGATTTCTTAAGCACCTTGAAAATTGTAGTAATATAATGCACTTTACCAGGGCCTTTTCGGCCACACCTTAGTGCCTTATTCGGCCACACCTTAGTGCCTGATTCGGCCACACCTTAGTGCCTTATTCGGCCACACTTTAGTGCCTTATTCGGCCACACCTTAGTGCCTGATTCGGCAAAACCTTAGTGCCTTAACCATATTAACGATAGCGATTATCATGATTATAGAGACCTAACCGTCACAGGTATGTTTAGGAGTTTCCTCGCACTCGTCATACCCAAGCAGGTTTTTTTTGTAACACAATTGGGAGAGCCGGATTACTATACATGTAGTTAACTTTATATTACGCATCATATGCCATTGTGTTGGGACCATCATAATATTATAGCTAATCTATCTAAAATATAGCGGTTCTCGACTTTTCGAAGGCTTTTGACGTCATACCACACGAACACCTTTTACTTAAGCTCGACTTCTATGGCATCGACTTCTTCCTTGTCCTAATAAACGACATCCACGGAAACGTCAAGAGCTGTACCCGACTATTCGCTGACGATTGCCTTGTCTACAACACGATCAACTCGACTGAAGACGAATTACAACTTCAAAAGGACCTTGACCAGATGGTTGAATGGTCACATAAATGGGGCATGAAGTTCAACCCAGCCAAATGCAACACCGTGCGAGTCACCAGGGACAGAAAGCTACACAGTACAAAATGCTCGACACAACTCTCGAAGAGACGAACCACACAAAGTACCTCGGTATCTACCTGCAGAGAGATCTCCGATGGAATCGCCAAACTGAGAATGCAACTGCAAAGGCAACGCGAGTGCTCAACTTCGTCAAACGCAACTTCTATCATACCACCCCCTCAATCAAAGAGAAGTTGTACCACACTCTTGTACGCCTACACCTGGACTACGCCACTGCTGCATGGGATCCTCATACCATAAAGAACATTGAAGACATTGAAAAAGTCCAACGGCGCGCAGCAAGATTCGTCACAAACACCTATGGGGAAGACACAAGCATCACCAAAGTCCTAGACACACTCAAATGGTCTCCACTTAAAGACAGACGTAAAAACCACAGACTCGCCTGCCTTCATAAAATGATCAACGGACAGATAGACATAAATCACGAAGACTACACCACACCGAAGACATCAAGAAACAGGCGAGGCCACACGCAGCAATTCCAACAAAAGCACCCAAGAACAGACACATACGCCAACTCATTCTTCATGAGGACCATCAAAGACTGGAACAAACTCTCACCCGAAATGGTCGAAAACACTGACCCGTCCAAGTTTAGAACTGCCCTTTCCCGCCCTCTCCGTTCCATCAATTAACCACCCCTACGTCGCACCTCCAGTCAAAACTCTGTACGAGTATTTGGAGGTTAACACCATCCAAGATCCAAGAATCGTCTCCTCTTTCCATTTGTACCAAACAGAGTACCAACATTTCTCGTATGACGTCACTATGATCCCAAATAGCGCCCAAATTTTACAAAATATCGTTGTCATAGCTAAAACTTCAATCAGCCAATTCAAAGGCCATATTTTCACCATTCTTTGTATTCGTGGTCTATACTCTATTCTCTATAACTATATGATGTTTGTGTGAGTTCTGGAATTCGGAGAGGTAAACATGTGGGCTAGTTAGTTGTCACTGTCTGAAAAAGCTCATTGCTTTGGTGTGAAACGTCAATATTCTATCATGTATAAATATACATCTAGTCTACACGTCATGATAAGCAGTGATAAGTGATAAGAGAATGGCTATATCATAATGATAAGTCACATCATCAGTCATAAGTATTCTACCTGATCTTGGTCCTTGAGGTCTTCTTTTTTGTTCCGATGATCCTTGTTGTGGTTCCTTTACTGGACATTTTTCCTTATCCTTGTCGGCAACCATCGGTCCAGATGGAGGTACGCCCGAAAACACGTGAAAATCTGGTGTATCAAAAGAGGCGTGGTTCACATACGGGAATTTTCCTAAGTAAGAAATAAAGTGAATGATGAGGTACGTATGTTGTATGTGGTATTGAATAACCGTATATTACACAGTTTATTAACCCCTTATTAACCCCTTTGTTTCGTTCATAATGACACAAAACCCCCACAAAAAGTCTCTAAAATGTTGCCGGTTTCTTGCCAAACTAACATTTCATTTGGGGCCGATTTCATTGGCACATGACCCTAATCCTAACCCTAACCCTAATACTAACCCTAATCCTAACCCTATGTGACCACGTGCGACACAATCCCTCGCTGGTTTACGAAAAAAATAACGCAGGGCACAAACAAAGAGGCTCCCAGCCAACACGTATGCATGGGCCCCACGTGGGCTACATGTGGGCAATCAGGGCTATAATGAGGGCAAGGGCTATGTGCGGGCTGACCACATGGGTCCCGTATGGGTTTTACAAGGGTCATAATGGGCTACGTTTGGGTAACCCTATCAGGGTCCCATATAGGCTGACCACATGGGTCCCATATGGGTTTCACAAGGGCCATACTGGGCTACGTTTGGGTAAACCTATCAGGGTCCCATATAGGCTGACCACATGGGCCCCATGTGGGTTTACAAGGGCCATAAAGGGCTACGCTTGGGTAAACATATCAGGGTCCCATATAGGCTGACCACATGGGCCCCATGTGGGTTTTACAAGGGCCATAATGGGCTACATTTGGGTAAACCTATCAGGGTCCCCGATAGGCTCACCACATGGCCCCATTTGGGTTTTACAAGGGTAATAATGGGCTACATTTGGGTAAACCTATCAGGGTCCCATATAGGCTCACCACATGGCCCCATTTGGGTTTTGCAAGGGTAATAATGGGCTACGTTTGGGTAAACCTATCAGGGTCCCATATGGGCTGACCACATGGGACCCACATGGGTTACATCAGGGCAATTCCACGCATGCGCACTGACCCTGGTTATATTGGTTTTGTAACACTATGGATTTCATATTTATAAATTTTGATAAATGATTCAATCCACATCATGCAAGTATAAAGAACGTTACTTCACACAAAAACTGTCGGCCCTACACATGAACAATGTTGTTGGAGAATGTTAATAAAAAGCCAAATGACTGAATTGTTCTTGCAATTGCCAGTCATTTATTCGTATATGTAAATAATTCAATTAACAATTACCTATAAGCTGCCCATAAGGGCAAGCCCATTTAAAACCCCGATTTGACCCTAATTAAGGGACCGTTCATTATTTATGGTGGAGGGGGGGTTGGGACAAATTCGAGACTCGTATGTTAAAATTACCTAACCCCCCCCTACAGCTGAAACTGAAAATTACATGACCCCCCCTGCTAATCAGTAGCTTTTTACACAACCCCCCTCCCCCCCCCCCCGAAAAATATCAACTTGTCACATACTTAATATACTTAATGGATACATTGGCAAATTTTGTTTGTGCCCTATCTGAACGGCCAATAATTTTATGATGCCCCTTCTTTTTATTGTGTGAAATTAGTAATGGCGAGCGTAGCGAGTTTGTTCATATTTATACATTTTAGGTGATTTTGTGAGTCTTTATAACCCGAATAAGTTAGAACATTCTGAGCAGAAACGTATCCAGTGAAATGCTCTACTTTTGTGAGCATTGGTGCAAAGCGGAGATGAGGTGAAAAGCATGCAATAAATCACATTTTTCAATCATAAAATTTGATTTTGTAACATTATACACCCTGTGGCTCTAATGTCTCGACCATTGATGATTATATAGATTATATAGATGTTTTCCACAATATCGTCGATTTGCTGTCCAGAAGTCGTCTCATAGTAAAAGTTTTTGAAGTTGATAGGTTTTAAGAAAATATGCGCGAAGCGCAGAAAAAAATATGGCATTTACACTCCAAAATAGCCTCTAAAATCACTCCAATCACCACCATCTTTATAGTTTAAACAAATTTACACAACCCCCCCTGTTCAAGAATAAAAAGTTACATAACCCCCCCCTATTTCAACATATGAAAGTTACATGACCCCCCCTATATTTTACCCAACCCCCCCCCCCCCCCTCCACCATAAATAATGAACGGTCCCTAAACCCATGTTAACCCCCCCCCCCCCTCCCATTAGACCCACGGGGGCCAACTCGCATGGCCCCTTTCGGACAAAGTGACCAAATCATCCCATCTGGGCCTGCCCAGATGGGACCCATGAGGGCCAACTCGCATGGCCCCTTAAGGACAATGTGGCCACAATATTAAGGGTCCGATGTGGGCCGCACAAATGGGGCCCACAAAGTGGCCTATAAAGGGCCCACATGGGGCCCATGCATACGTGTTGGCTGGGCTGTACACAGTTTTTCATTTATACATGCCATGGTAGCGTGTCATGTAGGCCATAGTGTAACTCGAGAACTATAAACAATGGTGTATTCATATGTGGCCGTTAACATTTACCTTTAGGATCCAAGTTACGGTGTAGTTGGGTGACCACAAACCCTGGGGTCTGCTTCACAACACTTGACTTCGTTCGCCAACCCCCAACAAAAGTGGGAAAATCTGGCGACGGCGGCAAAGGCGGAAAGAAGTTCCACACAATATACAAAGGTAGCTTAGGCGGAATCGTCACTGCACGCGCTGCCATTTTGTACTATAGTTACACGATTCTAATCAACTCTATAAAAATGAACTACACTAGAATATATTTATTTCAAAATATGCATAGACACAAAACGTGTTCAAATGCATGCATCTGCACGTACACGTAGGCCTACATGTATTTCTTTTGTGTGTGTAAGTGTGGCATTGATAATATTGATGACCCCGCCAAGTGGGCGAAGGTTGCATGAGCATTCCCAGGGTCCGATTTTAAATAAAATGTTAGTCATTCACTCAGAGTTGAAAAAATTAACCTACATATTTTCTTCGGCATTGTGCATAGACATAACGGCATTAAATATATGTTGTGCCATATAAAATAAGCACCAACGCTTTTGGGGTAATTTCTTAGTTTTGCTGTTCATTGTTCAACAATGATAATGGCATTAAGTGCTGTTGTATAGGTTGACGATAGCTATATACATTTAGGCTGATTTTTTAGACCTATCTGTTCCCTGAAAACATGCGCGCGTTGACCATAATTTATAAGGTACCTTTCGGGTTAAACCGGCTTAAAGTTATATTGCGCGAAAATTTGCAATTTCAATACCAATTTAGTTTCGATTCCCCCGAATGACGTCTTGAAATTGGATAGAAATTGAGTAAAACCACTTAAATTCCCCCAAATTTAACCGAAAGAGTGCAATTCAACCGAATGATAGTCCAACAGTCCGACCATGTCAATAATTGGCACTGCCGGTTCTCCGTGGGATACTTGCAACCGCTCAGTTAACATCAACTGAAACTTCCAACATACATTATATTTTTTTACTTGCACCATCATCTGTAAATATCTGTGAATCTGGCGAGAACCAGTTCTACACACCCCGCTCAGCACGAACCTCTAATGGTCATACTCAAGCAGTTTATTTCTTAGAGTATCTATCTCAAGGCTCAAGGCTATTGACGATAGTTGCAGATAAAGACATAAAACGATGCTGTCTACTGGAGATAGTGATGCTGTCTACCGAAAACATTTTCACTAATAAATACATCATGCTGTCTACCTAAGACAGTGATGCTGTTTAATGAAGATAGCATCACTGATAAAGACATTAGGTGATGCTGTCTACTGACGATAGTGGTGCTGTCTACTGAAGATAGTATCACTGATAAAGACATTAAGTAATGCTCTCTACTGCAGATAGTGATGCTGTCTACTGAAGATAGTGGTGCTGACTATACTGAAGATAGCATCACTGATAAAGACATTAAGTAATGCTGTATACTGAAGATAGTAGTGTTGTCTACTGAAGATAGTATCACTGATAAAGACATTAAGTTATGCTGTCTACTGAAGATAGTGGAGCTGTCTACTGAAGATAGCATCACTGATAAAGACATTAAGTAATGATGTATACTGAAGATAGTAGTGTTGTCTACTGAAGATAGTATCACTGATAAAGACATTAAGTAATGCTGTCTACTGCAGATAGTGATGCTGTCTACTGAAGATAGCATCACAGATAAAGACATTAAGTAATGCTCTCTACTGCAGATAGTGATGCTGTCTACTTAAGATAGTGGTGCTGTCTACTGAAGATAGCATCACTGATAAAGACATTAAGTAATGATGTATACTGAAGATAGTAGTGTTGTCTACTGAAGATAGTATCACTGATAAAGACATTAAGTTATGCTGTCTACTGAAGATAGTGGAGCTGTCTACTGAAGATAGCATCACTGATAAAGACATTAAGTAATGTTGTCTACTGCAGATAGTGATGCTGTCTACTGAAGATAGCATCACGGATAAAGACATTAAGTAATGCTCTCTACTGCAGATAGTGATGCTGTCTACTGAAGATAGCATCACTGATAAAGACATTAAGTAATGCTCTCTACTGAAGATAGTGGTGCGGTCTACTGAAGATAGCATCACTGATAAAGACATTAAGTAATGCTGTCTACTGCAGATAGTGATGCTGTCTACTGAAGATAGTATCACTGATAAAGACATTAAGTAATGCTCTCTACTGAAGATAGTGATGCTGTCTACTGAAGATAGCATCGCTGATAAATACATTAAGTAATGCTCTCTACTGCAGATAGTGATGCTGTCTACTGAAGATAGTATCACTGATAAAGACATTAAATAATGCTCTCTACTGAAGATAGTGATGCTGTCTACTGAAGATAGCATCACTGATAAAGACATTAAGTAATGCTCTCTACTGCAGATAGTGATGCTGACTACTGAAGATAGCATCACTGATAAAGACATTAAGTAATGCTCTCTACTGCAGATAGTGATGCTGTCTACTGAAGATAGCATCACTGATAAAGACATTAAGTAATGATCTCTACTGCAGATAGTGATGCTGTCTACTGAAGATAGTATCACTGATAAAGACATTAAGCAATGCTCTCTACTGAAGATAGTGATGCTGTCTACTGAAGATAGTATCACTGATAAAGACATTAAGTAAATGCTGTCTACTGCAGATAGTGATGCTGTCTACTGAAGATAGCATCACTGATAAATACATTAAGTAATACTGTCTACTGCAGATAGTGATGCTGTCTACTGAAGATAGTATCACTGATAAAGACATTAAGTAATGCTCTCTACTGCAGATAGTGATGCTGTCTACTGAAGATAGCATCACTGATAAAGACATTAAGTAATGCTCTCTACTGCAGATAGTGATGCTGTCTACTGAAGATAGTATCACTGATAAAGACATTAAGCAATGCTCTCTACTGAAGATAGTGATGCTGTCTACTGAAGATAGTATCACTGATAAATACATTAAGTAATGCTGTCTACTGCAGATAGTGATGCTGTCTACTGAAGATAGCATCACTGATAAATACATTAAGTAATGCTGTTTACTGCAGATAGTGATGCTGTCTACTGAAGATAGTATCACTGATAAAGACATTAAGTAATGCTGTCTACTGCAGATAGTGATGCTGTCTACTGAAGATAGCAGCACTGATAAAGACATTAAGTAATGCTGTCTACTGCAGACAGTGATGCTGTCTACTGAAGATAGCATCACTGATAAAGACATTCAGTGATACTGTCTACTGAAGAAAGTGGAGCTGTCTACTGAAGATAGCATCACTGATAAATACATTAAGTAATGCTGTTTACTGCAGATAGTGATGCTGTCTACTGAAGATAGTATCACTGATAAAGACATTAAGTAATGCTGTCTACTGCAGATAGTGATGCTGTCTACTGAAGATAGCAGCACTGATAAAGACATTAAGTAATGCTGTCTACTGCAGACAGTGATGCTGTCTACTGAAGATAGCATCACTGATAAAGACATTCAGTGATACTGTCTACTGAAGAAAGTGGAGCTGTCTACTGAAGATAGCATCACTGATAAATACATTAAGTAATGCTGTCTACTGGAGATATGGAGTGCAAAATAAATGCCTATGCTACCTCGTGCTCCAGGATAATGCTTAACATCAAACGCATGGATCATGTCCCGAACACCACCATTTATGACATGACCAAGCAGAGCCTCTTATCAACCGTGTAAAAAGTCGCCAGCTGAGATTCCTCGGACATATTCTCCGTCTCCCTGATGACGAGCCTGCTAGAACGTATGCCACTTATATACATACCAACACATGGCCGAAGGAGACCTGGTCGTCCAAGCACATCATACTTGAAGTAAATACAGCGCTTACTTGGTGACAATGAAGGCATGTTTCAAGAACGTCAGATAGCCACTCTTGCTACAGATCGCCGTGCTTGGAGAAAACTTGTGGTCGCCTGCTCCGCAGCCGAAGGATGATGATGACTGGAGATCGGCGTGCTGTCTACTGAAGATAGCATCACTGATAGAGAAATTAAATAATGCTGTCTACTGAAGATATTGGTGCTGTCTACTGAAGATACCCAGACAACATACATATATTGGCCCTATATTGGCCCAATATTGGCAATATTGGCATTGGCATTATCTTGTTGACCAATATTGGGCCAATATTGGTTCCCCATTGGCAATATTGCCATTGGCACTCTCTTGGTCACCAATATTGGACCAATATTGGTTTTACATTGGCGCTCGTCAATTGGCATCATGTTGGCAACCAATATTGGACCAATATTGGTGACCAAGTGAGTGCCAATGGCATTGGCACGGTTGGTACTCTCTTGGTCACCAATATTGGACCAATATTGGTTTTACATTGGCGCTCTTCAATTGGCATCATGTTGGCAACCAATATTGGTCCAATAATGGGCGCAATATACCAGGGGCGGGAAATAACACCATTGATTTGATATTCAAATTATGACGTGGTCTAAAAAAGGCGGCCGCTGTTAAGAGTTATCGCTTCCCGGCCTTTTGGCTAGGATCTTGTGCCTTGTCCTGTCCCTTGAAGATTTGTTCCCTTGTCCTAGGCTTGCCCTTGGCCAAATTGGTCCTGGCCGCCTGGCTTCCTACCTAACATTTCTCCAATATTGGCCCAATATTGGCCCAATATTGGCCCTCATTGGCGAGTGCCAATATTGGGCCAAGCTTGGGCCAATGGCCAAATAATATTATGCCAATATTGTAAGCCAATATTGGGCCAATGAAAAATCAATATTGGGCCAATATTGTTATGTTATATTGGCCCAGTATTGGCCCAATATTGGCACTCATTGGCGCGTTCCAATATTGGCCCAGTATTGGCCGATGGCCAAATAATATTATGCCAATATTGTAAGCCAATATTGGGCCAATGAAAAATCAATATTAATATTGTTATGTTATCTGGGTAGCATCACTGATAAAGACATTAAAGTGATGTTGTATACACTGAAGACAGTGATGCTGTCTACTGAAGATAGCATCACTGATAAAAGACATTAAGTAATGCTCTCTACTGAAGATAGTGGTGCTGTCTACTGAAGATGCTGTCTACTGAAGATATCTTAGTGCATAATGATGTCTGCTATGAAAGCAGGTTTGCTTGCTTGCAGATTTGCATGTTTGATCATAAATCATAAAGATCTTCGAAGTTACAGATCGATACGATTCCTAATTAAGTCGCCGGCACCGGGACAATCTATTTTTCAATTTTTACTCTTCACTCTAAAATCATGATTTCGAGGTAATTAGGAATCGCATCGCTCTGTAACTTGGAATATATTTATGATTTATGATCGAGAAAAGTAAATCTGCAAGAAAATCTGCTTCCAATTTTTTTCGATGACTTGAGGGCGCCCCCTGGAAAATATCACATAATTTACCTTGAATGAGATTGCATCAGATAACGGTACTAAATGGCGGTCATTTTCTTTGGTAGGGGACGGGGGTCCCAAAAATCATAGTCATATTTATCGTCATCATTTTTATGACCGCCTCATCCCCTAAAACGCGATTATTTTGATGACCCCCTTACTTAGGTGTTGATTATTTGTATGACCGTCCCAGCCCAAACACATCTTAAAGGACTGTGGTTATTCGGAATATTTGGGAAACCGTTGATGCGGAATGAGGGTGGGAAAATGTAGGGAACAAAAGCGCTAACATTTTGTTTTGACCCCTCCCCTATTACAATGGTATTAAGTTTCATGACCCCCATGACCCCCCCCCCCCCATTGTCCGTGTAAAATAACTATGACCCCAGGATATTTGGGACCCCTACCGAAAAAAATGACAGCCCCCCCTACCGATAGTATTTATCATTTTGCGTTTTGTGTATGGGTGATATGATTTTAGGAAATAAGTTATAACAAACAATAAAATGTTCAGCGTTCCCTTCATTTTCAGTTATTTTTTCTCTATTTCAGTAAAAAAAACACCTTTTTGTTCAGATGTCTCAGAACCATTTGAACTTTTAACCTTCTCTACTGTTTACAAATATTAATTTTGTATTTTATGAATGGTCCATCACTGTTTGGGTGTTGGGGTCTGTTGTGCTCCTACCAAAAACGGGATCTAATTTAGAAATGAAGCCGCTTTTTTCTCAAAGTGTGTTTATTTAAAAAAGATATTTCAGTCTGTCTGTGTGATATAATTATATTAAAAGGTATTTAAGTGTATCTCATCATATTTTGGTGTTGACTAAAACAACAATAGCCCCGGCAATAGCTAAGAAAGAAAGGCTTATATTTACCTAATTTATATTTAGTTACTAGAAACACCTAATAGCGTCGTGTTGTCAAGCAAGTAGCAGGTGGATTTGATAATTGATTGACAGTCCGTTAGTGTGAATGGCACAAATGCAGTGACCGACTGACCGTAGACCGTGTCGTGTGTGTGTAGAAAAGTATCGATACATTTTCAAACTGAAAACGAACGAGAGGGAACTGTTACATTTGGGGTCAGGAAGATGCTATTAGAATGTTTAGATTTATTTAGCATTGTTTGTATGTAAATCATGGCATGTCATGCGTTTCATGTAATTGTAATTATTGTGTTGACTGTTGTTTAAAATTATATTATTGTAAGCTTACTTTTCTAAAAATTCTATACTATCTAGTAGTAGTAGGGAGTCCGGCAGAATGGCGATTTCCGAAAACGTATCTGTTTTCATGGGAAAAGTACCTCTGAAAAAGTCACAATTTCTTTATATTTACCTTGTCAAAATAAGTTGAGAAATCACTTTTCCAGAAGAAAAAATATCAAATATTTCAAAAAGAATATGAAAAGTCACAAAAGAAACCATTAAAGTGTTGAAAATTTAAGTTTCTTGTCGGCGTATTTGAGGAGCGTATTTTTATGCTGCCGATTGCGACTCCATTTTGTCTTCTGCTACGGAATGGTCTGCTTCAAATTAGGGGGCGTGCTATACATGATATGCAAGGAATTATGGGTAATGACACCAGTTTTTGTAGAGAAAATTCGTATCTTTTCATCGATACCAAACTTGACTGAATTTGAGTAAGTAAAAGTTCATTTTTTTGCTGATTTGTGATGGCCTTGAAAAACGTCAACTTAGTGTTAGTTTTGCGCGTGAAAAATCTTCAAAATGATGCATTTACAGGTCATAACAGTATTTTGACAGTTTATTAAATGAAAGCTTATGCAATTTTGAGTGTCTGTGTTTATTTTTTTTCTCACTTGGAAATATCGCCAAGAAGCGCAAATCTTTTTTTTAGACCATGGTGCTTCCATAAATATTGCCAAAATGGGGTTGCGATAATCACGAAAAATTAAAATATCAACCTTAGTAATGTTTGTTTATAAGTTTACGCCGTGCGATAATATTGGGCGACAAAATTGGCAACTTTTTTTTTCGTGGCGCAGCATTACGTGTATTTACCGTCGAAGCGTGATGCAGACAAAAGAAATAATAAATAAATTTCGCCCAATTGGGCGTGTTGGTGTATAAATCGAAATTTGTTAATGTGAGCATTCTAGACTTTCTACAGTAGTTTGAATCAACATTTTTGTGTAAACTAAGATGGAATTCAAACATTTCCATGATTTTTCCACATTATTACAAGTATGTTATCATTTGTCTTTTGTTGCTTATTATAATTTTCTTTCCTTGTTTATTGTTTTTCCTTCAAAACTTGTTTTTATTTTTCTTAATTATTTCAAATTTAATCCCAAGCCAAGGTTCCCTTTTTTTCATTCTCTTTCCTGTTTCTTTCACCTTTTTCTTTTCTTCCTTACTTTATTCCATCCTTTTCTTTCTTTATCTTATTTTTTGTGTATTCCTTTCCTTTCCTTTTTTCTTTTTTTAATTCTCTTTCTAATTTCTTCCTTTTCATGTTCTTTTTTTCCTTTTTTCTTCCTTTATTCATTCTTTTCTCCTTTTTTCTTCCTTTATTCATTCTTTTTCTCCTTTTGTTCTTCCTCTATTCATTCTTTTCTCTTTTTCTTCTTTTATTCCTTTTCTTTTCTCCTCTTTCTTCAATAATTTTTGCTTTCTTTTCTTCTTTTTCCTCCCTTTATTTAAATTTAAAGCTAAAAAAAAAAAAAAACTTTTTTTTTCTTTTCCCCCCGTCAAAAAAGGGCTAAAATCATCAAAAATTGTCTAAAAATAGTAGGGGGGGGGGGGGGGGGGGGCGTTTATTAGAGGGGGGGGGGGGGAGTTAAATAGAGAAAACACGGTATGTAAACTTAAAATTGCCTTTCTAATGCATCTCCAATTTCAAATTTAAACCAAATTTTTAATAATAAGTCGCCTATTTCCTCAACCTTTTACGGCATGATTTTGACAGAATGAAAACGGGTGTCGGCCGAAGGTTAAATTAACATAACTCCGCCATACTACAAGCTACAGAGGTGAAACAAGCACTGTTGAATTTCTTTTTTGATCCTCTTTCCAATGATACCAAACTTGTTGGGTTTTGGTGAAAAAATGCAAAAAGTGCCGGACTCCCTACTAGTAGAATAATATAGGATACATATTGTAGTAAGCTTACATTTTTAGGTTGCAACTGATGCAGTTCTTCACTCTTTGCTTTATAAGCTGATTTATTATCAATATTAATAATGGTAGCTGTTTTGCTATATGGGTGTTTCCACAGTAGGCCTAATGTATAATGACACTTTTTTTTTTTTTTGGCTCTAAATGACAATGTTGTTGTATCAAATTGATTTTCTAGCTCATATTTGGCCAACACTATACTGTAAAGTAGCAGGGAGATAGCGAGCAAAATTTCAGCATCCTAGCTTAATTTTTTATTTATTTTTATTTACACAAACCCTATTCTATGGTAACGGTTGTAACATTTTTTTGACATACACATGTAACATGTTACAACCGCGTTATGTTTTCAATCTTGACATACAAAATATAAAAGGCTAATTTATCTTAAAAAGTTGACCATGTATGTGGGTTGTGCTTATTTCTTCAGTTGACGGACATCTTGAAACAAAACCAACTGGGGTAATTTTGATCAATATCAGGGTCTGGAGAACCGTCCGAATGCGTATAACGGTTGTAACGTATGTCAATGTTACAACCGTTATAAAAACAGTCATGATGAAAATGTCATAAAATGTCATGAAACTCAAAAAAATGACAATATTTCAAAGTCCTTGCACATTATTCAGGTAGCCTTAAGTGTCGAATTACAAAAATCAAGGAAAGCCCTCCTAACAATTAATATGTGCTTTAGGAGGCCATTCAGTAGGTCATTTTTAATGTTTAACATACAGAAATGTGACATTTCTGTATGTCAAACATTACTGATTTGTGCTTTTTCCAGGAAACTTAGGCAATTATTTGTGACATTTCCAAGCTCAGAGATGTAGTCGATCTGCTCTATGGCCGCTTTTTGGAAAATCAAGCAGGCTACCCTACCTATTTTCGGCACTTTTTGGTGATAAAATGTGATCATCTTTAAGAAAAATTCACTCTACAAGGTCCAAATTCGAAATTTAGTAGTCTAAAACAAGAGTTTTATATCAGTATTTGTGTATATCCCTACGGAGCTCTAATTAGCAGTGTGACCCCTTAAGACCCCATTGACGAATAATGAACCCATAAATTTACCAGAAAATAAGAAAAATAAAGGGTCATCCGTTTACCAGACAGATGAAAATGCGTCCCTACATGGAGGCACATCCCCGTAACCTCAGATCCACTGAGTATCCCTCCCCCCGGACAAAATATCTAAATTGTATAATTTGTGTTTGTTTGTCATGTAGATTTACAATGAACATCAATAGATAATCAGCCCACAAGCAGAATGTCAGGATCTAAAATTCAAGATGGTAGCGGGGAAGACCCGGCCCTTGTGGCAACAGCAACAGCCAATCGCTTTGCAGCACAATTCTTTGAAAAATTGGAGCGATTTGAGGTAAGTGAACAACAATGGCAGGGATGAAATAAGGACTGATGGCCATCTAGGCTAGTTGTCCTTTTTTGATAACCCAGCAGGAAATGTAATATGCTGGTCCCTGCACCCTGGATCCCCGGGCCAACTTATCCATAGGTGCAGGTACAGGCTTCGCATTTGCCGGCCGTAACCGTAAGCTCAACACATTGCATTGTCACTCTGTTATGGCATAGGGCAAATAACGATCAACACACTGTAGCAGAGATACCGCTAAGGTTCGGGATTTCCCGTGAATTTTTAAGGTGAAAACCGTGGGCAGTTTTTGTGAAAACCGTGATTTACCGTGATTATTGAGATTTCAAGAAAAAACCGTGCGAAATTCCATGATTTACGGAGCAGAGTGGTCGTATTTTAAGGCATTCAAAAGCCACCGTAAACAACTACCAATTCCCGACGGCCTAGGTGGCCTTTCTGTCTCATTTTTGCCATTAGCTGCGTTGATGTACACGTTTTGTTAGAAATTCTGAATGAAAGTAGTAATAAAATCTATATTTTTCGTACTAAATGCAGACAAAATGTTTGGTACAATGTTAAAATTAATAATAGAGCTGTTTTGCGCAACCTTTTGTACAAATATAGCCCAAAAATACAAATTTAAATATTTTTCATTTTACGTATTTTAAGTAAAATCATTTATACATGCGGCGTGGTTTGATTTTTTTAAACGTTGAGTTGATGCGCAGTTTCGTTACAAAACAAACCGTGAAAGTATTAATATAACTTAATTTTCATGCTAAATGCGTCATAAATTGTTTTACACAGTGTTTAAACTAGTATCAATGCTGTTGTTGTTCAACATTTTGGAAAACATATTCAACAAAACAAGATTTTATTATTTTCTCACACTACCTTGTCCTTGTTTAGATTTTCCCAACGCACGTGGAAAGGATTGTAATTTTTAACATACGCACGCGCATCCCCTGATGTCATCAGTAATTATAACATTTTTATTATTAATTTCTGGTCATTTACAGTCATTATTGTTTTCATATATTGATAACTTTCTATATAATTATTATCTCCGCGTCCAAGTTTATTGCTTGCTGTGTAACTGTTTGATTTCCCCCATTTTTAATACAACAGTATCCGTTTTAACAAACAAACAAACAATACCATCTCGTGAATATTAAACCCTGATAATTAGGTTAATCTGGTGACGTAATGTTTTTTCCTGACATCGTGAAATTAAACACGCCTTCGAGTCATGTACATGTACATGCCCATTAACAATGTATACGAAGGCGCATTCGTACATGTACTTCATGAATAATGCATGAGGTGCTAATGCTGATGAATATTCAGCGCACGTGGGGAAAAGTCGAATTGACAACAACACGCAGCGCAAGCCATTGAAAGCTATTGTATTCAGTCTCTTGTAATACAATGCAATGCAAATATGAATGATGACGATATGATGTTGTTTGATGTTGTTTGATGACAAAACGAAACGAGTGAGTCATCATGCTCTTCATTTTCTGTGTCTTTAGAAAAGGGTCTTGAATCAATAATCACCCATTGAACGCGCTGGATTAACTTTTGTATCGACTAACAAACTTTCTGAAGAGGGTGGCGGATGTAAACAATCTCTAAGCTTCTTTTGAAGATGGGTTTGAAGTAGGCCTACCTTACTCTTTAGAAGAATACGGTCTTGTTTATCTCATTCAAATAAATTCGATATTATAAATCATCTGTCAATTGAACTTCAATCAGTCGTTTCAAGTAGGCCTAGAGATGAATGCACTGTCATGACTGTACACAATTGTGCGTCGATATCGTCTTGAAAGAAAATGTTCTTTTGTTATTCAACAAGACCGTACTGTAAATCGGCATGTCGGACAATTACCGCAACTGAAATAGGAATTCCGCGATTTCGCGGTACAATTTACAGCAATTCCGCGATTTCACGGTACATTTTACAAAATCCGTGATTTAGCATGAAAACCGTGATTCATGCCGTGAATTCCGCGATCACGGGAAATCCCGAAGCTTAGATACCGCATCGAAAGGCCGCTGAATGCATTGTCGTGATGCCATAGCTACGGCGCGAAGGGGGACGCGCTATGACATATGTGCGTGTGAAGTCCGGCACTGTGGTGAGCGCAGATACACGTGTAGTTTGTGGTGGGTTAACAAAGAAATGTTGTGTAACCCTGTGATAGCTCCCGCCAGAGTCCTGATTGTTATCTCTACACACGCGGGCGGCCAAAAAATGGAGACTACGCTGTTATACGGAAGATGGTTAAGGTTAGGCCTTCAGAGAAGCCATGGGGCGAGGGGGATGAAATAATGTGTTTTGGGAGGTAAGGGGTTAATGAAGAAGTTTGTTATAACACATTGGATAGGGCTATGAGGTAATGAGGACTAGATAGGGCTATGAGGTAATGAAATCATGAGTCTTAGAGCTGGTTAAGTTGCCTGAAAATTGCTGTGAGTGCCGGTTGTTTAGCCTTAGTGCCGGTCGCTACCGACCAGCACCGACCAGTGTAGCTACATCCCTGCATGTAGGGTAAAGTTGCCAGTTTTCGGTCAGCGCCTATTTTTCGGTCACTTTGCCCAAATCGTGTAATGAAAATGACCTCGTCATTATAAACTGACGGCTAAAAAACCGCAGAATAGTTGATGCCCGGTATTGCTTTTAAAATGACCGAAGGTGACCGAAAATAGGCGCTGACCGAAAACTGGCGACTTAACCCTACCCTTCCTTTTACTTAGGCCAATTTTTTTGTTTTGTTATATGTTGTCCTCGACCGCCCGCTCGTAAGATTTAGGGCCGCTCACATTTTTTTCTTCTTCAGATTAAAAAAAAAAATAATCATTTTTTTTTTTTCCAGAGATTTTTTTTTTCTTTCAGTTTTTTTCTTCAGATTTTGTTCAGATTTTTAAAAAATTTAAACAGTTTAAATGGCATTGAATATTAAATTAAGTGTTTAAAACATATATGTGCGACTCTTAAGAGTGATTTAAATTTCTTGTTGGCTGAACTTTGAGCTTCCGCTGGTAATTTTTTTTTTTTAAAAATTAAAAAAATCCGCCCGCCCGCCCGCCCGCCCCTCCTCTCTGAAAGTTGTGGAGGACAACATAACACTTTTTTTTTTTTCCTTATCATTTAACAACAGGTGCAAGAATTATTGGCTGAGACTTCATACAACTGGCTGTTATCTGCCGATGAGCATAAGCTTACCATCAGTCAACCCTCTGGTATAATAATGAACATGCTGCCATTCTCGCACAACAACGCTGTCTTCCTCATACCGCGAGATGACTCCGTAGAGAGTCTAGACTGCCGTGAAATCCATCAGATCATCCGCGAACTCGTGCTCGGAATCTACGGGATGAACCAGCTCCCGTCGGTTTCGCTCGAGGCGAACTTTGACGAGAGCACTTCATGTCAGCTCCCGCCGGCCTACATAGATACGCATCTGGGACAGATTATGATTAATATTGATTATTTGATGAAGGCATTATGGCACGGGAGTTACTTCCCGAGAGACAAGAGAAATAAATTTGCGGAGAGGTGGCGTTCCAGTATGGACGTGAACATGAACGGAGTGCCGGAAACAAAGAAAACCATCCTTAATGAATTCACAATGGCAGGTAAGAATGACTGACTGGTGGTACTCACATGTGTTATAAAAACAGGGATAATTTCACCTTCAAAAACCTACTTATAAGTTACTTTTCTAATTAACTTTATTATGTTATTTTTCTTGAATTATGTATCTTTTTGGCCTGTTTTCATGATTTCTTGTTTTGTAGCTCTTTATGACATCACAATCATCATTCCTCACAACTTTTTGTAGTGATCATAGAAAAATGATCGAAATAGTTCTGTAATCAGCACACTTTCAGCTTTTTTATGATATAAATATCTTCAATATGAAAAATCCCACCATGTGGCAGGTTTTCACAGATTGCATCACATATTTTTTATAGAAATTGGGTTACCACGATCATAATCACTATAATCTCTGAGTTACCATGGTTATACCCTAACTGGAGAAAAATCCTACACCTAACCAGGCACCTACTACCTGGTGCCAATCTGAAATGGCTACAGACTCAGGGTTGTAGCTAGACCAGATTGAGTGCCGGACAATTTTACTGACGGCGAACGGAGTACTTGTAGCGAACGAAGTGCAGTGGATCATGGAATGGGGGATAAGGGGTTATAAATGCACTTTGAGGGTTCCTGCCACATAATTTTTTGTTTTATGAGCCAGTTTCCACAAATTGTAAAAAAGAAAAGTGCCGGTTTTTTTACCCTTATTTTTTTAAGAGTGCTGGATGCTGAGCACAACTTCCGGATGGCCCTGTCCAGCATAGCTACAACCTTGTACAGACTCTATCTTTGAGGTCTCATGATATGTTCATACATACATACTGTTATACTGTACACAGCGCCCTACCTCGCGCAGGCATTAACGGTGCAGTGTCCCTGTGTTCATATTGTGTTGCATATCAATGAAAAGCTGATGTGTACATCTTTTCAATGATACCAACGTTTGTAGCCATCACATGTTTCAGTATTCAGCAATTTGCAAGAGAATCTAGGGAGGTCTCAATCTAAATGTGCCATACAGTGGCGTAGCTGCAGGGGGGAAGGGGAATGCCCCCCCCCCCCCCCCCACCCCCTCTAAAAAAAAATAAAAAGGGGAAAAAAATAAAATAGGAAAAAAGACAGAGATTGCGTGCAGAGGCACTGGTTATGTGTGAGTATATTCAGCCCAAATAGTCTAATATAAGGCAAAACTGTACATGTACTACACGACTGTGCGATTTTTTTGACCGTACAACATTTTTTGACCTCAACCACCCCCCCCCCCCACTTACGTGAAATTCACGAGTTGGTGACTGCAAATTTTTTTGGGGCAACCTTTTACGAAAATTTTAGAAATCTTGCCCCCCCCCCCCGAAAAAAATCCTAGTTACGCCACTGGTGCCATAATCATCACTATTTTGTGTTCAAAAGTCAATAGAGCATCACTCTACCCTGTAGTTGTCAATTGTAACACTTTATTGAACAGATGATAAAAGTTGTTCTTTTGAACGTAAAATAGTGGGGCATTTGGCACATTTTGATTGAGACCTGCTCACATTATCAAGCAAGTGGCTGAGCACTGAAACAAGTGTTTTTTACAAGTATGATATCATTGGAAAGAAGAAAATATCAGCTTTTTATTGGTACGGTAAGTAAAACAATATCAACATATCACGAAATATTCAAAAATTGGAGTTTGAAAAACTTTATTGACTTTATATCAATGTAAATTCTTCATTTATTTTTCGTTATCATAATTAGGAATGCTCGACATCACAAAAGATCCGGATTTCAACGGTATCTACGACAATATGCGTCTGTTCCCCATGAGCGAGCATGACGCCAACATGGACAAACGTGTCTTCATGCAGCATGTATCAGACATGAGCATGAGGCTTACTTTCAGACAATTATCCATCATGCAACACGAGAACCTATTTGTGGTAGACTCCGGCTATGATGTGTCAAGTCTTGTGCGAACGGGAGAAGACAAGGTGGACCGAGAGGTTTACGAGAGACTTAAGACAAGGCTACAGGCTCATGTGGATGTCATACAACGTAATCTCACCAATAAGGCGGCGGTTCGGAGGCAGGTGGAGTTGGTTAAATTTGCCAGTTTTATCATTCCGTTACTACTCGCTATGAGGAGGAGGAATAAGGTGCCGGATATCAAACGGTTACTATCCCCTCTAACAGGTAAGCCATGACCGCATACGTACAGGGTGTCTCAATAAAAATTACAACATGACTTTAGGTGATCGGAACTTCCTAAATAAGTATCAGAATGGATTATTTCAATCATTCAAACAAATTTAAATTAGTTTGCTATATTTTAAGAAAACCACATTTGATTCGGTTCAGTTATTACGGAGAAATAAGTGATTACGTAATAGTAGTCAGGCAACATTTCATCCAAGTTTGCACATATTGAGACAAAATCAATCAATACTTCTCTCAAAGATAACATTCATTTAACCTTTTTGTTACTGTTCTAATTTTTCTTTTAAACCAAATAATATGTGCCAAATATGAACAGAGTTTGACATGCTATTGCACGTAAAGTTGTCATGGTTATTTTCATCACATTTTAAACTTGTTATCAGTAAAAGTTTAAACTTACTATCACCAATTTGCATGACAAGTTCAATCTTTTTATCACAATTGAAAAAAGAAAATGACGGTAAGAATTGAAAAAAGAAAATGACGGTAAGTCTCAATAGTGTCGCTATTAACCAAGTTCAAGATAACTAATAACATTGAGCATAAACATGTCAAGGGTTTATCTTCCAATTGTTCAACTTGATGAAAATAAAGGCTGAAATCATGCTTACTATTGCCAATTTTGCACATAAATGTCAAATTATTATTATAGCAATTGAAAACAAAATTAAGGTTAATTTAGATTAAAAGAATAATGGTAATCTCTCTTCTTACAATTGGTTGTATTGTTTATGTTTTCTGGTTGTTATGAGTGTTACGATTGATTACTCAGTATTATTATAACATGAAGAAACACATTTATCATAGTACAGGGTGTCCCAAAACTCTATGCATGACTTTGAAGCTTTGTATTTCACAAAATATAAGTCGTATTGAAAATATGAATACATATTTAGAAAGAGGAGATGTGGAAAATAATTTTAATAACAAACGTTGGAGTAACATCTGTTTGTAATGCCACCCTAGAAGTGAAATATGTATTACTGCATAAATGTAATTTTATACTTCGGAGGAATAAAGTTCATAAATCTGTTTATTCACATGTCCTGACAAATAAAAATGAGCTTCATCGCTGAACCAAATATTGTTTAGGAAAGATGGTTTTTGCTCAATTTGGTTGCTTATCCAGTTGCAAAATGCCACTCTTCAAGTCCTTACGCAAAATTCTGTGAACAGTTTTCTGCGGAAAGTCGGCGAATAGATCTCTTTGGACTTTTGGCTACTGCATGTCTTATGACATCAATGTGATTTGTTGATCTACCAGTCTTTTTTCTACCACATCGAGACAAATCATGCACAGTTCCTGTGTTCAATAATGTATCCACCAACTTCAGAATAGATATTCTTCCTGGTGCGTGTTTCACTTTGAAATGTTTTCTGAACTTTTGTTGAGTAAATTGAACTGAATTTGTTTCAGCGTAGAACCATACAATTTGTATTTGCTTATCTATGCTGTAAACCATCTTGAATGAAGACTTTTGCTGTGTAATGTTGTCTACTACGCCTATGTATGTTGTGAGTGACCGAGTTTGGTAATAACATTAATGTTGCAAGGTAAGCATTGAACTGTGACTAATGCGCAACGTTGCTTTCATACCGTTAATTTATGCGCACCTGTTTTAGCAACAATGGGTGATACTTGGTATGGGTGGGTCTCACACTGCCAAAAACTTTCAACCAGTTTGATAATGTTGTGGGTTCACAAATAGGGTTGTGTTTGGTATCAAAATAATTTCCCAAATCTCGTCTATCAAAATATGGTTAAATTTATACCATATGATTTATATTTTATGAGATATGACTATTCAAAAACGTGCATAGACTTTTGGGACACCCTGTATTAAACGGTACTGGCTACTGAAAAGGGAATGAGTAAGTAACCACCCGCGCAAGTGAAAATCTGTATACAAACTTGGATGGATGTGTTCCCTGACTACTCTTACGTAATCGCTCATTTCTCCGTAATTACTGAACTAAATCAAATGTGGTTTTCTTCAAATTGTAGCAAACTAATTTGACTTTATTCCGTATTTGAAATGTTCCATTCTGACTTATTTATGAAGTTATAATCACCTAAAGTCACGCTGTAATTTTTATTGAGACACCCTTTAGTTCATTTATTATTACAAGGGCGGTCACATAACATTGCTGTTCTATCAAAAATCTTGTATCTCCATCAGGTGGCTTAGGCCTAATGCAAATAATACATCCAACATGTATGTATAACCTTTAGGCAGTCTGCTCAAAACATGTTCAAGAGCCATGAAAACACTTCCATCAAAAGTGCTCTTGCCCAAGAACATGTATAAAGATCACACTTCCTATGCATAACCGCTGTACAGTTTTACTTCATACAGGCTGTCCCATAATGATTAGTACCCATCGATGCCCAAAGTTCAATAATTTTTGTCATCATTAAAATCGATAGGATTAGGTCCGTTATTTTTACATCATATTTGTCATACTGTATTATTTTATTAGAATTTTAGATCATGAATATCGGATTTATCAAACTCAAGATACACTCCATTATGTAAAACATGGTGATTTCACCTTTTTGACAAAGTGCTAAAAAAATGTGTGTGCTATTACAGCTTGTTTGAAAGAAACTTGTGTATTCTCATAACCTCTTGTCTACTCATTATAATCTTGTGTGTCTTTCTGTTGTAACTGTTATTAAATATGGGTGTTCAAATCATTAATAATTCTTTTCCTTAATTAAATTTAACGGGTAAAAGAAGTTTGTCACACTTGAGTGACCCCATGTATTGTTTTATTTGACAAGTGTTTAGGGACTTCTAAATGACTAGTGGTATTTGGTGAATCACCAGTGGCTTAGATTTCATTTTCACATTGGAGAATGGACTTCGTGAGGTTAAACACTAAAGGCACTATATAATTTGAGCATGTTTGTAGGAAATTGCACCCCCAATATGAAAAAGAAGTCTAAGCCACTGCTAATTACCCATGATCACGTCTTTACCTGTCTAAATGTCCCTCAAGTTTAGCCTCAAAACTAGCTCATAATAGAAACAGAGCTTGGGGTCGCTCATGCGTGATGATCCATTTTTACTCTTCAAATTGAATCAAAATGAAGAAGTATTAATGGTCTGAACAACAATATGATACAACAGCAGTTTAAACTAAACTGCTCACAAAAAGTTAGGAAACTTTTTTTAATCAAGTATATTATTTATTATTTATTACCCTCTTTGTTTATGTTACATATAAATGGAAAGCTGAAGTGTTTCTCTTTAAAATTATACCACATTTGCAATGATTACATGTTGCTGAACTTTGCCACATGAATGAGAATGAGGCAAAGTCACAAATCAAATGTGCCAAAATTACCGTTATCTGTGCTAAATAGTCAATAGGTAATGATCAATATCGGACCGGTCATGCTTGAGAACTATGAATGGTTTACACAAAGATTTGCACCAGTGAGCACAACACATACAAGTTAACCCTCAATTTATCCCTGACCCTCATCTTTTTAGAAAAACATTGTTTGGGTATTTGCAAGACAGGGTTAACTGGTGGAAGGTCATGAAGTGCCAGGCTTGTCATCAACGCCTTCGGATCATCCACTCGTTACTGAACTCAGTTCTTGTCTCAATAAAGTCAGTTGTCTTGCTTGTTTTCATTACAGTGTCAATTTGTTTGTTCACAAAGTAACACAAAATTGCTAATTTTGGCACATTTGATTTGTGACTTTGTCTCATTCTCATTAATGTGGCCAAGTCCAGCAACATGTAATCATTGCACATTTGGTATCACTTTAAAGAAGAACACTTCAGCTTTCCATTGATAGGCAACATGATACAAGAGGGTAATAAATAATAAAGATATACTTGATTAAAAAAAGTTTCCTAACTTTTTGTGAGCAGTTTAGAAAGGAACCACAGATATTAGCAGACAAGAGATTGAGAGAATGTTAGTTTCTTTCAAACAAACTGTTTAAAAACACATTTTTTTTGCACTTTGCCAAAAAGGTAAAATCACCATGTCTTACACAATGGAGTGTAACTTCATTAAAATAAGTCCGATATTCATGATCTAAAATTCTAATAAAAGGGTACAGTATAGCAGATATGGTAAAAAAAGACGGATCTAATTTCATTGATTTTGATGATGTAACAAATTATTGAACTTTGAGCATCGATGGGTACTAATCATTTTGGGACAGCCTGTACATGCTGAAGGGTCTGAAAAACATGCAAGATTTTGACAGAACAGCGACGATAATTGTCTAACTGATATAACCTAAATGATGCCGTGCAAATTGATATGAGCAATATATTATATTAATATACACCAAGCACAAAAAGTCCCTGACCAGGCGCTTTTGCTAATCTAAAATCAATGATCGATATGAAAAATCTGAGATATGAATTTCTTCTACGTAGTTTGATACCTCATTCATAAAAATCGAGTGGATATTGTTGATGTTATGATTGTTTAAACGACCACAACTACCAAAATAATTCTTGCACTAAAAGTGAGTTTCAATGGGATATCCTTGCTTGTGTGTGTCCCTATCAATGCCTGTTAACCATTCATCCCCATACCTGACTGGTTGAGATAGCATACAGTGGACAATGCATCTGTGATGCAAATCAATGATATCCCATAGGAAACCAATTCAAGTGCAACTTTGTTGTCGTTACTTGTGGTCATTGAAATCATCATAACTTCAAAAGTATCAGTTTGATCTATACACAAAGAATTAAGTTAAGCACCCCCTAATATATGTATACATTGGCATATATTCTAAGGTATGTGAGATCAAATAATAATGATTGGTATGACATTAGCAATTATCCATTGATGAAATGCAGATGAGTGCACTCATCTGTGACGCCCATCGCTCGTGTTATCATCCACGTGGTCGTAGGTCGTAGGGTTGAGTCAGTGATCCGATCACGTGGGTCCTACACACGTTATTGACGCAAAGATCGCTAGAGGTCTTCTCAGAACAATGACTGTACGTTAGAAAACATAAACGTCATCCACACTGTCCGTGATGGACCTATAGCTCCATACTTAAATTGAGGTGAAAATATGCCTAAAATTCCCAAAAAATGTCACCTTAAATTATTCAGAATAAAATATTGAAAACGGCATGATTGTTATGTTTTTATGTGACCATAATATCACTTCTCCAGAAAATATAGCAATATCATGGGTATACTACACTGTTTTGACGACAACAAACTTGTAATGTGCGAGGTTGTAAAAAAACGGGGGGGTGCTTAACTTAATTCTTTGTGTATATATGAATGAGGTATCAAACTACGGAGAAGAAATTTGCCCATTTAATGTATATCTCAGTTTTTTGGTACCAATTATTGAGTTTGGATTAGCCAACATCAAAGCACCGTGTCAGGGACTTTTTGTGTTAGGTGTACATGTATTAATAGGCAGGGCCAGACAAATTGCTAAATTCCTTGGAATGGAACTCTAAAAATGCCCTTTCCTGAAGAAATATTCCCTTGTATTTTCAGCTGATGAGTGTAAAACAGAGAAAGAACTACCACCGTTGATGCTCAGCTCCGACTTTAGATGTCCAAACTTTGACTTTGGCAAGAAGTACTTCAACCTCCACGGTGGCATCACATTTGATATAGAGACAGATACCATTGTAGCGCCCTCAGACGCTGTAATCAGTCAGTACGACGACTTACAGCTTTCTGCTTCCACATACCTTGCCAAGATCACCGATCCGGATATGCCATTCCATGAGAGCTTCCCTTTACCTGTCACAGAGGTGGATGGCAAAAAGTAAGTTGATATGCCATTCCATGAGAGCTTCCCTTTACCCGTCACAGAGGTGGATGGCAAAAAGTAAGTTGATATGCCATTCCATGAGAGCTTCCCTTTACCTGTCACAGAGGTGGATGGCAAAAAGTAAGTTGATATGCCATTCCATGAGAGCTTCCCTTTACCCGTCACAGAGGTGGATGGCAAAAAGTAAGTTGATATGCCATTCCATGAGAGCTTCCCTTTACCTGTCACAGAGGTGGATGGCAAAAAGTAAGTTGATATGCCATTCCATGAGAGCTTCCCTCTACCCGTCACAGAGGTGGATGGCAAAAAGTAAGTTGACTATGTAGCAGGCATCACTGGAAATTATGAGCGTTTAATTTTGGACAAACTAAAAGTAAACTCAAAAGTAAACGCAATACTAAAAACTTATGTGAGCCCAACAACTCAGCTGTTTTCCACCCAGCCTCTAATCAATAACTGTCCCATTAAATCACAGATGGTGGAAACATCTGTGACTATATTCACTCACTTGGAGCGTGCTTTGAGGTCAATTGGTTGCAAAATGAAAGAAACGTTTAGTTTTGCGTTTACTTTTACGTTTACTTTTTTGTTTAGAATTGCGTTTACTTTTTGTTTGTCCAAAAGTAAACGCTCATAATTTGCAGTGCATGATGTTTTGTAGATCAAAATCTGAAAGTACATATTTTTCACTCTAAAATGTAGATATTTGAGCCTAAATGTGATGCGATATGTGAAAACCCGTCGGATGTCGCAAAATGTGAACTAGGGATTATGGGTAAAATAAAAATAATAAAAAAATAAAAATAAAAAAAAACTGTTTTATTTTTTTTAGATTTTTTTAAAGAAAATTAGTTTCCAATACTTTGTATCATCATCTTTCATCAAATTACACCTTCAAAAACTTGCTTAAGTCACTTTTATTATTAACCTTATAATGTTATTATATTGAATTATGTATCTTTTTTGGCCTGTTTTCATGATTTCTTGTTTTGTAGCTTTTGATGACATCACAATTATCATTCACTCATAACTTTTTTGTAGTGATTGTAGAAAAATGATCGAAACAGTTCTGTAATCAGCACAATTTTATTTTTCTTATGATATAAATATCTCCAATATGAAAAATGCCACCATGTGGCGGGTTTTCACAGATCGCATCACAAATTTGCATTTATTTAGCCACATTTTAGGCAATTTAGCACAATGGTCTGCCGTTTCTAAATATTTCATGGAATTTCAGATATTTTCACCTGGATATGAATATCATTTCTGCTGTGTAGTTCAGTCAGTTCCAAATTGGGGAACTCGCTTTACACACAGTGTATTAATACAGAAAAGCTTGGGCAAGCAAATGGCTTGCCTACCACAACGTGGCTTGCACTGTAAATTGTATTTGTGACTCGTGCGTATGCTCAAATCGTGTGCATATCGTCAGCCTGCTTCGATAATTGCCTAACTCACTTTTCAGCAAAATTGAGTTTTTTGCATAAATCATGACTTCATTACATTATGCACATGCTGTCATAATACCTAAGTCATTGACCGATCAAAAGTGTTGATAAATGTAGAGCTTTGTTGCAAAAGGGCCACCAGACCACTCCAACATGTTACTCATTTTGCATTATTGAATTTGCATTGACAAATCCATGGAATTAATCAAATTATTGTATGGCTGTGTTCATCTGTTTCTATGACTTGGATTAGTGCGTCCATGCACGCCAATTGAGGCATCAACAATACAAGTCACATTCCACATAATGAATATCCATCCATCAATAATGCAAAATGAGTAACAGGTACACAGGTAACAGGTTTCATACTTTTGTTGTTTTCCAAGAACTAGAAATAATGAGTTAGGCAATTATCGAAGCAGGCTGACGATATATATGCTTCAGATTACTTTTTGCGCACAGAGAGATAATAAATGCATATTTCTCACCAATTTGTAACTGATTAGACTATAGAAATGATTGGAAGAAAACTTACTCAAACCAAATTGAATTCTGACACAGTCACTTAGGCCAAACAAAGAAGAAGGTCTGTCTCAGAAGCCCGCCCGCATTGGTATGTGAAATGAGCTACGGCGCGTAGGTCTATGCGCTGGGGGGCTAAAAACGTGTTGTTGTTTTTTTGTTTTTTTTTATTTAAAAAAAAAAAGGTTTAAAATAGTTCTCCGTAAGCTTGGATAAGCAACAAAAAAAAAAATCGCATACCTCATAGCCTATTTTCTAAAAAAACAAAAACAAAAACAAAAAAACAGCAATTAGCTTTTTTGCACAATGTTTCTGAGACAGACCTTCTTCTTTGTTTGGCCTTATTATAGATCAATGCATACAGGGTGAGTAAAAAAACCCTGCAATAGTGGAAAGAAACCATCTTGTTTTTAAAACCAAGTTGAAGTTTGAAATTTGTTAAACGTTATAAGAATACCTTATTTTTTACTTAATATGTGTGAAAAAATAAAGTTAATATCATTTTCCGTTTGCCTTTGGTGAACCTTTTTACCTGTGCACCCATTTGACACGTTTGTCCACGAGATACTCAAAACATGCATAAGATCGCAAAATGTGCCTCTCAATCAAATTTGGAAACTTGAGAGTACATTTGTGATGTTATTGAAATTTAATGCATCCTTTCTTGTTTACATTTGAGTTACATAATCATTTTACCCTACCCATGCTATGAAATGCTTATAATGTTCTGAATTAGAATAAAAAACTGATTTTTTCCAAATTTTTGTTGGCGGGATATTCAAATAGAAAATTATATTTATATGTGTGCAATTTCAATTGAAAATCACTGTGCTCGTGGACAAACATATAAATTGGGTTGGGCAGCAAAGAGAGTCACCAAAGACAAACGGAAAATGCGATCGACTTCATTTTTTCAAAAAATTAGGATCAAATATGTCATTCTTGCAACGTTTAAATAGTTTTAAAATTCAACTTAGTTTCAGAAAAAAAATTGAATCTTTCCACTATTGTAGGTTTTTTTTACTCATCCTGTATACTAGTATTGTAATTTGAGAGAAATTAGCTCAAATTATGCACACTAAATTAAAGAGTAATGAGAGTGTCATCAGTAAATCAACATCGGCGTATTTCTTTGTCCTATTTTACGAGAAACGAAGCATTATTTTATAGACCTAACAAAATTACACACTGGACGATATCACTTATTTTGCTATTGAAATAAAACTTTTGTAGTAAACAAATGGACCAAAGTCTAAAACCTGCAACCTTTGAATTAAAGGTAGATATTCCGATTTTCAACTTGAAGTTTTCTATTCTACATGAAATGATGAAAGGTCATCCTTAAAAACGTCGTGTCCCAAAATTTGAGATGCATAGCTATTATGGTTCTTATTTTAGACGCACAAGATGCTGTGAACTGTGCCCATTGAGTAGTACACAAACTATATCGGTGGTAACCACCATTCGCGGTAATTCAACGCTATTTCGTCGATTTCTCTGTCATTATACCGAATTAGGCCGTCAAATTTCAGTATGATGATGAGAAAAATACGAGCTTTCATATGATATGAAAATCTCCGTATGTTTGAAATAATTCTGTGTTACGAAAATGTGATCGGGTCATCTACCTTTAACAGGCCCACAAAGAGCAAATATGTTCACCCCAACTTTGAACATATACAGGGTGAGTCAGAAAGAACGGGCACTTTTTTCGTAAAGGCGTCACAAAATTATCAGGAATGCATATTCAAAACCAAAGGCAGTATAAGCGCTAAAAGACCCATTGTTTGGCTTTCATTCAAATTGTTAAAAATAAAATTCTCCAAAACCACCTAATGTAATGCCATGTTTTCCGCTACCGATGGATTTTACAATTTTGGTCTTGTAATAATGTGGATACACATTAGAACGATTGTATACCACCGTTTTTCACATTTGGATACATTTTATGATTGTATATCACCATGTGTCGCATTGGGATACATAATTTTATTGAGCGTTTTATATATGCATTTGTATTTCTCTGTATTTTTGTACTTTTTCTGTATCTGTAAAATGTCTTAATGTGTTGCAAGTTTCAAAAAATAAAAATCAATAGAAAAAAAAGTATGAGAAGACTATTTATTTATAAATTACAAAAGAAAAAAAAGAAAAGAAAAAAAAAATTCTCATGTGACACCAATTTTAGTAAAACCCTGAATGTTAAAGCCAATCCACGGGATAGTCTGCCATTCTTCAATGTATTCTAATGAGGCTCGCTTCCTTATTCAGCTGCGACGCCTCTTTTTAGGTTTTCCCCTTGAATTCAGCCTTGTTCTTATTCATAATTAGTTACTTCCAATTTATATTCAGTCATTTTAAGATTTTGTATCCAACATTCATATACCTTTCAAGGTTTTTAACCTGTTTGATTGATTGCCATCTCTGAATCAGCTAGTCAACAATTCTGTGCGTCATTGTCATCCGATGGTTTGGCTTTAAAATACTGGGCTCTACTAAAATTGATGTAACATTATGACGCAATGCTTAAATTCATTTTTTGTTAAAGCCCAATATGTGGCCTTTTAAGCACTATCATTTGTTTCAAATATGCTTGCCTGCAATTTTCATGGCACTTTTGGGAAAAAATTGCCCATTCTTTCTGTATATATATAAGCAGTAATGGAAATACCCACATGACTGACTGTCTACCCGGGTAGACGATCATGTGTATCGCATCTCCATTCATAATATTGTGTGTGCTGATCATACATAGAAGTAGTATTGCTTTATTCCGTAATGTTTAAAAGGGATTAAAATCATGTCCTGGCCAGTTCATCCCTCGCTGGTCTAGGGGTTGAGAAACATGCTTTGATATACAGAGGTCCATGGTTCGATACTCACTAGGACCACTTTTTCGACTGATTTATTTTCTTTTGTAAAAGGTAGGGTTAGAATGATATTCTAAGGCCAAACAAAGAAGAAGGTCTGTCTCAGAAACATTGTGCAAATAAGCTAAGTGTTGTGCTTTTTTCTTCTTTTTTTCTTCTTCTTTTTTTAGAAAATAGGCTATGAGGTATGAGATTTTTTTTTTTTTTTTTGCTTTTTTTTTTGTTGTTGCTTATTCAAGCTTACGGAGAACTTTTTAAAACTTTTTTTTAAAAATCAAAAAAATCAACAAAAAAATAAATAAATCAAAAATCAAAAATCAAAAAGAAAAAAAAGAAGAAAAAAAAGAAGAAGTTTTTTAGCCCCCAGCGCATAGACCTACGCGCCGTAGCTCATTTCACATACCAATGCGGGCGGGCTTCTGAGACAGACTTTCTTCTTTGTTTGGCCTAAGTCCACAAAGTGTGGGAGTTCCTACCTAGACAAACCCGGGTCGACCGTCATGTGGGTATTCCCATTGCTGCTATAAATGTCCTCTTGGCTTTAATTTAAATTAATTACATTTTTTTAATACAACTCTTACAGGTACTATGTTTTATCAATGTCTTTTGAGACATACTACCCTGTGTCCCCTCCACAACCACTGTGGGTTCACGCCTGTTACGATAAGATCAAAGATTTGAAGCCAAAGCGACTACCTCTCTCAGATGTACAGATGCATGAGATGTTTAAGAAGAGATACGGAACCAAACAAGCAATCAAATTTAAGGTAACTATATCCAAATCACTTGATGCTTTGTCAGCCTAATTTCATTTTAGGCCAAGAAGAAACAAAACCTCACATACCCCGCATGCATAAGTATGTGGAGTCACTTTTGCCGCATAATCCTACGCAATAAGCCCACTTTTGGGTGGTTTTTATTGTACTTGTCCAAAATAAATTTGAAAATAATGGGCTTTAAAATAGGTAAAGGGCTTAAATGAGCTGCTGTCGAACTAGTATGAAACATTCAAGATCTTGATAATGGTAATGAAATTAAACAATTTTGAAACATTTTGTGAAATTTTGGAATGTCATCTGCAGACGCCTGCCACGTGGAATGTGCTTTAACACTTTCCACTTGGCAGGTGTCTGCCTGTTAAAACATTTAGAGGATCCTAAAACAAACAATGGAAAATAAACTGTTTTTTGTTGTCTCATGTTTCGTAATATCCCAAAGTTTATTATTATTCCGCACTTATGACTTGTTTGTATCACGTAAGGCCAAACTAATTAAATAGTTCGTCTCAAAGCTCCCGTGTGGGTTAGAAAAATCACCCGCATTATTGGTTTTTTGTTGTTTTTTTCCCCGTTTTTTTGTTTGTTTTTTGTTGTTTTTTTCCCGTTTTTTCCGTTAATAAATAAAAACAAACACAAAGTTAAATTTTCTTTTGTAGATGTGACTTTTATTTGTCTGCCATTTCATATCTTCATTTGTCTGATGGTTTAAGATGATCTTGGTGTCTGAAAGCCTGGTCTCGAGTACACCGGTATTGCCACAATAGCGTATTTTACTCTTGTCATCCTGCAGTCTGGAGAAATAAAAAAATGAAATAAAAAGAACCAAGAAAAAAACCCACATTCCGCATTAGATTTTCAAATTTGGGAGAGCTTTCAGACGAACTATTTAATTAGTTTGGCCTAATCTATATAATGAATTGTTCTGCAGAATTTACAATCGGGTCTCAGGATGTCAGCCATGAGAGGTTACGTCTGCATGTTTAAAACTCTAGCGCACAAGTGTACAGCAGCACGTCTGGCAAAGCAAGACGAGGAAGGCTACTCACTTATGCATCATGCGGCTATGTTTAATAGGCCACTCATACTACAGTTACTTAGAATACAGGGACAAGATCTGAACTGTAGAAGAAATAGTCTCACTAGCAAACAAGGTAAGGTTTAATATACATATTATTGAACTGTTTTATTTAGAAATAAAGCAAACATGGTTTAAAGGTAGATGACCCGATCACATTTTCATAACACAGATTTTTCTCAAACATATGGAGATTTTCATATCATATGAAAGATCATATTTTTCTGATTAACATACTGAAAATTGACGGTCCAAATCAGTATGATTACGAAGAAATCGGTGAAATAACATCGAATTACCGCGAAAAGTGGTTAACCACCAATATAGTTTGTGTACAACTCAATGGGCACATTTCACGGCATCTTGTGCGTCTACAATAAGAACCATTAGAGTTATGCAACTCAAACTTTGGAATACTACTTTTTTGAGGATGACCTTTCATGTCGAATAGAAAGCTTCAAGTTGAAAATTGGAACATCTACCTTTAATATTTTAAAGGAAATTCCAAGAACATTTTTTTATTTATTTTTCTCCAAATCAGCTTCAGCAATCATCTGTTGTCAATCTTTAGTCAGTTACTCTATTTGGCTGCCTATGTACAGTGACGTAACCTGACAGGCGCAGCCTTTTACGCACATGTATGTATCTTCCGTCTTAGGAGTGCTATTATGAGCATACTTTTTGGAGAAACAAAACATACGCCTGTATTGACCTATATTTCATACATGACAATACAAATCAAAATGGACAAATTTGTGCATACTTTTAATCTCTTTAATATCGAATAAATATATGTAGTTTAATTGTCAAAAATATGCATAGGGAGTTAAGGTTAACATAGCAATTTAGAAAATTTGTAGTTGTCTTATCTTAAACTTTTAAATTGACCATTTTAGCGTATTGCTTATTAAATCTGCTAGCAATGCTTGCTGTTGATTAAACTTGCAAAATATAAATGTTATTGATCATTAACTATATGCCCACTGTTTATATTTGCTTCTTTAACTTTAACACCAAGACCATGGATTATTAACTTTGTGCCCACTTTGTATATTTATATTTGCTTCTTTAATAATACCTCCAAGACCATGTAGTAGAACTAACGGGAGGTGAGTATAGCATAAGAATTGTATTGCATGCATGCATGCATGCATGGATAAATAGTAGTATGTGAAGTAAGATTGTATGTGGGGAGAGGTGGAAGTGATGGGCAGACAGACAGCTTTTATCATAATTGACTATTGACTGAACCCAGTTTGGATTTTTCTTCTCTAATAATAAAACAAAGACTGTGTTATAGAAGTAATGGAAGGAGAGTAGCACAAGAATAATGTTGCATGCATTCAATTAATAAATAGTAGTATGTAAGGTGGCTTGTGGGGAAGAGTGGAGCTGAGGAGGAGGAAGGGTGGACAGTTTTTATCATAATTGACTATTGACTGAACCCGGTTGTATATTGCTTGTCTAATAATAACACCAAGACTATGTTACAGAGCTAACAGGAGGTGAGTAGGATAAGAATGGTATATTGCATGCATGCATGGATAAATAGTAGTATGTTTATATAAGATTGCATGTGGGGAGGGATGGAAGTGATGGACAGAGCAGGAGGGACAGACAGCTTTTATCATAATTGACTATTGACTGAACCCATTGTGTATTGCTTGTCTAATAATAAAAAAAAAGACTTTGTTATAGAACTAGTGGGAGGTGAAAAGCATACAAAACAATATCGCAGGCATTCAATTAATAAATAGTAGTATGTAAGGTGGCTTGTGGGGAGGAAGGGAAGGTGAAGCTGAGGAGGAGGAAGGGCAGACATCTTTTATCGTAATTGGCTGTTGACTGAATTCAGGTTGTACCTGTATATTGCTTGTCTAATAATAAAACCTCCAAGACCATGTAATAGAACTAATGGGAGGTGAGTAGCACAAGAATAATTGCATGCATGCATGGATAAATAGTAGTATGTAAGGTGGCTTGTGGGGAGTATGGGAAGGTGGAGCAGAGGAGAAGGAAGGGGGGAGGGGGTAGGGGGGAGTACTAAAGTAGTGGCGTAACAACCAGGGCACAATGAGCAGACAGCTAATAATCAAATGTGATCATCAGATAGTATACACAGTATGGTGTAATCATGTAGGTATTTGAGTGACCACATATGGTTGAATTGAGCAAGTCTTACACAGGAGAGGTTTTAAACATTGAAGACAAACCAATCCAATAACAATTATTGTTAGATGTGTGTTATTGCGAGATATGTGTTTGCATTTGATGACGCAGACAAAGGATTTCTTTGCTCTCGATCTTAAAACTCATGATTTGGTTTCCCTTATCATAGGTTCTGCTAGAATCATGCTTAAGGCCACAATTTACCGTTGATAATTAAAAAGAATTCATCAGAAGAATTGAAATGAACTATGAATGTCTAGAATTGCATGTGCATGATTGTTAGTAGTATGCGATTAATTTTCTTTTGAATAAGGTGTACGTACCACATAGAACCATAGTGAGATGCACTTCAAGTAGTGCATGCACTGTGCTTGCACTTTACTATTAATCCCCTGAGGACTACCGGCCGATTGGTCAGAAAGATAGATACATAATTTATTACACCAATCAGAGACAGCGTTAGAATAATTGTATCCCTAATAAAGATTGGAGTGAAACATTTTACAAGCTGCATTTGAATTGGCTTTTCAATTGAGTATATCTTGCAATAAACCAATCAGCACCACTGTAAGATAGACAGGTAGACCCCAGGGGGTTAAAGTTTGTAGTACTTTAGCCATAGTTGCATGATCCATTTTAATAACATATATAGTAATACAATCATCCCCATCCTTAATCATCATTTTGCTGTAGAGCAGGCAACCACAAGCCTCATCCATGCACGGCGAACTTGAGAAATAGCGGCTATATCTATCATTCATAAAACATGCTTACATTTCCTCAGAGTTCACATTGAGCGTAGACCAAATAGGACTTACGTGAACGTCATACAATGTGCATTTCAATTATGACTGTTGTTGAAATTAAATGTGATATATCACCCAGATGTTTTTGGTATTTGTAGGAGGTAAGAGACACATTGTATTGGCCTATAGTTTAAACAGTTCCAAATTGCCGAGAAATATTTGGTTTTTATCTCTTCACGAGCGAAAGTAATTCTAGCGTACGCGTGAGATTTTGGTCACACACACATGGCACACGTATATATGCACAGTGCACTTGCTGCATTCACGCGTGCTCTCTTCCTTCTGTATTCATTCGCTGTTGTAAGTGTAAGGAGGCTTCGCCAATTTGGAGCTGATCAAACATTTTAGACATCTGGAGGCCTACATCTGTTGTAACTCGCACTCTGCTTTGTTTCACTGCAGGTATCTCACCGCTTCACCTAGCAGCCAAATGTGGTTCCCTGGATGCAGCGCTATGCCTTGTGGGTAACAAGGTGGACGTTGTCATGGGTGATAGCCAGGGTTGGTCAGCGATACATCATGCAGCGTTTTATGACCAAGCCGCCATCGTCCGGATAATAATTCGCAAATTTCCGGATCAGATGGAGCTGGAAACATTTGACAAGTGGGTATATTGTACAATTTGAATTGTTTGTGTTTAAATTGATTTTTGCTCGAAATGTTGGTTAATAGAAGTGTCCTGGAATTTCACAACATACCTAGATTAAAAGCATGTGACCATGTTTTTATGACCGACACCAACATTATGCCCCAATGTGCCCAATTTTAACTTTAAAGGAGGTGTCCAGCAAGCACAACATAGTCTATTATATATTAGAAAAGTAGTTATCGAGCCTTTATCGCGTAATTACATTGAACAAAACATTATACATAAAAACGAATTAAAACTGTCATCTCTCAACATTAAAAGTCCTGGTATCAATGATGTCATAGTTATATATAGGTGCTTAAATTTGCGTAAGTGTATTGTATAACTATGACTTCATTGATACCGGGGCTTTCGATCACCGCGACATTTTGAAAATTGCATGTTGAGAGATGGCAGTGTTTATTCATATTTTATGATAAATATGATGTTTTGTTCTATATAACTACGCGATTTAGGCTCGATAATTACTTTTCTAGCATACAATGCGTAATGTTGTGCTTGCCGGACACTTCCTTTAAATGGGGCAAAGGTTCATCAAACTGGACCTTTGAAGGAAATTCACCACACATGGTTTGCGTAACCATAGCACACTGTCATTTTTTGTGGCACAGCGTCATGGTAACTTGGCTGCTAGTACCTGCTAAGGTATTGTATGCTTAGTTCCTGTATGGGAACTGCACAGTGCCTGCATGGAATAATCAAAGCATAGTCACACAGTAGCAGAGTTACAGGTAGATACTTTGGTGGTACTTTACTGGTAACAGTATTTTAATGACAGTACATGTGCAAGCAAGAAGTGCCCCTTTAATACATTTAAGAAAACTCTATTACGTAACATGTTCATGTGATAGGCTCCAAAAATTAACCAGATTTCATACATGTGATTTGCACCTGAGTATGTTTTGTGCATATCGAGGGTTGAGCGCCAGAAGGCTGTAACTCAAATGTTGGGCAAATTGATATTTTGGTACAAAAATAATCCATATAACCTAGATTTTCAGAACTATAAAGAGATAACTAATAAAGAGATAACTAATGTCCCAAACATTTAAAAGTTGATTATCTCAAAATAGCATTTCTTGAGTTACGGCCTTCTGGCGCTCAGCCCTCGATATATATCTGAATGCAATTATAATCATGTACGAAACATGGGGTTCTGCAATTGGGCAATATCGCCACCCCTCTCGATCCACGAGGAGAGTAAAAAGACCCATGCTAGATTTTATCTTGCTTTTAACTACACAACATCTCTGACAATTATGTTCTCCAATATTATTTTATGACATGACCAACAACGATATGAATTAAAACTGAATAAACTTTATATTAGTTTGACATCTACATTTCCTGAGTTTCATTCGTCTTTTAGTTTAAAGTTTAACCACTCGGCTCAACTCTATTCTGTAGGAGGATTGCTACCAAATAAATCCTCTTACATACCCATATGTGACGCGATCAAGAGGAATGAGTCGGATGTCGACCCTGGTCGAAAATAAGTTTTTAATACAGTTTTAAAGAAGACACCTAGAGCTTTCAGAAACTGAAAACCCCATGTCGATACGACGTTTTGTTCCAAAGTTATGTCAAATTGTATACATGAATTTCCATAAAAACTTATGTAATCCGCCATTTTGAATCGGCCATATCTCAATTTGAGATTCCCCGACATCAGACTCATTCCTCTTGATCGCGTCACATATGGTTACTGGGCATACAGTACCCGTACAGGTACTTGAATAGAGTAACCATGATGACAAGAAAAGAAGATGACTGTGTATATTTAGTCTGACAACCTATGCGATGTGTTGGTTCACGAATTAGATCATGTTTATTCATGAGCTTATGGATAAATACATTTTGAACAAGTTATTTTTCAGTTGTCACAGTCATTGTCTTAGACAACCTATGCAATGTGATGTGTTGGTTCATGAATTAGATCATGTTTATTCATGAGCTTATCGATAAATACTTTTCAGTTGTCACATTGAACATCTTTAAAGAGCGCCATGTGTTAATAGTCACAGGCATGAGAATCTTCCTGATAATTCAGGAATTCCTGCTTTTTTGTCACCCACATTTCTGCATTTTTATTTACTTTCAGCCCTTTCTTTGTCTTTTTAGCCCCATTTCACGCTTATTTGCCTTCTTTTCACAAGTTTCCTGTTTTTTATTTAAATTCATTCTCATGCCTGTAGTCAAGACAAGAAGGATTCAATCTAGCTCCCCCCTTGATTTTAAAGAAAATTTGAACCGATATCCTCAAACTGTATTGTCTTTCACACACAGATTACGTAGGACACCTTTGCTTCTAGCAGCTAGCAGCGGCGCCTTAGACGTCGTCCAGATTCTGGTCCAACTTGGCACCGAAATCAAGAAGGTTGATATGGAGAAGAATAATATGATTCACCTGGCAGCGTTACGGTTTCACACAAATGTCTTAGAGTATTTTATCGGATGGGACAATCCTCATGTGCCAGTATGGCAGACTCTCGTTGGTAAGAATAAAAAGGAACAAATAAATTGTCTTAACACTTTACACGTGGCAGGCGTCTGCAGACGACATACCAAAATTTCACAAAATGTTTTGAAAATGTCAAAATTATTGAATTTCATTACCATATTTGCAATCACCATGAGAAGTGCGTTGAAAGTACAAATATGCCTAGTTTTAAATGGTTCAGTAAACCAAAATATGAGAAATTGTGTGCTATATATATCTTTATATCTTTCAATTTGATTATGAAACCAAAATGTAAACATTTATACATACCATGAAAGCTTGAAATAAACTTAAATTATTTACAAATTTGCTCATGCATTATTCATCATTCAGTTTATTGAAAAAGATATTATGAGTTGAACAGGTGTGAGATACTCCGTATGATGGGGTATTTCAGTAATGCCCACATCATATCTGAGTTTCACAGAATGTATGGGATCGTTTCTACTCAATTAAACACCTTAAGACTTGTCAGTTACATAGATGTTTCTGCTTTATTCAATAGGCAAACGGTAGTCTAACATAGACTCCGACCTACAAAGTGTTAGTATAATATCATACTGTTGAGTGAGGCCAAACTCGGCACCCTGTTGTCTCATTGAGAAGCAAGACGCAACTGCTCTAGGCTTTGGGGTTTAGGCATCACTACAACTCGTATGGGAGGAGCTATTGTATGTCCAATTGATCATGTGACTAGGTCACTGACTACAGTGCCTTTATAAATGGAATAGGATAGGACGTCTTATAACATGATCAATTGTGTATGCATGCGTTCACCCCTTAAACACATTGATATTCCGTCACTCTTACACAGGCACTCTGAAATGCTGTAGTTATGACATTATGACAGGGCTAGATGACATTAAATAGAGCACCAACATTTTTGAGATTTATTGCAAATCGGTATAAAGGCATTTATACAGGGCTGGAACTTCAGATTTATTTTCAACCAGTCAGTCGGGCAGGGTACTCACAAAAAGAACACTGCGAGTTCGAAAAAATGTAATGTACCTCGGGCAGGTACTTGTATTTTCACCTGCCCGACACAAAAGTTACCCGCTATGAGCAGGCAGACGGGTGCTATTTCCAGGCCTGCATTTATAATTATATTTGTTATGCATGTACATTGTATAGGTATGCTGAATGCAGAAGCTTTTGAAAAGAAAGACAGTGCTGTGCGATCATTAGAAGTATTGACAACGTCTAGCAAGGATTACTGGAAGCCATTATTGGAAGCTAGTAAGTTGAAAAAAGGAAACATTTTGTAATCTCTGTGCTACCCGTATTTTGAACCTCACAAAGGCCAGTGGTGTATATGGTGGTGCATCATATACCTTTAAACCTAATGCCCACGGTGTTCCAGTGTCGATTTTTAAGTGTGGTCGTCCGATGGATAAACAGCATTGCATTTTAGATTTTCCGACGGCAGTTTTGGGCGTAAAAGCGCCCGGACTACCACTTTAATTGGAACACTGGCCCCCAGGGATTGAACCCGGGTGTCCAGACTGGCTGGCGAGCGAGTGAGTTAAAGGCATATTATGTAATCTTTTCCATGGGGCGCCCTCTATCCATGATTTTTTTTAGAAAGTAGATTTTCTTGCAGATTTACATTTCTGATCATAAATCATGAATATATCCTGAGTTACAGAGCAATACGATTCCTAATTACTTCAAAATCATGGTTTTTAGGGGTTGAAAAATAGTTTGTTCGCTAGCGAACAGTTTATTTTCACTCTATTTTCACTCTAAAAAACATGATTTGGAACCAATTAGGAATCGTATTGCTCTGTAACTCGGAATATATTCATGATTTATGATCAGAAATGTAAATCTGCAAGAAAATCTGCTTCCAATTTTTTTTGAGGATTGAGGGCGTCTCCTGGAAAAGATCACATAATATACCATTTAACCATCACACCACAAGCGCTGGGCTGCCCAGGCTAAATGTTCAGTGACAATATCTGGGGAGTATTGCAGCATGGGATATACCTCATATTCGTGCACAAACAGTTGCTGCTGTTCGGATGATTTTTTCATATTGAAGATATTTATATCATAAGAAAGCTAAAACTGTGCGGATTACAGAACTGTTTCGATCATTTTTCTACGATCACTACAAAAAAAGTTATGAGTGAATGATGATTGTGATGTCATAAAAAGCTACAAAACAAGAAATCATGAAAACAAGCCAAAAAAGATACATAATACAATAGAAAATAATGTTAATAATAAAAGTGACTTTTAGTAAGTTTTTGAAGGTGAAATTTCATGAAAGATGATGACACAAAGTATTGGAATTTAATTTTCTTTAAAAAAATCTAAAAACAAATAAAATTAAAAAAAATAATTTTTAAATTTAAAATTTTAGTTTTACCCATAATCCCACCTTTTGCGACATCTGATGGGTTTTCACAGATTGCATCACATATTTTGTTCCCAAGCAATAACATGGCAACCCTTAATATAGTTAGGCCTAAGTGACTCCCCCCACCCCACCCGTATTGCCCTTTCGTGTGTTATTAAATACCTTGTTCATTGCTAACTTTCTAACCACTATGGCTGTTTGTCTTTTCTAGACCCCTGTTGTATTCTTCAACAAGAAATAAGCCTCCTCCCATCCTAGAATATTTACATGTAGAGTGTGATTTGATATCACTAAATTAGCCTGCACCTGTTTGGACACATTTATTGGGCTTCCCTGATCGGGTGAAGTTTCATTAATTTAATGCTGATTTCTGCTTTATGTTGTCTTTACTCACCTTGTATCAACAATAATATGTTATGCAGCACACCAAAAGGGGGCACTTTGGAGATGAAGTCAATATTTACCTTATTATGTGTGCTCTTACAGCATTTCCTAAGATTTAAAATGACACCAACTTTATCAAAATTGATCAAGGCATTCAGATTTTACGAGTGAAAATGACTCTTAAATTCTTATTATATCTTCTTTACTTTTTGCCGTCCATTTTCATCTATATCTTGAAAAACACACAGCCACAAAGTCCCCCATTTTGATGTGCTGCATCCCATATTAACACTTTCCACGCGGCAGGCAGCTGCAGACGACATTCCAAAATTTCACAAAATGTTTAAATAAAAAATGTCAAAATTATGGAATTTCATAACACTATTTGGAATCTCCATGTGAAATGCATTAGAATAAGTACAAACATGCCTTGTATTGGTTCAGTAATCCTTGAGATAGACTTTGAAAATTGGGAAAGGTTTTTGAAAATCTGTTTTTTATATGGTAAAACAAATGGCCGCTTGGAAAGTGTTAACTTATTCTCTCTGTCGTTACAGATGGTATCCCAGCACTGGTTCAAATCATGTCATTACCCCAACAAGAGATGCAATCATTAGCGGCAGCTGTACTCTGCAATCTGTCCGGTAATAAATCCATATGCCAAGCCATAGCTAAGGCAAATGCTATACCCATGCTCATTAAACTGCTGGGGTCAGGGGCCGATGACATCCAATCACGGGCAGCTATCATCTTAGCAGACCTGGCAGCTGTGGACGAGAATCAGACGGCCATCAGTGATGCAGGGGGAATCGAACCCTTGATCTGTCTACTTGATTCTGAGCTTGAAGATGTATTGGTAAGATTTTGATTTTTTTTTATTAGTTCCAGGCGAAGTGTGACCTATTTGTATAAGATAATTGATTATTTAGGAATTAAAAATCATGTTTCAGCGTGTGTGTATCACTAATCTACAACCTCTGTGTGATTGCCTGAGTGAAATGAATGCGCAAAACACAAGTTGCAGATTGGTGATTCACATTTAAGCTGAAACATGATTTAATCCCTTTCAACAGCAACCAAGAATTTGAACACCATTTCATTAATAGACAATGTCGATGTAAACACCAATCATTCCAAAACAACCACACTGCGGCTGCAATTGCAGTGTGTAAACACATCCGTGTGGTGCGGTTCAATCGGCATGCTGGTTTCCATAGCAGCGTGGTTTATCTCAAATTAACAATGCTTTGCTACTGTACTTAAGGTATGGAGGGAGTTGTTGAACAAGTAATGAGTAAGCGCGCCTTTAGGGAACTTGAAATCTTCTTCTTGTTATAGATTTCTATCTTGATAGCATTTCTATAATTAATTGATAAAAATCCAATATAGCAATATCATGTGATAAGGCCAACAATTTGTTTTTGTTATGTTGTCCTCGACCGCCCGCTCGTCAGATTTAGGCCCGCTCTGATTTTTTTCTTCTTTCAGATTTTTAAAAAAGTTTAAATGGTATTGAATATTAAATTAAGTGTTTATAACATATATGTGCGACTTTCAACTTCTTGTTGGCTGAACTTCCGCTGGTAAAAGAAAATTTAAAAAAAATTAAAAAAAATCGCCCGCCGGCCCCTCCTCTCTGAAAGCTGTGGAAGACAACATTACTTTTTCTTTTTTTTTGGCCTTATGACATTTGCTTTGGGATTTTCTTATTAAATTGAAGATTTTCTTCTTAAATTGAAGTTTTACTTCCCTACCACAGTAACCTATCTTGACCTCCATATTTTCCATGATACTATCACAGAATTTTTACCATAGTGTAAAAGAAATTGTCTTCCAATTTCCAATTTCAGGATCGTAGCTGTGACCATTGTATACAGGGTTAACTTAGTGCCTACAAACTGGTTTATCTGATTAATGAACAGAAAATCAATCATCAGCTGTCGAACTTTTGACAACTTATTTCAAAACTTTGATTTTGAAGTAATATTGCTCTGTAACACAATATAATGTCACATCAAATTTAGTACAATATTAATATGAGCATTTTGATACATGGTCACTTTGCAGTTTTTTGTCTGTGATTTTTTCATGCTTTCAAAATTGATTGATATCATGATTAAAAAATGGACAACTTCAAGCAATAAGATTTACTGTGTTAATTTGGAAACTTCCATATTACATTACAGGTGGGTGACTCGATTTGGGACCAATGTTTTTGCAAGATGTTTTCCATTCTATAGTGGGTGCACCATTTGATTGAAATGTATGTAGTGGTTCTAAATATATGAGTAAAAACTCACTACAATTCTCTCATAGAGTAGTGCATAGACTACAGGTGGGGCATACTACATTTGTGTATAATACACAACTTGTCACTTGTGTAGCATCAAAATGAAACATTTCTCAGCCCTAGAATTTGGGCTGATCTTTAAGGGGAATGGCGGGCGACAAAACCCTGTGTTCTGGTGTTACCTATGAGTAAGCTATATCAGAATTAGCTTTGACTTAGAACACTTTGTCCATATTTGAGAAAAACAAATAGATTAAAAATGTTTTACATAAAATCTGACGATACTAGGATTCGAACCCGGACTCTTTCGGACCCAAAGCGAATGTCATAACCACTAGACCAGCTAAGCTGTAGATGCTGGGAGGTAGGGATTTTAATCCTACAAAAGAGGTAGGATAGCCCATAGTCTATGGGTATTACAAAATAAAGCTTTACAAAGCTATAGATTACAATAGAAATCTTTACACTAGACTAATTTGTGATAGCTTGCTTAATCATATAGGTAGAACCTATTTTTATGGACTAAAATGATTTGTTTTACTATTTACATACAGGTTGAAGCTGTGAATGCCATAAGAGTGCTGTGTGTTAGTCACAATACAAATCAGACGTTGGTCGTTCAGCATGGTGGTGCAGAACCATTGGTGGAGTTTCTACGTGTCAATTCTAGTAAGTTGCGTTAAGTATGGTTGGGAGCATAGAATTATAACAGTAGAGTCCATTAAACACATATTGGTTTGTCTACTATAGTTCAACCAGTTCTAAATTGGCGAGACATTTTCAGTTTTAACCTCTTCGTGCAAAAGTAATCCAAGCGCATGCACACGATTATGGCCACACGCACTCGGTTTTGGCCACATGCACCAATGTGTCGAACATATGATGCACAGTGCGCTTGTTGCCGTCATGAGCACCCACATCCTTCTGTATTCATTCGCTACTGTAAGGCGGCTTCGCCAAATTGGAACTGATGAAACTATAACTAAGTCCCTCTTAATTTTGACTGCCATCTTTAAAATGTTAGAAAAAAAATGTGAAAAAAAATGTGGTCAAAATTGACGCAAAATTTGGATTCTCTGACCTATTTCCTTTCCAAAAATGTATACTTTTATATACATTTGATTAATAGTTTAATAATTACAGCACTCACAAAATTCAAAAAGTAACTTCCTTGAATCCCCCCTTAAGTAAGTTTTGAAGGTGAATTTCATGAAAGATGATGACACAAAGTATTGGAAATTAATTTTCTGAAAAGATATCAGAACCCCCCCCCCCCTAAAAAAACCAACTTTTGAATTTGAATTTGAATTTTTACCCATAATCCCTAGTTCCCAACTGGCGACATCCGACGGGTTTTCACAGATCACATCACATTTGTCCTTTCTATGTATGGTTGTTAAGTAAGTGAAATTAACAACCTTACAAGCCTCCTTGACCATGTTTACTTATTTTTTCATATGACAGCCTTACTTCAAGCAGCATCGGCCGCCGCAATAGCCGCCATTATGAATGACCATTTTGAAAACCAAAATAAGATTGTACAGTTAGGAGCGATCACACCTCTCGTAGGATTATTACGACTGCGTAACGTTGCCGTACAGGTCAAGGCAGCGGCAGCATTGGAGTCTATGGCATTGAATAACCCAGAGAGCCAAGCTGCTATACTAGCTCTTAACGCACCTACTCCACTCATCAGACTACTCACGGTAAGTCTATGGCATTGAATAACCCAGAGAGCCAGGCTGCTATACTAGCTCTTAACGCACCTACTCCACTCATTAGACTACTCACGGTAAGTCTATGGCATTGAATAACCCAGAGAGCCAGGCTGCTATACTAGCTCTTAACGCACCTACTCCACTCATCAGACTACTCACGGTAAGTCTATGGCATTGAATAACCCAGAGAGCCAGGCTGCTATACTAGCTCTTAACGCACCTACTCCACTCATCAGACTACTCACGGTAAGTCTATGGCATTGAATAACCCAGAGAGCCAAGCTGCTATACTAGCTCTTAACGCACCTACTCCACTCATAAGATTACTCACGGTAAGTCTATGGTATTGAATAACCCAGAGAGCCAGGCTGCTATACTAGCTCTTAACGCACCTACTCCACTCATCAGACTACTCACGGTAAGTCTACGGCATTGAATAACCAAGAGAGCCAAGCTGCTATACTAGCTCTTAACGCACCTACTCCATTTTGGCATGTCGTCTGCAGACACCTGCCGTGTGGAAAGCATTAAGCAACTCCAAGCGACTTATGTATCCCTTTTTATCTTATGACAGAATTGGAAATTGGGTGTCAAAGAACAAGCTGCCTGATTAGTTTTACCATTATACAAAACAGATTTGTCAGAAACCATTCCCAACTTTAAAGGTCTATCTCAAGGATTGCTGAACCAATACTAGGCATGTTTGTACTTGTTTTAATGCATTTTTCATGATGATTCCAAATATGGTGATGAAAGTCAATAATTACGACATTTTCAAAACATTTTGTGAAATTTTGGCATGTCGTCTGCTGACGCCCTGCCGCCCAAGCGACTTATGTTTCCCTTTTTATCTTATGACAGAATTGGAAATTGGATGTCAAAGAACAAGCTGCCTGTACACTGTGGGCCCTGGCTGGACATACAAGACCACAGCAGAAAACAATTGCAGAATATATTGGAATCACTGGAATTATTGACTTGATTGTCAAGTCAGAAAGACTTCAACATGTGGGTAAGCTGAATATCCCAATCAAATAAAGAAAACTGCTAAATTTCCCAATCAAAATAAAGAAAACTGCTAAAAAAGCAATTATAAATTCTTTGAATATCTTGAGATAAGTTCATATTGTGTTGCATATCAATGGAAAGCTGATGTGTTCACCTTTCTAGTGCTACCAAAAATACTCAAAATTCAATAGAGCATCTCTCTACAACACAGCAAAAAATGTTATTTAAAAGTTTTAAACAACGTGGGTTCTTCCAGTATCCTGCTTTAACAACTTTTGCGTATTTAAACAGTCGATTAAACAGGGTTCCTGAACAAAGCCAATTGTTTAAACGTTTTAAACAGCGTTTTTACAGTGTAGCTGTCAATGTAACACTTTTATTGAACAGGTGACAGAATTGTTCTTTTGAACGAAAAAACCCCTAAAAAAATGTGTGTGTGTTAATTTGTTTTGAAAGAAACAAAAATAATCTGCTATTGTAAACTGCAATTTAACTGCTATATTAAACGGTTGTTTGTTATAGTTATTCAAATCATTAATATTCTTCATTTTGATTCAATTTGAAGAGTAAAACAGGATCGTCACACATGAGTGATCACGTGATTTGTTTCTATATGAGCTAGTTTTGAGGCTAAACTTGAGGGACATTTGAATAGGTAAAGAAGTGGCCATTGGTAAATTAGCCGTGACTTAAACTTCTTTTTCATATTGGGGTGGAGTGCCTTACAGAATTGGTAAACATGAAATAGTCTCTTACTTTTTAACCTCACCAAATTCATTCTCCAATGGGAAAATTGAATCTGAGCCACAGCTAATAACCCCTATACCACTTCATTAGCTATTTAAAAGTCCCTGTCAAATAAAACAATGCTTGGGGTCACTCAAGTGTGACACATTTTTTGTTCACTTCAATTTAAATTAAATTAAGAATTATTAATGATTTGAACAACCATTACCAAATAACAGTTCAAATGGAAAGGAACAAAAGATTATACTAGTAGACAAGAGATTAAGAGAATATTATTCATTTCTTTCAAGCAAGCTGTTTAACACACACATTTTTTTCTCACTTTGTCGAAAAGGTGAAATGGGTCTATGGAGCTTGTACAACAGTTTGTTTTTGTCGCCTAATTGTATTTATGGCATTTTAGCATATCCAACATGTCCATCTAAAACAAGGGTTGCACACCCATCTAAAACAAGGGTGTGCAACCTTTTCTACCACCCGGGCCTCATTGTGATTTTGAGATCCATTCACGGGCCGCAGTGATGTCAAACATTCCAAAACACGTCCGGAGGAGGTAATAGGGGGAGGGGAAGCTTAGCAATCGTAATGCCACATCAGATTATACTCTTTGAAGCAGGAAATAGACACCATACAAATGAGGCATACATGTAGAGACGCGCTGTTTTGTTCAATGAAGAAATAATCCTCAGCCAATTGCTCATTGAATACCCGCTTCTCTTCATGTAATTTCCTCTTTTTACTCGCTTTTGCTGCTGCAAGCAGCATTTTAACCAGGGATTTTAACATGCAATCACGCCTCGAGTTATATTAAATAAATTCAGCGCGTCACTCTACTATACTAATTATAAGGGAGCAGACCACTAAATCAATCCGCCATTTGTGTAACCTAGGGAGTTCCGGGAATTTTGGGATTGCTTCGCGGGCCGCAGATAAGAGGCTGGCGGGCCGCATGTGGCCCGCGGGCCGCAGGTTGCACACGCTTGATCTAAAATGTCTACAATTCTCATGACTTGACCAAAGAATCCGTAGGTTGTATGGCACTCATGTTACTGTTAGGCTAAACCTCTATATATCCACCATCACACCAGCTATCTTTATACACCCACAATTATTATCACATATTTAGGCCAAACAAAGAAGAAGGTCTGTCTCAGAAACATTTGCCAAAAAGCTAAGTGCTGTGCGATTTTTCTTTTTTTAGAAAAAAGGCTATGAGTTTTTTGTTGTTGTTTTTTTGCTAATTTTATCTTACAGAGATCTTTTTTTAAAAATATATAAGCACCGTAGCTCATTTCACATACCAATGCAGGCGGGGCTTCTGAGACGGACTATCTTCTTTGTTTGGCCTTACACATACTTCTTATTTTCCACAGGTTGTATGGCATTAATGGCTCTGACTCGTGACAGTTTTGACAAGCAAAATAAACTCCATCAAGAGAACGGAATCCTTCCACTGGTTCGAATCCTGCGTTCTACAAAGACTTCAGAGAGGGTGCTGTTGACAGTGATTCGAGCCCTGGGTACACTTTGTATAGGTATGTGATTTTCAAGGGATTATCGCCTACCTCTGTCTCCTCCCCGGGGGGTCAGTGAACATACCAAGCGGGTACGCATCCGCGTCCAAAAGAAACGTCGAAAAGGGTCCAGATTTCACCACACGACGTCGTCGACGTCTTTCTGAAAAAGGGGTACTTTTTAGGGGGCATCGCACTTTAGGGTATCCATTAAAGCATCGAGGTATCAACGTTTAGGGGTACTAATTGTTGTATGTGTGACTTTTCAATAAACATGCAAAATGTTGAAAAAAATCTTCAATATTTCCCTTCTTTAATTGTATATCCCATGCATATCTGTATGGATGTCACATGATTATGTATTAAGATTATTTTGAGCATTACTATATTACGCCATTTAGGGGTGCATTATTAAGTGTTGGTAACACCGTTTAGGGTAGGGTTTGTATGTGTTACCCCAAAATAGTGTTCTGGTTTACGCCATTTAGGGTCCATTTCAGAGGTGCTTGGACGCGCATGTGTACCGGCTTGGTATGTTCACTGACCCCCCCCCCCCCCCGGGTCTCCTCATCACCTCATATAGAATAAACACTCGCCCGTCTACTAGCTCCCACAGTCCTTCTATGTGACAATCATCTTAACACTTTCCACGCGGCAGGCAGCTGTCGACGACATTCCAAAATTGCACAAAATGTTTCAAAAAAGTCAAAATTGTTGAATTACATTACCATATTTGAAATTACCATGAGAAATGCATTGAAATAAGTACCAACATGCAAAGTATCGGTCCAGTAATCCTTGAGATAGACCCTGACATTTGGGAAATGTTTCTGGATATTCTGTTTTGTATATTGTAAATCTTATAGCCGCGTGGAAAGTGTTAACACTTTTCATGCGGGTATTAGTTTTATCATATACGAAACAGATTTTACAGAAAACTTTCTCACCTTTCAAGGTCTATCTTAAGGATTCATACACTCTAACTGGTACGAACCAATCAGAAAGCAGGAAATCAAAATACGCGGAGTGCATTGAAAATGTCAATGCACTCTGCATTTCGCGCCTTACAAGTGGGCATTGCGCGCTTTGTTTTGATTCGTTCTTGCAGGAAGCATGGGTTCGCCGATTTTTGCTGTGGGTATTAGTAAAGTTGTTTATATGCTTTCTATTCATTTGAAATTACTCAAAGGAAGTTAAAACTATAAAAATGTGATTAGTATTGTCGTGTATGAATTAGGTCAATACATGCGTATGTCTTGTTTCTCAAGAAATTCAGAAAAATCAATGCACTTGCGCTGGGTGTTGATATGCTCACAATGCCACTCCTCCTTCGGGGTTGTGACATTATTCGCATCAACACCCAACGCGGCGTGCAATGATTTTTCTAATTTCTCTCGTAACAAGACAGACGCATTAATTGACATATAATTACTGAACCAATACTAGACATGTTTATACTTATTGTAATGCATTTGTCATGGTGATTCCTAATATGGTAATGAAATTCAATAATTTTAACATTTTTGAAACATTTTTTGAAATTTTGGAAGTGTCGTCTGCAGATGCCTGCCGCGTGGAAAGTGTAAACAATTTCAGACTATATTATCATGGGGGGGGGGGGGGGGAGGGAGCTGTGTAAAATGACAGGAATGATTCAGTCTACACCTAGCCCTCCTCAAACTGACTGAATTATACCGGGTGGTTCAAAAAAAAGTTGACCCAAGTTCAAGGAATTGTTTAGACCACATTTGAAGTTTCAGAGAATATGTGTTTACTTAGTCTTGATCAGCAGTAAGTTTTGAAATTATCCTGAAAAAATGAAACATTTATCTTGGTTGGTTCTTCAGATATGGTTCACTACAGAAAGTATGCACAAAACTGCCTTGTCCACGGGAGCGTCCTTTAGTAGAGATGGAATGCACGAAGTGGACTTTTACACGATTGGTCACAAATTGTAAAAAAATTGAGAAAAAGGAAAAAGGAGACATCTGAAACATTTGTCCGGTGCTTGACATTACCTACTTACGTACCTACGTTTCTTTGTTGAATGTGAATGACACATAAGCATATCGATTGGGATACTTTGTCAGGGCGGGCTTTTCAATTCTAAAACTAAAGCAGGATGTTTTGTTGAAGTCAACAACTAAATGACGCTCCCGTGGACAAGTCAGTTTTGTACATGTTTTCTGTAATGAACCATATCTGAAGAACCAAACAAGCTAAACGTGCCATCTTTTCAGGATAATTTCAAAACTTACTGCTGATTTATAAGACTATGTAAACACAAATTCTCTGAAACTTTAAATGTGGTTGATCAATTACTTTGAACTTGGGTCAACTTTTTTTTGAACCACCCGGTACACTACAATATATGAAAGACAACACTCATTTAGAGAGATCATAACGTTGAATCTGATTGTTTAATGATGATATAATTGATTCACACCTTCTGAGAATTTTGAAGTTGCATTTTGATACCCTACTTGTAACCAAAGATGGTAAGACATCTGGGACTATAGTTTGAAGCCGTCTTACAACAGTGAATGAATACAGAAGGACGCGGGCGTGTGTGAAGACAACTAGCGCACTGTGCATTATATGAAAGACGCGTGCATGCGACCAATACCGTGTGTGGGTGTACGCTTGGATTACTTTTGCGCTCGGAGAGATAAGAACTGAATATTTCTCGCCAATGTGTAACTGATTAAACTATAACAACAGTTTATGAAACCTATCGTCAATCTCACCCTAAATAAAGTTAAACATAGAGGTGCAATACTGAGTAGGCAGTTAGGTTATGGTGTGTAAAACCCTAGATATTATGCAAATATGAACTGGCTATGACCAGAATGGTCAGTTACACAAATGTGATCACATCTTTTTCCACATTTAAGCTATAGTTTAATCAGTTCCAAATTGGCAAGAAAAAGTTGTTATTTTAATCTCTATGCGCGCAAAAAAGTAATCCAAGCGTATGTGCCACACATATGATGCACAGTGCGCATGTTGCCTTCATGCGCACCTGCGTCCTTCTGTATTTATTTGCTGCTGTAGGGAGGCTTCGCCAATTTGGAGCCGATCCAACTGTATTTGTTTTATATAATTCATGTTTATTTTCCAGCCACTTGATTTGATATCTTCTTGGCTGCATAGTGATAGGAAAAGTATCTTCCCTAATGTTCTCTGTAGCAGCCATATTTTGTTTTCAATATCATTTAAAAAAATGTTTACATTTTGAAATATGCTCATAGTGCATATAGCAGAAAGGTACAAATGAAACAATGGAACAAGTAAATGATATTTCATTTTTTCCTTTTTACAGGCGTGGCCAATGTCAACAATAAGAAGACGCAGAACAAGATTTCAGAAGAAGACACCATCGCAACGTTAGTGCAACTCCTCAAAAGTAGTAACAACGAGTTGATTCAAGTAGAAGTAGCCATCACCCTAGGCTGTGTTATATTGTCTAATAAGAGTAACCAGGAGATACTAGAGGAAGAGCCATTGTTTAGTGTCAGTCTACTGCTAAGGCTTTTGCACTCTAGCGATGAGGTAAGTAGATAGCCATCAACTTGGCCCGTGTTATACTATCAATACTTTGTGTCAGCTGTAGTTGAGGGGGGGGGGGGGGGGATAACGTCAATGTGTATTCTAATGAACCCATCATGATATCAGATATCACACACATTATTCCATTGCGAATGCGAATGTATCACAATATCATATTATTTTGGCTGTGGCGTAGAAAATGTTGCGCCATTATTCCATTGCGAATGCGAATGTATCACAATATCAAATTATGATGGCTGTGGCGCAGAAAGTGTTGCGCCATTATTCCATTGTGACTGCGTATGTATCACAATATCAAATTATGATGGCTGTGGCGCAGAAAGTTTGTGCCATTATTCCATTGTGACTGCGTATGTATCACAATATCAAATTATGATGGCTGTGGCCCAGAAAGTGTTGCGCCTATGACTAGATTACACACTGATGTCACCTCCCAAACATGAAGTGACACACAGAAGTATAAGGGCTTCTTAGAGATTCTAAAGCAGGGATGCAAGACTTCCGGAAATATCCGGAATTCCGAATATTTGGCCATAAAATAGAATAAATCGGATTTTTGCAAGGACAAAAAAAAAAAATCGGAATCGGATGATGATATTTTAGCACAAAAAGAGTCAAACATGATTTTTTGTTGTTGTGATACCCTGAAGCCTATTCACCAGACAAGCCTGGTAAAAGTTTGATGCCGTGCGCAAACGCTCGGGCCGTCTGGCTAAGCTTGCGTAAAATGTTCAGGAAATTGATCAATCGCCCACTTGCATCCCTGCTAGAGGAAGAGCTGCTGTTTAGTGTAAGTTTATTGCTAAGGCTTTTGCACTCTAGGGATGAGATCAGTAGAGGTATCCATCGTCTTGGTTTGTGTTATACTGTCTAACGATGGAAACCTAAACAGAGGAACCAATCTGAACAATTAATTCATGATAATTTCAAATCATTCCCTCGTGTACATGCGACATCTGCATGACCCCAACAGCACTGTGCGCCTGTAGTTTTGGAATGCAGTGCGCCCGAGACCGTGATATACCTTGGGATGAATGCGAGCGCTCGGATCACGACGCTCTGATCGACAATTGTTTGTTTTGATTATAAATGATGTGGATTGAACTGAAAGAGAGTACTTTAAACAGCTTGAAAGTTTGAACATTGGATAATCACATGCTTGAAATGGATATGAATGTATTCAAATGTTCAAAATGTGTACTCATAATTCAATCCCCTCTTCTTAAGTACACAATTTTGGAGGTAATTTGCTACTTTTCCCCCTTATAACATGTGTCTGACATAACATTTTACATATGTGACCTGGCACTACAAAATGAGCGTAAAGTCGCAAAAAATAGAAAATGATATTTTCTCATTTTCAGAAAGTAGATTGAAAATGACACACAAGTTGTTATAATAGGCCATTCCAAAGTGAAATTATGATAAATTGAAGGTAATCACCGCTGAATCATTGAATTGGAGGAAAAGGCCTTTATAGTCAGTGAAGCTTATCGTCAATTGGCTCTCCTACATTTTCAGTCAAAACTTAATCAAAAAATTGTTTTTGTCACATACCTCTTATTAAACGGTCTGTCATTAGTCCATTTGGGAATTTACAGGGTTCAAACTACTATTAATAGCTTTGGAAAGCTCTGATCTATAAGACCATAGCAAATTTGCCATAGGGGATACTATTTTAAACCCATGGAATTGACGATTGAAAAAGTGAAATTGATCAGGTCACCCACCTTAAATCTGTAAAAAGAAATACGTTAACAGTATGATTGGTATCATACAAACATTATATCTATACAAAGCGAGTTGACAAAAACTATTAATGTTCAGAGTTTATTAGCAGAAAGTGAATCACATCTTTTAAACTCTGTGAAATCAAACAGTAATATGTGGTACATTTGTTTACCTGTTTGCCATGCCAATTTACAAAATGCTTAAAGGTATATGACCCGATCACTTTTTTGGGGCTATGATTTTTTTTTCACATCAAGATATTTTGGTATCAGAAGAATCCCCATATTTTTCTCATTATGTCTGTAAAATATTAGGGGCCAGAATTGTTTCAGTTGGAAATTAAAGGCTAAAATGTGGTGAATTACTGCCAAAGGTGGTTAACCACCAGCCAGTCTGTGTACTACTCAATGGGCACATGTCTTTTGACCTTTCGCTTCTAAAAATAGAACCATTGGAGTTATGCAACTCAAACTTTGGAATGCAACAATTTTAAGGATGACCTTTCATGTAAAATAGAAAACATTAAGTTGAAAATCGGGTCATCTACCTTTAATATATGATTTTTAAAAATGGTTTGTATGCATTTTTATAGGCAGTGCGGTTAAAAGCAGGCACAGCTCTGGCAACCTTTGCATTCAACAACACTCATCAGCAGATAGCCATACGGGAGGCTGGTGGTATACGTATGTCCACATTCCAACAATTCCTAGACACTGACAATGAGGCATATCAAGCAAATGCTGCATTCCAAGTAAGGTCAAAGGTCAAACTGTTTGATAATAATAATAATAATCAATTTCATTCAATAATTCATATAGTTGGATCAGTTCAAAATTGGCGATTCTCCTTACAGCAGCGAATTAACATGGAAGAGTGTGGGCAAACATGAATGCAACATTTCAGTTAAGGTCATAGATTGAATAATACATTTTTTAATGCTGTGTGTCATGTAAGGTCAAAAGTCAAACTGTTAGATAATAATAATACTCAATTTCATTCAATAATTCATATAGTTTGATCAGTTCAAAATTGGCGATTATTCTTACAGCAGCGAATTAACACAGAAGAGCGTGGGCAAACATGAATGCAACTAGAGCGGTTCTCGGGTTTCACGGTTTTCGAGTTTTGGGGTTGATGGGGTTTAGCAGTATAGGGCGGTTATTGACATTGTATTGGTTTTAACATGATTTGTTAGGATCTGACCAGAACCATGGAGGACGGGCGGAGAGTGATGGTATGAAAATGAAATGATTATGAAGAGGTTTGGATTTATTGTGTGGGAGATAATATTTGAAACCTTTTTGTTTGTTCTGAAGGGTTTGCTTTGTATTTGATTCAACCATAAGAATGAATTACTGACAGAGCTGCTGCTTGATGTGGCCTGGAGAGTGTATTCAGGTGTGAAGGTAAAAAGTTTGATTTGATTAATGTACTTTCCGGTTGCAACCTTGGCCCTCGGGGAATTAGCCCCAATCCTCCAGTTTATATTCCAACAATCCCTGGACACTGGCGACCTGCCACTGGATTGGAGACAAGCTAACATTAGTCCAATCTACAAAAAAGGTGCTACTACGAGTCCTGCTAACTACAGGCCGGTGTCGTTGACAAGTAATTGCTGCAAACTACTTGAGCATATCATAGATAGCCAGATCATGCGTCATCTGTCAAAGCACAAGATTTTGGCAGACCACCAACATGCCTTTAGAAAGACCAGATCATGCGAATCACAGCTAATACTCACGGCACACAACCTCTCACTTAACCTTGACAACAAGACTACAACAGACATAGCGGTTCTCGACTTTTCGAAGGCCTTTGACGTCATGCCACACGAACGCCTTTTACTTAAGCTCGACTTCTATGGCATCAGGAACAAACCGCTCAAATGGATTCGCTCCTTCCTGACAAAGAGTTATGGTAAATGGCGAGTCATCCGACTGGAAGCCTGTCCTCAGCGGTGCCCCACAAGAAACGGTGTTAGGACATCTCTCTTCCGTATCCTAATAAACGACATCCATGAGAACGTCAAGAGCTGTACCAGACTATTCGCCGACGATTGCCTTGTCTACAACACGGTCAACTCACCTGAAGACGAATTACAACTTCAAAAGGACCTTGACCAGATGGTTGAATGGTCACATAAATGGGGCATGAAGTTCAACCCAGCCAAATGCAATACCATGCGAGTCACCAGGGACAGAAATCCACAAGCTACACAGTACAAAATGCTCGACACAACTCTCGAAGAGACGAACCACACAAAGTATCGATATCTACATCCAAAGAGATCTCATCGGGAATCGCCAAACTGAGTATGCAACTGCAAAGGCAACGCGAGTGCTCAACTTTGTCAAACGCAACTTCTATCATACCACCCCTCAATCAAAGAGAAGTAGTGCCACACTCTTGTACGCCCACACCTGGACTACGCCACTGCCGCATGGGATCCTCATACCAAAAAGAACATTGAAGACATTGAAAAAGTCCAACGGCGAGCAGCAAGATTCGTCACAAATACCTACGGGGAAGACACAAGCACCACAAAAGTCCTAGACACACTCAATTGGTCTCCACTTAAAGACAGGCGCAAAAACCACAGACTTGCCTGCCTTCATAAAATGATCAACGGACAGATAGATATAAATCACGAAGACTACACCACACCGAAGACATCAAGAAACAGGCGAGGCCACACACAGTAATTTCAACAAAAGCACCCAAGAACCGACACATACGCCAACTCATTCTTCATGAGGACCATCAAAGACTGGAACAAACTCTCACCTGAAACGGTCGAAAACGTCCAAGTTTAGAACTGCCCTTTCCCGCCCTCTCCGTTCCACCAATTAACCCCCCTACGTCGCACCTCCAGTCAAAACTCTGTAAGAGTATTTGCAGGTTTACACCATCCAAGATCCAAGATCCAAGATCCAAGATCCAAGATCCAAGATCCAAGATCCAAGAAAACAGATATTTCGCCCGTAATTTGATCAGCATGGATATCAACATAATGTAATCTTAACTCTAGTGTGATTATTTATTTTTGTCAAAGATTCGATCATTCATCTTTATTGACTTGTTTTGTTACTGCCATTCACTTGCACTTTACAGTTTAAAAAAATGCCAGTAGTTGGCTCTAAAATGTCCATTCATTGTTGCATTTTGTTGTTTTATCACCTTTTTAGTTTATGAGATCAATTTGACGACAACAATTATAAAATATTATATTCGCATAGAAATCATACAGATTTTTTTAATTTGCCAGACCGCCAAATGTCGAAATTTGGAAAATGGACCCAAATATCATTATATGATTAAATAATTCTTTTTTTTGGATACGTAGGGCAATTCCACAAAAATGGGACCACTTGGCTTTTTATCATTCTTTGATCCTGGAAATCTTACTATAAGTATATATCACACTTTTTTTAAAATATTATGCTAGAACTTGATGAGTTCTACTCGGAACACCATGGTTTGCCATGCTTTAAATGACATTATCAGGTTCAAATTTACACTGAAAGGCCCCCAAAACCACAAAAACACGGTTTCCTCGACCAGATGTCGCAATTTTAAACTGTTGGATTTGACTCTCAATTCAAGTTTTTCTAAGGTCTTGTCACGAATAAATCAAGCAAAGGTACCAACAAAATATATAAAGGCATTAATTTCTGCATACAGTAAATTTAATGTGCACTTTTAAATTAAAATGAACTTTCCACGAAATGTGTGTAGTTTCCGATATCCGTACACCTGATATATCATTATAAACTGAATGTTCTAAATATGCAATAGTTTATGAGCAATCGCGTAGCAAACCGACCACGCTATTGAAATTATAGCACCTCGAAAGTCTCTGGCACATCATTTGGCTTATAAAAAATGTTGAAGTTCATTATTTAAAACGACTGTTTTAAGCTTGTAATTTCCGTTATCGATGTTTCTCTGGGAAGTAGGTATCCTGTTAACTTTGAAAGGTATTATGTTATAGGTCTATTGGTTCTTATACTAAATGTATCGGAAAAAAATAGAAATTCAACTACACGGCTTGCAGAAGGTCAGAAAGGGACGAAAACGAATACAAACGTGATCGGCGTTATCGTGAACGGCGTTATCCTGTAAAGTGTTATCACCCTCATTTGAAGAAAATATTGCAAGAGCACAATCTTTCTTCTTTGGAAAATCTTTGAGAAGTCTAGATACAGCAGCGAAACATTGAAAACAGTGAGTTTGCTTCTTCTTTTGTGTTCTATAAAGAAACGGTTTCTTCTAGAATATGCTGTAAGTATAAATATATGGCTCATAGTCCACACATATGAGTGTTTACTACCGCGCTACACATATCGAAATCGCTCTATTTAGCAAGTATTGAGCATGTGTTTTCGTCAGGCTTATTTCGCGTGTGTATGTCAGGATAACCATGGATAACGCTGTTCACAGGGATAACGGAATTTACCCTAAAATGTCCATATCAATCAAAAAAAGAGAACAACTTCACAATATGCGATGCAGTGTGCATGTAATTGAATACAATAGTTAATGTAATGGTACATACCCCTTTTAAACGAAAATGCAAGCTATATAAAACATTTAAAGTGAAAATTAAATATTTGCCCACTGTTTGACGGTCAATATTGGGAAATTCAGCCCAAATGTATGGTTTAAATCATTTTTTCGTATTAAAATTGATATAACAAATAAAGTTTCTCCAACAGCTACATGATTTATGTCAGTTTCAATTGTTTTATCTTTGTTTCAATCCCATAACTGGCATAGCATACACGTGAACGGCGTTATCCAAGAATAATACCATTAAAAATAGCATATAAAGTTATCTTTATAATTATAATGACATACAATTTCAATGTTGGGCTTAAAGAAAATTTGACAATTGATACATTACAGAAGGGAATATTCTTCTACTAGAGTAAAATTGACAAAACAAGTTTTGGAAAAAGGTACAAAATTGAAAGCACATAGTTGTCAAAAGCGTTGATTCATAGCAAGAGATTTGTTGAGGCTAAAAAATGAAATTCATTCTTCTGTCACATAGCTTGTCAAATATTGTTATGGGGAGACCTCTCAACGACAAAAAAACAATAATTTGAATATCATATTCGGGCTTAGTTAGGAATGCAATGACTGACAATGCAATATGACACTAGATAACGCCGTTCACCGAGTGAAAAAACCCCATATAAAACACCTGAATTACATGGTTTCGTGCGTAAAAATGTGAGCAGTGGTGTTCGCAAACATTATTGTTCTAGTAACTTTAGCATATTGGGTCATCAAAAACAATCAAAGTAAGCAGATTTGAAACAATTTATTTTCATAATTTTCCAAAGCTGAAGTGGTCCCATTTTTGTGGAATGGCCCTGTACCGCAATCAATTTGGCGACAAAATTTCATTCTTATAGAATTTTTAAAAAAGTTTTAATTCTAAAATATCAAAATTTGACAAATTAGCCCAAATACCATTATTTGGTTAAATACCATAATTTTGTTTGGGTACGTATGAGATCAATGATACAAAAAAGTCAAGTCGCAATCAATTTGACGACAAAATCGTTGTTCGCATAGAAATCATAACAATTTTTTTTTTAAATTCTAGGCTTGACCGACAAATATCAAAATTTGAAAAAATTAGCCCAAATACCATTATTTGGTTAAATAATTCAATCTTTTTTGGTACATATATGAGATCCATGATGCAAAAAAGTCAAGCCGCAATCAATTTGGCAACAAAAAAGTCATTCGCATAGAAATCATAATTATTTTTTAAAAGTTCTAGGCTTGACCGGCAAATATCAAAATGTGAAAAATTAGCCTAAATACCATTATTTTGTTAAGTAATTCAATTTGTTGGGGGTACATATGAGATCGATGATACAAAAAAACTCAAGCCGCAATCAATTTGGCGACAAAAAAAGTCATTCGCATTATAATTTATTTTTTTTAATTCTAGGCTTGACCGACAAAAATAATTCAATTTTGTTTGGGTACATATGAGATCGATGATACAAAATAGTCAATTCGCAATCAATTTGACGACAAAAAAAATGTTTGCATAGAAATCATAGGCCTAATGATTTTTTTTTTATTCTAGGCTTGACCGACAAATATCAAAATTTGAAAAATAGCCCAAATACCATTATTTGGTTAAATAATTCAATTTGTTTTGGTACATATAAAAGTTCGCATAGAAATCATAAAGATTTTTTTTTTAAATTCTCTGCTTGACGGACAAATATTAAAATTTGAAAAATTAGCCCAAATACCATTATTTGGTTAAATAATTCATTTTTGGGGGGTATATATGAGATCGATGATACAAAAAAGTCAAGTCGCAATCAATTTGACGACAAAAATGTTGTTTGGGTAGAAATCATAGGCCTAATGATTTATTTATTTTTAATTCTAGGCTTGACCGACAAATATCAAAATTCAATTTTTTTGGTACATATAAGATCGATGATACAAAAAGGTCAAGACGCAATCAATTTGACGACAAAAAAAGTCATTCGCATAGAAATCATAAAGATTTCTTTTTTTAAATTCTCTGCTTGACTGACAAATATTAAAATTTGAAAAATTAGCCCAAATACCATTATTTGGTTTAATAATTTATTTTTTGGGGTACATATGAGATCGATGATACAAAAAAGTCAAGCCGCAATCAATTTCATGACAAAAATGTCTTTCCTATAGAATTTTTTATTTTTAAATTCTAGGCCTGATCGACAAATATCAAAATTTGAAAAATTAGCCCAAATACCATTATTTGGTTAAATAATTCAATTTTGTTTGGGTACATATGAGATCCATGATGCAAAAAAGTCAAGCCGCAATCAATTTGGCAACAAAAAAAGTCATTCGCATAGAAATCATAATTATTTTTATTAAGTTCTAGGCTTGACCGACAAATATAAAAATGTGAAAAATTAGCCTAAATACCATTATTTGGTTAAGTAATTCAATTTTTTTGGGTACATTATGAGATCGATGATACAAAAAACTCAAGCTGCAATCAATTTGGCGACAAAAAAAGTCATTCGCATAGATTTTTTTAATTTTAATTCTAGGCTTGACCGACAAAAATAATTCAATTTTGTTTGGGTACATATGAGATTGATGATGCAAAAAAAGTCAAGCCGCAATCAATTTGACGACAAAAAAGTTGTTTGCATAGAAATCATAGGCCTAATGATTTTTTTTTAATTCTAGGCTTGACTAACAAATATCAAAATTTGAAAAAATAGCCCAAATACCATTATTTGGTTAAATAATTCAATTTTTTTTTGATACGTATAAGATCGATGATGCAAAAAAGTCAAGCCGCAATAAATTTGACGACAAAAAAGTCATTCGCATAGAAATCATAAAGATTTTTTAAAAAAATTCTCTGCTTGACAGACAAATATTAAAATTTGAAAAATTAGCCCAAATACCATTATTTGGTTAAATAATTCATTTTTTTGGGTACATATGAGATCGATGATACAAAAAAGTAAAGCCGCAATCAATTTCATGACATAAATGTCTTTTGTATAGAATTTTTATTATTTGACCGACAAATATCAACATTTGAAAAATTAGCCCAAATACCATTATTTGGTTAAATAATTCAATTTTGTTTGGGTACATATGAGATCGATGATACAAAAAAGTCAAGTCGCAATCAATTTGACGACAAAAATGTTGTTTGCATAGAAATCATAGGCCTAATGATAAAAATGACAAAAATGTCTTTCGTATAGATTTTTTTTAAAAATTCTAGGCCTGACCGACAAATATCAAAATTTGAAAAATTAGCCCAAATACCATTATTTGGTTAAATAATTCAATTTTTTTTTGGTACGTATGAGATCGATGATGCAAAGAAGTCAAGCCGCAATCAATTTGGCGACAAAAAAGTCATTCGCATAGAAATCATTATTTATTTTTTTAATTCTAGGCCTGACCGACAAATATCAAAATTTGAAAAAATAGCCCAAATACCATTATTTGGTTAAATAATTCAATTTTTTTTGGTACGTATAAGATCGATGATACAAAAAAGTCAAGCCGCAATCAATTTGATGACAAAAAAGTCATTCGCATAGAAATCATAACGTTTTTATTTTAAATTCTCGGCTTGACCGACAAATATCAAAATTTGAAAAATTACCCCGAATACCATTATTTGGTTAAATAATTCATTTTTGGGGGGTACATATGAGATCAATGATACAAAAAAGTCAAGCCGCAATCAATTTCATGACAAAAATGTCTTTCATATAGAAATCATGAGCATTTAAAAAAAAAAATGAAGTAGGCCTGAGTTTGACCGACAAATGTCAAAATTTGGAAAATGGACGCAAATATCATTAATGTTTGGATAAATAATTCTTTTTTTTAAAGAACCGATCGTTTCTACGTACAAGTCGATAATATAGATATTTTGTCAATTAAAAGGTATAGCCTATTTCTAGGGATGTTCATATCATTGACTACAGAGGGCGACATTTTTTTGAAAATTAGTTGACCAAAATATGTAGAAAACTCCATGTTTACCTAGATGAATACAGCGATGTAGTACGATGTGGCTAGGATGTATTCACTGATGTCTATATAACCCCGCACAAGCAACTAGACATCATGAAAGTAAACCCTTTTTTACCTAAAATGGTTTAAAATGTGCATGATTTGCCCAGTTTTCAGCAATATTATGAGGCAAACTACTTTTGGTTATAACTTGTTTATTATTCAGCCTGCAGACATGGTTGAACCATCCTTTTTTATTGTAAAGTACTTTGTTTCCATGTATTCCTATTTTCAAAATTTTATGAACATACCTTTGCACTCTATGTTCGAAATAGCGTCGACATAAGTCCATGCATGAACAGTCTTCAACCGTAGGCCTATGGTGTACTGTAGTAGCAATGTATTACAATGGTATAACTAAAACCGCGACATCGTCGGGGACTCTATTTGTTAATGTTATGTAAACATAAAACAAAAATAGCAACGCTCATGCTCCCCGGGCGCGGAGGGGGAGGGGGGTACTCAGATTTGGTTTGGTCGGGGGCGTGCCGCTGGAGAATCAAATCCCCTACCCATTTCTAAGGGTGATTTTGGATAGACCCATGTCTAAGGATTTTTCAGTTGAAAAGCCTAAGGATGTCTCATGAAAAAACGACCCACTGGAGCGGCACGTCCCCGTATGCCTTACATACGTGAGTACCACCCCCGAGCATGCATCGTTGTATTTTACTAAGAAAAATATGCTTCTCAAGGCAAAAAAATATTTTTACTCCTATGAGGCAGATTAACCCCAACTTTGAACTCGTCCAAGTTATTTGCGATTTGTACATGCTCACAAAATCTGGAATCCATTGATAGATTAATAAAGACGAAATCGCAAACACAATTTTTTTCTGAGGCAATATCTAGGGGTGGTACATAGCCTAGCGGTGAACAAAATTCAACAAACTCAATTGCGCGTAGTGGCGTTTGGGATGGGGGGATTCATATAGTTTTAGCTTCATGCTCTATTACGCTTGAACTCTTTCCGCCCACACACATGAGTAGTAAACTACAACAAAACAAAATTACGCCCCTTGATTGGAAAAACGGTGATCCACGCTTGCGATCAGCGATGGAGGGTTATGGAGTATATAAAACATTATGGTGGTATACGGGGGTACAATAACTAGAATCGCCGCCATTTTCTTTGATGTGACTATGTCGGAATAGAAAATAAATATCCCTATCGCGGGAACATTATCCCTCATAATTCTCCAAATAACCAGTCACTCGAACTCAGCCGAGATAAATACTGTACCAATATCGTGTCCACAAATCTTACTAATTCAAGCTGTATTTTTCGAGATATTTCGCACACAAACTTTGATTTGAAAATCTTAGGATGCCGGTACCCGTCCTCCAATAAGCACACTCTGTGCATCATATCCATGACACATGTATGTGGCCGGATTTTGTATGTATGGCCTAAATTGGATAACTTATGCGCATGGAGAGATTCAAACCAGATATTTCTCGCCAATTTGGAACTGATCAAACTATAGTAATGTACATGTTGTTAACACATATCACATGATTCCAACATTTTCAAAGATGCAAAATAAATCAAGGAATAAAAGTATGGTAAACTATTGAATAGTTAAATAGCCAATGTGTCTATTCATCGTCGCTGTTCTGTCAACCGTGTATGTTTTTCTGGCCCTTCATCATGTATAAAATAAACTGCCCAATGGTTATGCATAGGAAGTGTAGCTTTATACATGTTCAGGGGCAAAAGCACTTACATGGTTTTAATAGATGTGTTTTTGGCCCTTGAACATGTTTAGAGCAGACTACACAAGGGAAGTATTACTTTATACATGCTGAAGGGCCAGATGGAGAATTTATGCACCCTGGTGATCAAAGACTAATCCTGGCATTTACTGAGGGTAAATGTGTTGCATTGATCTCTGGAATATACACTGCGCCCACTGCACGGAGGTATACTCTATTCCCTTTACGTCATGTATCAAGTCTTGCAAGTAACAATATTGAAAAAAGACTCCCTCCAGAAAAAATATAAAAAGACAATTTTTACTTTGACATGTATTTAAATAAAAATCAAATAAGGAAAGGTTTGCAATACAGTGTTTATTATGTTTCAAACATTCAAACACAATTTGAACCCCCTCTCAAAAACAACCACCCATTTTATTATAAATATCTTTATATGATCTTTATAGGTTGTCGTCTTAGCAAGGGTCATTGTGGATCGTGATCAAGTGTCACTTTCAGCAGAAGGCGTAACCACGCTTATTACGTTACTCCGATCTGGAGAAAATAACACCATCATCCTAGCAGGTTAGTGTGGCTTTGTAGCTAGCGTTACGGTGTGCACGCATTGCATTGTGCATAATCTTAAAATTATGCTATTTGAAACTGCAATCAATCTTGGACAAGTTATAGTCTTTTTGAAACGAATGTGGTAGCAAAATTCATTTATTATTTTTTTTAGGTCTAAATATATCAATAAGATTATCGGATTTAAGTTCTAACCTCTAAAGCGCTGACCATATTCCTCAACTCTCCAACACTTAACGCTTTCCCACATGCGCAACACCGCTCACAAACATGATGAAACAAAGCTTTATCAGAAAGCGTTTTACGATATTTTGATCAGTCTACGCTTTAGGGGAAAGCGGCGAACGCTGGGGCGAACTGAGGTTGAAATCAAGTCAACTTTGTAGTGTTTATGCTGTCCATAGACCAATCAGCAGATAGAACACTTTGCCTCACTTTTGAAGTCACATACATTTTCTCGAGCACCCATTCATAAAATACAGCACACATTTTTGCTGATGGAATGATATTGTGCATGTCAAGGTAAGGTTTAATAGTAGGCCTAATACAGTTTTTCATAAAATCGATACATGTGATGTGCTAAAAATAGAAATTTACGGCATTTTGGGAGGTGTTTTTCATGGTTTGGTCGTCTACGAAACACACAGGCCTCGCCCACAGCGTGAGAGCGTTGGACCGAGCATTGACGAACACTAGCATTCAGCGTTGATCATCGCTGAGCGGCAGAGAGTTGGTACATTTTGTGACAGAGTCGCGTTGATCAAAGTTGGCGCTCATCAGTCAAGCGTTGGAGAGTATGGTCAGGGCTTATTTATTGCGTGTGGACTTTCTTCTTTCCGGTGTTCATATATCGAGTGCTTGGAGCGCAGATGTCTTAAGTGCATTTTGATGAATTTGAGATTTTGCATAATATGAAAACACTTTGACATTCTCAAGTTAGTGCACACATAAGCTAAAGTGCAAATGTATCTTTTGGTGGTGAAAATTTGATGGCAACTTCAAATTCCCCATTGCCCGACACAGAGTTTCTAGTTTTCAAACACGTTTATCTCAAAATGAACAAAATGCACTTAAGACATCTGTGCTCCAAGCACTCGATACATGGCATTAGCAGGTAAATTCTGGCATAATCATTGGAGTCTTAGGTTGTTAAACATTGCATTTTTATTTGTATAGCATCGTTTATGAATTAGATGAATACATGTGCATGTTTTGTTTCTCAAAAAAATAAAGAAATCAATGCACATTGCGCAAATGTTGATATGCTCACAAAAGCACTCCCCCTGCGGGGGTCATGCCATTGTTCACACATCAATATAATTGTGTGTGTATTGATATCTCTTGAAACAATGGATATATCAGTGGAGGATCCAGGATTAAAATTTAGGGGGGCTGACCAAGGTTTTTTTAATTGGTACCCCCCAAAAATTGTAAATCCCCATTTTTTTTTGCCGTCAGCTCGTGAAATTCTGCTAAGTGGGGGGAGGGGGAGGGGGGGGGGGGGGGGTAGCGATGTAGTCGTCCCAAAACCAGCAAGAAATATCGCATGGTACAAGTCACGCAAATGTACCGACGGAACCTACCTATGCCTCCGAAAAAGGTAAAGTGGTACACAAAAAAGGTATATTGTCAAATCTGTCCCCCTGTATCCGTCACTGTATATACACATTTATTGACCTATAACATAAAGGGTTCAACAAAAGAAAGTATACACTTTGTTTATGTCATTTTGAGTAACATTCAATTTTTGTTTTGACCAAACAGGCCAGATAGGCATTTAGATAAATCTTTTAGGCATAATTTGATACCAAATTTGCCCCCTAATAACAAAGATAAACCATGATTAGCACCATTTAAAGAAAATTAGTCACTTTTCAAAAGTCACATTTTCAATACACTACGCGGGAAGAAAAGACCACATGTTACCTGTCCATAATCAAATAGCCCGCTCACTCAGGCACAGCCCAACGCATCCCCACTGTGTGATCAATATCCATTTCATTCCCGGCCATTCAAAGTGCCACGCACAGCATTTTCTCGCGGCTTGCGTGCGTTGAAAATGTGACTTTTGAAAAGTGACCAATTTTCTTTAATGGTGCTAATCATGGTTTATCTTTGTTGTTAGGGGGAAAATTTGGTATCAAATGATGCCTAAAAGATTCATCTAAATGCCTATCTAGCCTGTTTGGTCAAAACAAAAATTGAATGTTACTCAAAATGACATAAACAAAGTGTATACTTTCTTTTGTTGAACCCTTTAGCTAGCTACTGAATGTGGTGTGCACTGTGCCAGTGTACATTATAGCATTTGCCGTCAGTATACTGCCAATTGTTATAAGTTAGCTTTGTATGCAAGCAGACAACAAGTCAATGTTGCAACAAGTGATTAACAAATCTATCACCATAGCTAATAATTGCCTTGGTACCATCTGCTGTTATTACAATGGAGCATGGTTTCGAGTGTTGGATTGGAAGAATCCCGAGATGTACACCTGAATCAGAGTAGCACTCTATAGCACTTTCAAATAAGTTTCTAGTAGTATTAGTTATAAATATGAGATCCCTATAACAGGACACATAGTTGAATGTGTACACTGGTGTTATATCCTTAAATGTATGAAGGATTTGACCCGCCTTGTTTATTATCTGAGGAGAGAAACCATCCTGAGATACAATGATTGTATCTTTTGATGTGACATTAAGATACTGGGGCGTAATGCCTACCTTGATACTGTTAATGTGGGTACCATCTTGACGGTGTGTATGTATACAACTTGTATTCACATCCCCTACTAGCACCTGGTCATTGGCACTCATTGCCAAGCCGCATAGTGAGGTATTCGGGCCTATCAAGTGTGGGGATTCCCACATACTTTGGAATTTACCATCCTCATCGTACACCGTAACATTGCAAGTCCGCTGTGTCATAAAATATGTTGTCCCATCTGCACTGACAGTGATTTGGTGGATAAATCGACCTTTCTTATTTACGCTATTATTTATGTTAATTTTGCATTTCCCATCACTGCTGAACACGCTTGCTTTGTCGCTGTAAAATATCACGTAATCTCCATTGGGATTTACCGAAGTCAGGCACATATGATCAGAATCTGTTCTCTGCTTCTTAATCCACGGACCCTTCACTATCTGTCTTTTCCTGGTTTCCCATGCCATTGTTGCTTGCTCTGCTCCAGATGTTATCTATTAGTAATAATTTTGAATGAAACAATAATTTTAAAAACTCATAGCTCGACCAATACATATGGGCTCAATCTATCCAATTTTATATCAATACTGGGACAAAAAACGGTCCAGTATCGAGCGATACTGGAACACATAAATTGTTCCAGTATCACCAGTTGATACTGGAACACATTTTGGGTGTTCACCAATCTGGAACCGTAACATTTTACCAGAATCGAGCGATACTGACAACTTTCTTGTTCCAGTATTGAACGATATGTTTTTTGTTCAAATTCATCTAACTATCAACGTTTAGTAGGTAGATTATTATTGATTTGATTGATTATGTTCAATTACACACTGAATGACGATTCTAATAAAAGAGCTCTCTTCACACAAAAAGTGGCCAAAGGTGCATTTAAACATGCCCGAGTATTTTGGCCATAATTTGATAACGCAAGCTCCAAAATTGATAGAATTTCTTTTCTTATGGCACATTAAAGATTGCTGAACATCATCACTAGTATTTTGCGAACAATTGTTATGTTTTTCATGGCAAAAAAAAAATCATGTTTGACATGGTGCACCCTGTATTTCATGGGTTGGTTGCAGCTTTTTCAAAGCCTGATCATATCTACTCACCACATCTAGGATGTGTTCGATACTTGGCCTCTTCTTCCAGTTTTTGTCCCAGCACTGCTCTATCAATTTGGCTATTGCTTTCGGCATGTCTTTCGGGATTGGTAATCGTTCATTTTTTTTGCAGACTCTAACCACAATGAGTTCTGCTGGTACTCTCTTGAATGGGAATTCTCTCGTCCACAGCTCCCACACCACTACACCATATGTGAAAATATCATATGAAGGTGACAGTATTTGTTCCTTTAAAAGTTCTGGTGCCATCCAGGGATAAGATGCCGTTACAGTTGCATGGCTCATCGTTTCCGAGATACTCCTGGCCAATCCAAAATCGGCCAATTTCAGGGTATTTCTGCGAGGACCGGTAATAACAATGTTCGGAGATTTAATATCTTTGTGTACGATAGTCATTTGTTTGAGATATTGTATAGGGTTAGCTACTTGCTTAGCCCAGTCAAAGAACTGATCTGTTGGTAGCGGCCTCTCGTGGTTGTCAAGATAGGAACGAAGTGATCCCCCTTCGCAAAGCTCCAATATCAGGAAAAAATGAAGACTTTCATCAACAACGCCAAGAAGCTTGATTATGTTGGGATGCTTAAGCCGGGAGAGCATCTTCAGTTCACGATCATCCTCGGGTTTATTGAGTCTTTTGGCAGCTACCTGGATGTGACCTAGCTGTCGATGCCATGTCATCTGATACACTGTACTGAAGGCTCCACTCCCAATTTTCTTGTCACCCTCTAGATCACTCATCGGGATTTTAGTTACTGGATCTGTTGCTGCCATTGCGTGTATGTGTTGATTTGGTTTTAGAGGACATCAAGGTTACACCTGTTTCAAGTATTGAAAAATAATAGAATATAATTTAGAGAATTACAGATGGAAACTGTTTGGTTGCCGGACAATAATGTGATGGGCGGGTCCATATTTTGAGTAGTGGATCATGTCAGCACAGCCACTACGATGGCCAACCCCCCATGGTTGTTCATGGAAGAAGAGTTGCATACATATGAGCCCAGACCGGGGGGGGGGGGGGGGGGGGGCACTGACATTGGAAAAGGGTATAGGTATGTGGCGCGCTGAAGACCCCCTTTTTCACCCTCTGCTGCTAGCTCTTATGACCCCCCTTTTGATCCTGCAGCAGTTCTTAAGACCCCAATTTTATTGAATATTCAAAAATTGCGAAATGTTGCGTTCCAAAGCCCCAATTCTTCGAGCATTTTGCGTTCTAAAACCAAACAAAAATTTGCGTTCTTGCTAATCAAAATTGAATATAGGCCAGTTCGCAAGACCTACTTTTTTTGAAAAAAATCAGCTCCTAAGACCCTATTTTTCGTCATAAAATCCACTCAGTTCAGTTCTGTAGCCCCCCTTTTTGAGACCCTGGCGGCACACCTCTACCCCCAAAAAAGTTGAGTGGCCCAGACCTCCCAATACACATAGGTTGTTTAGTTGTATGTTGACACTTTCCACGCGGCAGACGTCTGCAGACGACATTCCAAAATGTCACAAAATGTTTCAAAAATGTATAAATTATTGAATTTCATTACTATATTTGGAATCAACATAGTAAATGCATTGAATTAAGTACAAACATGCCTAGTATTGATTAAGTAATCCTAGAGATAGACCTTGAAAGTTGAGAAAGGTTTCTGAAAAATCTATTTTGTATATAGTACAGCTTGAAATAGAATGGACACTGACATTGCAATGACATTGCACTGACATTGCACTGATTGCAATGACATTGCAGTGACGCCTTGAGATGTAACCCGATTAGTGCAGTCATTGCAAAGTCATTGCACTGACATTGCAATGACTTTGCAATGACTTTGCAATGACATTGCAATGAAGTGCGTTTAACATTGTCCATTCTATTTCGAACTGTACTGTATGTTAAAACCAATAGCGTGTTGAAAGTGTTAATAAATTTGTATACCCAATTTTATCTCCCTATTACAGGTGCATTGATAGCAAGTTTAGCTCACACACGTGCTGGTATCCCAGACGCCATCATCACATCGGGTGCTGTAGATATCCTAATTGGTCATCTATTCTCAAGCTGTCCGGAGGTTCGCTGCGCAGCTGCGGTGGCACTAGGCTACCTTACGTTTAATCGTCGGGCGACGAGGTCATTACTGGTAGCGACTAGAAATACTCCTGGGCTGTATGAGAAGCTGATGGGTAATCTAGACAAGGACGGCAGGATATCGAAGGATTTCACGGATGAGTTCCGTCGGGCGCAAATTGTCGGATTGCCAGCATTGAGGTGAGTCCCTCCTGAATTCTTATTTCAATCAAATAAGGCCCCTGCCCGACCTGATGACCCATTTTCTGTCCTCTTTGCTGAAACATTATCCAGAATTCACTCTGTATCACTGCCTATTGCTATGTGTGACACATTCTGCAAACTCTTTTTTTTCTTACAGCGATTTCCCCTGTGCTGCACATTTTAATAACGTCAGCCCTACCCGTGAGAATCATAGCATAGTATTCTGTGTGCAACTCTAACGTGCTGGTTGTTAACTGCGCATTCCCAGGGGGCAAAATTGTATTTTGGTGTAGGGTGCATTACACTAAATGGGATATCCCCTTCCCTAAGGACGGTGTTTAAAACTAGAATCGGAAAGTATGCATGGCAAAATCCTCAATTAAAAGGACTTGACAGTAATACAATTGCGTAAATGCCTATGATTCTTGATTAATTATGATTAATGGGACATCACCTACATGCACTCTGACTATAAACTGTGAATATCATCTAGGTAAATTTTGAGAAATCTTTCAAATTTTTGCTTTTTACTGGAAACATTGGCGATTACGGTGACATTTCCAAGCTCGTCAGAGATTAACTCCATGGGCATATTTTGGAAAATCGAGCTGGCTAACCTACCTGTTTTCTGCACTTTTTGGTGAGAAAATGTGAACATCTTTAAGAAAAAATCACTCTACAAGGTTCAATTTTGCAATTTAGTGGTCTAAGACTTTTTATATCAGTGTTTTTGTACATATCCCTATAGTAGTGTGAGCCCTGTAATGACGTCAAAACAACAAAGTCATATATCTTGTATTGGGTGGCTTTGTTGCATATGAATGCTTTTACAACTTCTTTTTAACGATATAAATGTCATACCAACAGTATCTTAACATTGTCTTGCTATCTATTGAATAAGAAAGTGGTGAACATATGTTACCAACGTTAGAACGACGATGTAAAAAACTTTCAAACGTATCCAAAATAAGACGTTATATAACAAACTGTTTTGACCACTGGATTCAAACATGAATCCTGACAGCACTTATAATTTCATATCACTTGAATATGCACTAGTATCACTGCACAGAGGGTTAATATGTGACGCGATCAAGAGGAATGAGTCGGATGTCGGGGAATCCCAAATTGAGATATGGCCAATTCAAAATGGCGGCTTACATAAGTTTTGATGGAAATTCATGTAGGCCTATACAATTTGACATAACTTTGGAACAAAATGTCGTATCGACATGGGGTTTTCAGTTTCTGAAAGCTCTACATGTAGGTGTCTTCTTTAAAAAGACCAGGGTCGACATCCGACTCATTCCTCTTGATTGCGTCACATATGGTGACTTTGTGCTGGTTTTATTGAAGAACTAAAATGACTGAATGAATTGAATCAAATTGATTTGTATTTTCTTTTGTTTCAGTTTGGAGATTCACGGTGGACCCCCAGCTGTGCCCCCACCCAGACAAAGAGGAGGTAAAGAACATTATGTTCCCACTCCCTTAACACTTTTGGACCGGTGATTTGACATTTCGCCGGTAATAAATCATCTAAGAATGTTTCTATTTCCCACTATGTGGTCCAATTAAAAGACTGCAAAGGACCACATAGTCAGCGGTTGACAAAATCTTAGATGATTTATTAAGAGCGAAATGTCAAAATCACCGGTCCAAAAGTGATAAGGGATGGGAACATAATGAAAAATACAAGAATTTGCACATCACCTGGGTTTATTTTGAAAAAGTTAATCTCAAATGCTGTTTTAGTAATCAATAAGCTGGTGCGTAGAGTATTTTGATAAGGCAGCAAATATAAAGTTAAAAAAGGTCAACAATTCCCGGTCCATAGGCCTATATGAAATATGACATTTTTATTCCTGTAAAGGCACAGCACATACTTTCAACGGTAAAAATTACCATTTCTGGAATCGCTGTGATAAGACAAACAATTTGAGATATTGAAATCAAGTTTTTACTCCATATTCGAAGGTCAACAAACTTCACATTTTGCTTGATAACTCGGCACCGTAACCAAACATTGGATGTTGAGCAAACTATACTATACTATATTTTTTGAATCTTTGTGGTCAGACAACAAATTCTGTATGCCGTTTCGCTCAATCGAAGCAATTTCAATTTTTGACTCCCTGTAAGTCAGCCATTTTGGATTTTGGATTCTGCTGACAATTTAATGTTCCTAGAGGAAAAATACACAGAAACAAACCTTCGCTGTCATGGTTACGGAAGCCCTTGAGATGACCAAACTAACTTGTTCTAATGATGCAATAAAAACCTTTCCTTTTCTCAGAAAATTTATCACGACCACGCACCAGCATGAGCTTTCACAGATCTGAGAAAAACACACAAAGACCGATCAACAACCGTGCGGTGTCCGCACCTGCAAGAACAACGCAACACCGCATTAAATCCGCTCCTCCTGGTTCTCGTCAAGAGAGACTTAAACCATCGCTTAAGGTCAGCAGTGGTGGGGACTACGTTGTTAAGAAGGATAAACGGGTAGAGGTGGTCGACTGCAAAGGGGATGCACCAAGGAATGTTGTTGTAAAGGAACAGAATTCTGCATGGACGTGATGGACTCGCATCAAAATCAAATCACTACCTGTGGTTTCTTCAATTTCTTGCAGTTTGGGTATGTGCAGCCCTTAAAGACACACATTTCACCCTCCTTTAGTTCTCAACACCCCATTTTGCCTTATTTCAGTTCTTCAAAGACCCCTATTTTTGCTTGGAAGTTTTGAATTCTTTTGAAAATTGTAGAAAATGTGCATTCTTAAACACTCATTTGAAGCAGGACATCAGGTCCACAAGCCAAGGTCTTATTTCAGAATATTGGACCATTCGTCTGTTACCAAGGCTCAAGATAAGCGAGCGCTGGGCGATTTTTACCCCTCGGTCCTCCTGCAATAGCACCTGGTAAAAATAAACAACCGGGCGCTGATATTTTGTCCAAACCAGCGCCCGTTGACGATCGGGAAGCTTGCCCAAGACATCGAATTTCGATTTGACAATGCTGCCACGCTGGATTTAATAAATAGTTAGCTCCCGGTTGACTGAAAGTAGCTCCCGGTTCTCAATAAATTCCATGATCCGGGCGCTACTTTTGAAAAAAAGTAGCTCCCGGTAAAAAACCTATTATCTTGAGCCTTGTCTGTTACCCAATTCAAATGTCTTTCCCTCCCCTAAGTCTGTCAATTACTGACTAGTGACTGGTGCAAAAGAACTGGTTTTACTGACTTGATAGACGTATGAATAGTTTTGGGTCCTTTTTTCTTGTTCTTGACTTGTTCAGGTTTCTAAAATTATTATAGTCTTGTTATTTATGGCCTTGAAAATACACTACAGAGCCAATACCTTTTCAAATATACCCCTGTTTTTGTTCATTAACCACCCCACCAGGCAAAGCCAAAAGAAAGAGATGGGCGGAAAGGACCATACGCACTCTGTCCCAGCGTTGTGTGTGCCTGCACCCTAAACTACTGTAAATGTGGACATTTTCGCGCTCCGAGCAGCTACTGCGAAAATAAAACACACAAACATATTTATTTTGTGTAGAAGTCTGTGTAAATGAACTTTCAAATCGCGAATTTAAAAACCAGCGAAATGGCTTAAAATTGGCAAAGCGCAAACATTTAATCGCGCGAAAATTACCACTTTTACAGTACACTTTTTTCCAATTTACATACTTGGTTTTGAGAAATGCACAAACAATAAACACAATATTTTGTTTGAACAAAATGACACCGCTCTATCATCAAAATATTCATGTTCAAAGATTGGTCAAATAGTTGTCCCATGACCAAATAAACCCCTCGAAAAAGGTCGGAAATTGTTTTCAATTGCCGCCCGTTATATGTTCATATAGGTCATGCACATCTGTCATAGAAAGCTGATTTGTTTATCTTGCTATTGATACCAAATTTGTAGCAATCACTTGTTCCAGTGAGTGCTAAGCAACTTGCTTGAGAATATGGGAAGGATCTTAATGTGACATGTGTACACTCTGCACTATAATATTCAATGTAACACTTCATTGAACAGATGACAGCGTTGTTCTTTTGAGCGCTATAAATACCCGGGGGTTTACTCAGATTTGGTTTGGTCGGGGGGGGGGGGGGGGGCAGCTGGAGATTCAAAACCCCTTACCTATTTTTAAGGGTGATTTTGGAAAAACGGGTACCCATTTCTAAGGATTTTGCTTCATTATAGACCCAATTTTCGCAAATGATCGGGAAAATAGACCCAATTTTCGCAAATATATACCAAATTTTCATGAAAATAGACACATTTGTAAAAAGTGACCCCATTTTTAGGGATTTTCCAACACAAAATTATACCCCATGTTTAGGGAATTTTTGCAAAAAAGCGACCCATTAGAGCGGCACATCCCCGTATACCGTAATAGCCCCCACCGGGTATAAATAGTGGTGTATTTGGAACATTTTGATCATCTTCAAAATCATGGTTTTAGAGTGAAAATAAACTGTCGGATTGTCGATTTTTGTCCGACAACTTATTTTAACTCTAGTCTAAATTCACTCTAAAACCATGGTTTTGAGGTAATTAGGAATCGTATCGCTCTGTAACTTGGAATGTATGTCCGATTTATGATCAGAAATGTAAATCTGCAAGAAAATCTACTTTCTAAAATAAATCATGAATAGAGGGCGCTCTCTGGAAAAGATCACATAATATGCCTTTAAACCTGGGCTGGGTATGGGAGCTCAATAAACATGTATATCTTTGACGGCGCATATCTCGAAAATATAGCCTCGACCTTACCCTTTTTTCTTGTTTGCAGAAATGCGAAGACCATGCTTTCCAGTCCATGTCAGAACCGCTCCATGGAGGCCTGGGTCATACAGGAGTATTGATTTTTCTGTATAAAATAAACAACCTCATCGAGTCTGGCAGCTGTCAACTATACCTTGTGTGCGCTTTGTAAACACCCTACTTGTTGCACACAATCTATATAACCGTCCGAGTGAGCAAAATATCGGCCGCTACCTTTGACTTCCACTGTTCAATAATTAAGCACACACAACCCCAGATCGTATTCAATTACGTGTATTATATATAAAATCCTATGCACCGTACATGTAACCACTGTACTAAGTGCTTGCATGCATCAACCTGTTTTCGTGTCTGGTCCAGCAGGCCCAACTCGTGGCTCATAATATTTTTACGTTACTCTAAATTTCCCTCTGTTTTGGAAATACTTTCGTCACATTTTTGGTTGTTGATCTTGATTCATTTGAATATAATGAATGAAATACATTGATCAATCATTTAAGTAAGGATTTTCATGTACGTTTAATAATGAACACGGATCATTTCATAAGTAAAAAAACCAACATGTAAAATCATTGTACAAGTTAATATTATTAGCGCTGTCTGCAGTACGTGCTATGATTTTTAATTCGCGCATGGAGAAATTTGACGATTAATTATGAACTAAATGTTCCATGGAAATAACCCAAAATAAATCGCGTGAAATTCAGACTTTATTACTTTTATATAGTCTTAAGATAAAATGACAAAAAAATGGGTAAATATGTGTAAATTGTGTGTATTGAAAATATGTATTTTTTTTCATAGTTAAAAAAAAAAGGTTTACTGATCTTTCTTTACTTTTCACTGGTGCATACATTTTTGACAATCGAAAACGAACTAGAAATGATCAAACTATTGCAAAATATCATTCCAGGGGTTTAATACTACTTTACTTGCATTGTGTATATAATTTTTATTTAAAGATAATGAAGGATTGGCATGTTTCTATTCATCATTATTCCTTACAAAGATTTATGAATGACAAATTATTTTCCCGCCATCTCCCTTCACCTATCTTGTCAATCCATCATTCCAAGCAAAAACCTTTGCCGAGATAATGTGCATACATTTGTGGTATTATGTTTTATTTTACGTGGGGGGGGGGGGGGCTCTCTTTCTTTTGTTAACCCATTCCAATTCCCTCCCCCCTCCCTCGGGATGCTGTTAGGTATAACATTTACATGAACATAAACTAATACCAAAACAATGTTTTAAACTTTTTAGTTGGCGACTACGGCCGACAACTATTAGTTTCATATTCCGAAAACTTGGAGGATGCCATGTTTGAAATTTGTCTCAATTATCTTTTCTAAACAAAGAAATTCTTCTTCAATCGCAGTTTGACTAAAGAATATTTAATTGAATATAATTTCAATCATAAATAGCAATACATTTTTTTGTTGATGGATTGGGAGCATTTGATCTCCCAAAACAATGACTCAGGTCTCTGTGGACCAGTTCTGACATGTCGCTTTATATAGGAGAAAAAGGCATTTTATTAAGGGTCTTGTTACACACCCTTATGAAAATCGCAATCAATTCTGCAACCTTGCGCAAGGTTAAATGTTTTTAAATGTTAAAAATACAACCTTGCGCAAACATGCACAAGGTTAAATTTGGAAAAATACAACCTTGCGCAAGCGTAACCAGTTTGGTTCTTCTGAGACGGTTGTGCAACCTTGCAGCAATCATCCACAACCTTGTGCAATCTTGCAACAAACTTGTGCAACCTTGCGACAACTTGCGACAACCTTATGCAACCTGGTACCACCTTGCTGCACCACATTTTGGTGATTGCATTTTCGTATAGGGCAGTAGGCAATGGGAATTGATGGATCCATAACCACTATCTAGAACCTAACTTGAAAAGTCTGTCGACCTATGTAGAGCTTTCAAAAAAACTTATATATGTACATATTCTAAATTTTGTAGAGGAAGGTAGCATAAATCGTTATTGTATTTTTATATACCGGTATTCACTATAAATTCCGTCCATGTAAACTATGTTCATTAGGCGACGAAGAAAATAACAACCCTGTTTTACGGTCGGTCTGGTTTTTTTATACCTAAAATGTCACCAAAATCTGCAAAAATCTGGATTTTTAAAAAAAAAATGTGAAAAAATTTGTCGACAGGATTTTCGGCCAAAAACCGGCTGATTTTACATGATTTCAGAACAAAATTCTAAGAAAAATAAATTAAAGTTTTTGAAAAACACAAAAAGTGGGTTGGTCAGGCCCGTAAAACAGGGTGTGTTTTCGCTCACCTTACGATCCAATGTAAATGATATGTACCGTACAGCAATGCTTTTATATATGTATTTTTTTACATTTGTACATAACTGCCTGCAAATCATCAACATTTACACAAACTCTCAGATATGCAACAACATTATGTGATGTGCATAGAATAGGAAAGCTGTTACAAAAAGCCAAAGTTCTTGAATCCTGCCTGTTCGTTTGTGGAAATGTTGACAATAAATATATAATGGTATGTAGATTTAAGCAGAACTACTTTTTTATACCAATATTAGTGCCATACATTTGTATAATTTGTAAAATATTTCTATATATACTTGCAAGAATACATCAACATATTGATTTATGAGTAATAAATATTGTGAATACATTGAATTGGTGATATATTTGAAGAGGTTCTCTTTTGTTCCTGATTACAGAATTGCAACAGTCTCTTACACTGCAGATGAGATAAGGTATTAGGTCTGATACAGCGTGTGTTATATTACGTTCATCATGCTCGTGACATCGTTTGCCTATATGACATAACCGGAAATGTAAATCGAACATTTTTTGACTTAGGACTAAGGACTAGGCAGGCTTCATTTCTCATATATATAACGGTTTTCTGTATTTTCATTTTGGAATGGCGAAAAACTCGGTCAGTTTACGAAACTTGCCACAGTTTGCTTATTTTTCAGTCGATTATTTTCATTTTTTGGGAGGATAAACTAGATTAACAACGCTATATACAAACAACAACAATTCCATGGTTCAATGCACGCATCAAGGTCAAATGGCCGTTTCAAATTGTGCACAATTCTTTTTGATTCACCCTGTATAGGCTTTTATGACAGGCATTCTTAATGAAAAATAGGATCAGAGTTTATCGGTTTCACCGTCGGTCAAGTTTTTAAAAACACGTTTTTAAACATGACCTATAACCTATATATTTTGGTTACTTAAACGTATCTGAAGATCAACCCACAATCGCCGTCAAGATTTAAAATATTAGCCGACACAATGGGACCTAGTGATTTCGCTGCATATTTATTCAGCTCTCATCAGCGCATGCACCGTAAAAAATAGCGGCTAAAATTGATTTGAATTATTTCTTAATCATTAAGAACATAAGTAAGATAATCTGTAAAACACAAATTTGATATAAAAACACGAAACATTGATGCCAATTTTGCCAATTCATTCCATTCCGTCAAATAGGAACTATTATCGAACTCAAGTTTTGTCGGAAGTGCCGTGCACGACTGACTTAATTAATAAAATGTCCTGCTAGCAGGTCAGTTTATTTTCACTCTTTTTAAACTTCAAACTCATGGTTTAAAAACCAAGTTAGTTAGGAATCGCAGAATATGCCTTTAAAGGGCACACTTTTGGTCAAAATCATAAGCAATTTGATATCGACTTTTTCAGAATGAAATTTTGCAAAAAACTAGCCAGATAACATGTCAACCGGACAGTACATTTTTGAGATACGATCAGATTACATAAGCCGCATTTGCGTAAAATCACTATTTTATCCTTTTTTGATTCTGTTTATGCCTATGCTAAACAAAGAGCAACTATGTCCATTTTAGGCCGGAACGAACTATAATCTCAAGACCTCGATATTCTGACGTAATCTCTTTAAATGTTTTAAAATGTACATCCCTCACTTATTGAATAGTTAATCTATACACTTTTGCCTGGCTATTTGTAGGGCGCACTGTGTCTCATGAGTGAATGGTACAGCCAAAATAAGTAATTTCATTTTCTCAATTTTCTACAGAAAATATCTGGATTGCATTTTTATTTGGTGGTTGAGGATGTCTGTACCTACATTTTAAGCCAAACAAATCGCGGTTGGGCAGTATGTCTGTGTTTTTCCAAATAACAGGTAGATTCTGCTGGTCTATATTCCAGCAAGGCTGTAATTTATATACGCTCCAACATTGGTTGGGGGGGGGGGGGTAACAAACTGGTTTTGGATCATTCTTTAACTGACAGTTTTTTACTCACATTGTCAGATATTAGTCATATGCACGTGTGTAGTGTCCCAACAGGTTTTGAACAAGATTGTATAGTTATAATGTCAGTTTCAGGCTTTAACCCAAAATATGACCTTAAATCTAAATCACGATTAGGAGAATTGAAAAAAATTGAATTATCTATCTGGAATGAAGAGTAAAAATGGAAATAGTAAAATTTAAAGAAATAATAGCAGTCAAAACATTTCAAGGCACTAATACGTGCTCATGAGGCGACTCATGTGGTTCCGGTCGGATCCATAACATACCCAAACATGAACCACTCAAGCCCAAAACCGAAATACCTACAAACCGCGAAACCCAAGAACCATGAAACCCAACCGCGAACCGCTCTAGTTGAATAATTGACTAGTACTTCCTTCTTTTGAATGCAAATAAATTTTACAAAAAGAACCTGTTGGTTATGCACTAGCTTTTTCTAACATATACACACTTAAAACTTAAAACCAAATTCTTTACCTGATTAGGCTCTCTATAGTGATCTTAAGTCATTTACCTGTTTTTCCCTCTTTTCCCCCAAAGTTTGGTGTAGCTCCGATGTTGTCGGCCACAATTTTTTTCTTTCTTTCAGCATTCAATAGGGAAGTCACGTAGAGCATGTCATGTGAATTTCTCCAATTCATATGATGCCAAAGTAAGATTCCAGGACGCTCGCTTACAGAGTTACCAACTGAAATTTCTGCCGTCTAGACCACCGCAGATTCATGAAAAAAGTAGCCCAAATTTTGATAAGCCCATAAAAACATTGGTTTTCCAATTTTCTGCAGTCCACGGCACCCATTTGTGGCTGCAAAGCATGCATCAAAAGTAGCCCAAATTAACTGGGTTTGGCAACACTGCTTGCTTGCTGTATTGCGTGATGTAAACCACAACTAGAAGTACATATTAATAGTTCAATGTCAAATATCTAACACCCCTATATCAAAAAATATTAGACTCAAGACACTTTGCCAGCACCGGGGAAACTCCAATTCCGGAGTGGAGAACAATGGGTGCTGAGCGTCAACTGAGCCTCTCCTGTAGTAATTGCCAGGAAATTGAAACAAGAATTCTGGAGAATGCATAGGACTGATAATTTCCAGCCATTTCCTAAGCTCTAATAATATTCAATTTCACATAAATCAGAACTACACACAACAAAATATGTAAGTTCCCCCCCTAGCATATACTAGAATATTTCCAAAAATATTTGATGGATTTAAATACTTTTCAATTGGCAAAATGGTCTGATTATGTGTGACATGGCAATCTGGTCAGAGTATGAGTAACATGGCAATTCTGTGTGACATGGCAAAAGGGTCTGATTATGTGTGACCAAATTGTCATGTCGCACATAATCAGACCAAATTGCCATGTCACTCATAATCGGACCAAATTGCCATGTCACTCATAATCGAACCAAATTGCCATATCACTCATAATCAGACGAACTTGCCACACATAATTATGATCTGCTTAACAAATTTGGTGTCAAAATTGGGTGCATCTTTCTAGCTGAAAATTATTTAAATCCTCAAATATTTTTGGCAACATTATAGTATATGCTAGGGGGAACTTACATATTTTGTTAGGTGTATATAAGTAGCTCATTGACATACGGTTTTGTATGGCACATAGAGTGTGTTTCTACAGAGCCTCCGCCTTTTGCCGGTGGTAACTTAGCCTGCTAAAAAGGCGGTGGTAGAAGTACTGGGCCGTTTCTACAGACGACGTAAAAGACGACTAATCACTTTGTGGGGGTGTGTGCGTAGAGGAACGGCTGATTTTGAAATGACACGGATTAATTATATAACAACACAACAAACAAATATCTTGGCAATAAACAAACAAAGCAATTTCCGGTTAGACGGCTAATCGGGCGGCGGTCTGTTTCTACAGAGCTCTGGCGGGCAATTAGCAGGCTAACCTACCACCGCTATCCTTGATTTTCTAGGATAATTTGCCCGTGGTAGATTAGCCGGCTAACGGCGTCAGGACCTGTTTCTACAGAGCTGTAAGGTCTACCGCCCCCCTGATCAACCGGCTAATGACTCTCTGTAGAAACACGCTTATAGTCAAGTGACCTTGTCAACCTGGATGTCCTGAAATAACCTCAGCATTGGGTTGTATGTATGCCTAAAATGCTGTGTTACTTTAAAAGTGGAAATGTTCACGCTACATTTATTTTCGCGCTGAAATCAGCAAGCGCAAAAATAAAAATGAGCAAATATATTCATTTCGGATATAGGTCTTTGTAAGGAAGCTAAAAATTGCGAAAATAAATACAAGTCAAATTGTTCAAAATGTACAAAGCGCAAAAAATTACAATCGTGAAAATTCAATGTCTTTGTGCTTGTCTTGTACTTTCAGGGTTTAAAGGGATATTATGCGATCTTTTCCATGGGACACCCTCTATCCTTGATTTGTTTTTGAAAGCAGATTTTCTTGCAGATTTACATTCTGATCATAAATCATGAATATATTCTGAGTTACAGAGCGATACGATTCCTAATTACTTCAAAATCATGGTTTAAAGAGTGAAAATATACTGTCAGGTCTGCGCGACAACTTATTTTTCACTCTAAAACAATGATTTTGAAGTAATTAGGAATCGTATTATTACTCTGTAACTCAGAATATATGTAATTTTTATATTCAGAAATGTAAATATGCAAGAAAATCTACTTTCAAAAAAAAAATCATGAATAGAGGGTGCCCCCTGGAAAAGATCACATAATATGCCTTTAAAGGTCAGCACAAATGATATACAAGCGAAAAGTTATGTATTATGCAAAAATGTAGTTTGCCACACTTGTAGTCTGTGTACTGCTCTATGAGGGAATTATAGTGAGAGTTACAGAGGATACAATTCCTAATTATTCAAAATCATGGTTAATAGAGTGAAAATAGCCATGATTTTGAAGTTATTAGGAATCGTATTTTAAGCAAAATAACACAGAGGTCCATGGGAAATACATATTTTGTTTACACGTTTTGCTTCATAGCAAATAACTAGCCCAAAATGTTGTGCCAGATTTTTTTATAAAAATGCATTACAACTATATGCCCTTTTTATTTCTAAAATAAAAAAATGGGGTCACCAACTTACTTTTTCCACAAATTAACGAAAAGTGTCATTTTGTTATTGTTCAAAAAAGTGCTGCCGTGGAATACTGCATGTGTCGCTTTAGGCCAAACAAAGAAGATAGTCTGTCTCAGAAACATTTTGCAAATAATCTAAGTGCAGTGCAAATTTTTTTTGAGGTATGCAATTTTTTTTTGTTTTTTTGTTTTGCTAATCCAAGCTTCAGAGAACTTTTTAAAAACTTTTTTCTAAAAATAAAAAAATAAAATAAAAAAAGAATAAAAAAAGAAAAGAAAAAAGAAAATGATATTTTTTTAGTCCTCAGCACATAGACCTATGTGCCGTAGCTCATTTCACATACCAATGCAGGCGGGCTTCTGAGATAGATTATCTTCTTTGTTTGGCCTTACGAGGGGCGTTCAATAAATACCTGCAACCATTGTTTTTCTCAATTCATGCGCGACGTATGCCAACTAGAATTAGCGTAATTTGAAATATGGGTCTTTATCTTTCCTCGCTATGCATGAATGAACAATATCGTTTGTGGGATTACGTAATGGCACATGCGTAAAATCAATACTCTCTGGACACTGCATGAAAAATAGATGATCAGGGCGGAGAATATTTGCAAGCAATTTGATGCACAGTTACTTTTTTCAAGATATCTCAAGAACCGATGCATGGAATAAGTTGCCGTTTGAAACAGTGATAGACCAGTACTATGTGCTCAACATTATTTATTTTCAGATGCAAATTATGGAGAAAAAACACTTATTATGTAACATTAAAACGTCATCTTCTTGTCATAGCTTAAAAGAAATCCTTTAATAGAATAAACAGTCAAGGTCAAGGTATTCAACCGCAAGATTTGGCTTAAACCTCTTGTTCCTCATTGTTACATGTTATAGATTTAAACGGGAGATTATAAAGGCAATATCTGAAACCGTTTTCTGCAGAGAAAATGTTAATACAATGAAGCTCTTTTTACCCAATTTGAGTAAATTCACTACACTGACCATAACATTAAATTAAATTGTATTTTCAAATAAATGTTTACATTTTTAAACTTTGTATATGTATTGAAGTTCACCACAGTTCTTGTTTTCTTAAATTCAATTCCTTATCTGTAACTTTTACGTTGGTTGCAGTGATTGTTTAACATTTCTGCTCATTTTGAGCGCTTTCTGACCACCGTGCGTTCTACGCATGCGCAGATTTTTATTCCAAGTTCAACAATTCTCGATGTATTTATTGATACCCTGTCATCTATACAATAACGAATCCTGCATTTGCTGTGGTATTTCAGGAAATCCTAATTGTTTGCTATAACTATCATTTTCATTTCTTTGGATTTTTGGCATTTTGGGGCTCACTGTAAAAGCCTAATGTTGACCAAGATAAGATGCAGTGTATTTCAAAAAATTGCATTTGACAGAATCTCTCCATTTAGGACCTCGTTGAACATGGTCTCTGGTTTCCTGATGCAAAATGTTAGACTTGCACACTTATCCGGAACAAAGTTCTGCTCATTTCAATACACGTGCTATCAAGCTAATTCAAAATTCCTGCCAAAGTGGCATGTTTTTCAGTGTCCAAATATGGGTTATTTTATGCTAATGCTATTACGTAATTATGAATATTCAGTAAATCCAGATTGTGTTAAATGATAGATTAAGGTTCATACTTTATAATGTACCCACTAAGATTTCACAGAATCACTCACGTGTGGAGAACAACAATGGTTGCAGGTATTTATTGAATGCCCCTCGTATTGCCTGCGCATTTACTTGTGTGCAAATTCACCCCACCCAACCCAGCATATATACACACATTCGCTATCTAATACAATCATGAATTTATTTAGCGCAAACCCAATTTTTAGGGTCACACAATATAATTCATCTATCCATCTCACGGGAGATAAATGATCATGACTTCGAGATACTTTAGTCCCAGCCCTTTATTAGGCCAGTTTTTTGTTTTTTGTTATTGTCCATAGATAACTTTTAAAAGTTGGTCGGTCGGGAAAAGGTTTTTTTTCTTTCTTTTTTTCTTCTTTTCTCACTTGCCCTTTTTCAGGTATCAAAAGTAAAATGAGATGAACTTGTTGTGGTAACCAAAACGGGGGAACAAAATTTGTAATATTTTGATGAGTACTTTAATTTTCTCAACACTTAAAAAAAATAATTGAAAAATACAGAAAATGATTTTCAACTAATATTTGTAAAAAAAATGACATTTTCCACAAACAAAAAAATTAAATTTTTGATTTCTTTTTTAATTTAAATTTAAAAAAATTGGGTCGATATGATTTAGAGGGTCTGGTGGACGAGGACAATCAAACTTTTGTTGTTGTTGGCCTTATATCAAATAAAATATTTGATACAAGTGCAAACCCACCCTCTTGCTCAAATGGAACTGGTGTGTACAATGATTAATCTGCATGATACTTGGTTTGTCAACCTTGCCACACAGTGCTCCAAGTGGCCCATGTCTCCTTGCTTTGCGACAGGGCGGGGATTTTTTGTCTCGTACCATTACCAATTCTTTAATAGTGGAGCATTATAAAGCGAAAATCTCTGGCTGTGCGGGTGAACGTCAAATTGTCTAGATCCGAATCACTTGGCAAAGAAAAGAGAAATCTATCGCTTTATTACACTTGAAACAAAATAATACAACATACTAAAAAATGATTATGGCCCGGTATATGTGACCAGTCGTGTCAAAAAGGACTTGTTGTCGGCAAACACAGTTTTGAGATAGAGGGCAATCTATTTGGTGAAATATATAGAAAATAATAGATACAAATATGCTTCTTCAATTCATATCTTGTGATTACAAAGTCCAATTACATTCAACATGGTATCATTTCAAAGCTTAAAATGTTCTTTTTCAAGTCAAACCAATAACTCAGAATTGACTCTGGCCTCCAACATGTCCATTTTGACGCGACAGGTCACATATAGAAAATAGTTCATTGGACCATGTGATGGTATTATAAGCTTCATAGGATGGGGCAATTGGTCCAGTTCAGCTTATTTCATGATATAAAAGATGAAAGCGCTGGTAAGTGTTTAAATTGCTATGATAATATCACCCATGTAACTGTTTACATACGGTCAACTCTCATGAAAATAGTGCAAATGAGATTTCAGAAGTTGAAGAAAAAAATTGTCTCCAATTTTATTTATTACACTATTTTTTAATAGTAGACATGTACTGGATACTAGATTTAAAATTTTGTGAACAACACTCATTGCATTTTTGTACAATATATACGTTGAATTTATATTATAATATCACTTGTTTGCAGCTTTTGCTCCATGTTTATTACGTTATATACTTCCTATCAGCTCTAAATCAGAACGAGTTTACAAACTGTGATGCCAAAAACACAAAATTATAGTTACGAAAGCATACTTCTACCAATTACAGCGAACAAAATGCAATGTAATTTTGTAAATTGCAAGTATTATGAATTGTTTTTGGTCTTCACATCACTGTTTGAACCTCAGCTTTAAAACTAAAAAAATGCACGGTTTTCCAAAAAGAATATCTTTGTGCAAAGTATAAAATATATCTTTAATCGTATCTTTTTCCAAGCGTTATAATGTGTTTTTAAAAGTTAGCTCAGAAACAATAAATATTATGCTTTACCAAAAACGCTGGCATTGGTATTCGGACTTTATGGGGTGGGTAACGTAATAAACATATACAAACACATGTAAACAAATATATTCAACATCGACCAAGTCAGTTTATTTTGTACACAGACATATCTTGTAAATGGTATTTTAGTAAAAGTTAGGTTGCCTAAAGTCCACTAAAAGACAGTTCTATATATTGTCGACTTGCTCTTTTGATGTAGGGTAAATATGGTGAATAACGTAATAAACATGGTCACTAAATCGACAGATGTAACATGGCACTTTACAGATATGTTGTTAGACCATGACATTATTACCTTTATGTAAATTTTAATAGCACTAAATATTGAATAGCCTTTTATCTCTTAAAATTAGTAAGATATTGATTTGTTTTATTTAAAATGATGGTAGTAGAATTGTTAATAAGATTGTACTCTGATGACCTTTTTGTCTCCACTGTTGCATTTGGTTCTGCCGGTATCGCCATTGGTTTTTTGCACTGTGTGGCATATATTTCTGTATAATAAAGATAACAAAAACAAAACAAAGTTAATGACATATATTGCAGCTGTTTCAGCTAGGTATACCGTATTTATTCACACAATTATACGAATTGGTTTATTACGTTATCCAATAGCCATAGAACTATGCATCAATGAAGCATGCAAACAAATGAGATTGTGTCAGTATGTGAGACAATATGTATGTACACTAAGTTAACATTCATAAACACATAATAAATGTTGAATCACTATGAACAGGGTGCAATTATATTTATCAAATGATGGAAAGTTTATTACGTTGTCCATTATAAGGTGGTTTCAGTCCTCACATAGAATAGTCCACATATTACAATTATAACATTGGATACAATGTATGATACTCAAGTACATCAATCATGAAAGTTACTGAATTGACGCCAACATTGACATGAGACTAGACAATGAGGTTGGTTACGTTATCCCGTTTATTACGTTATTGGCAACTGCAACAGTGCCTAATGCTGGCTTATAACGTATATACAAAGCAATCAATGAAGATGTTAACGATACCTACTGCATTTCTTCACATTATTAACCCCATTCTGATATCATAGGTCTATTTTCAATGTGCTTAAGAGATCTATAATGACTTCAACTGTCATTCAGCTTAATGTTCATATTACTTACAAGAAAAAATGAGGAATTCTTACCATTCGTCGTGGTTTTTTTGCATTGTACTTTCATCGAGTATCCCCCATGCATGCCTGCGAAAAGGGCCTGCCACGTATCTTTGTTTAATACAGTCGTAGAGAGCAGCTGTCTCTCTGTCGATTTATTCGACAACGTAATAAACGATAACGTAGTAAACGTTTTTCGTACTCAAAGTACCATGTAGACGATCTGGAAAGAGCTAGCGAGTGTTCCAAGTAACCACATAGTCTATGTATATGTATCAAATTGGTTTTTAACCAAAAAGTGTGTTTTGATACATAGTTCGGGAGAAATCTCAACAACGTAATAAACATCCTTAACAAGGTCGCATGCTTTGCAGCATTTTGATTTCTTCTCAAGGTCAGACATGCTGCTATAGATTTTTGATAATATTATTTTCCAACACCCATGTTCTTTTAGATTCAGAATATGTACATTTAAATGTTTAAATGTTAATTTTGAACAATGTTGATCCTCAATATGTCGCAGGTAACGTAATAAACATCAACATCTCGGACAACATATATGAAACTGAAACAGGTAAACATCGTAAAAGATGTGCATTTTTTTTCTATCCATGGAATATCGCTATATGTTCCCTACAAATTATGACATATCTTGTAGAAAATGGTGCCCTATTTGTATTGTAATTAATAAAGGCAAAATATACATTTATGCTGCGGACATGGAAATTTCGCTAATTTGGGGTATATGAGGGCATTTTTTTTAGTGAAAACACGTTCAGAAGTATATCAAAGTATATAGATCCAAGTAGAAAACATCAATATCTATCTAGAAAAGAAGTTTTTCAAGCAAGAAAACATTGCATAACACAGAAATGGACCAAAGACATCAAAAAGTTCATTTTGCACTGTTTTCATGAGAGTTAACCATATAGCATATAATTAATGTTAAAAAATATTAAAAGAAAAAGTCAGTTACCACTAACTGAAACGTTTAATATGTTCCAATGGTTATAATACAAAGTGAATGACAATACAGAAATTATGCACTATTTACAAACATAATTTACATATTATTTAATGTGTAAAAACGTTACATGTCTCATGAAACACATGTTTTATACAATTTTCATGGTTAATGTGTAAATAGCAATAATACTCAGCTTATATAAGGCCAAATTAAATTAATTGTTTGTCTCAAAGCTCCTCTCCTGTTTTTTCAAGTTTTTTTTAAAATATAAAATATTTAAATCCTTGTAAAAGTGAACTTTTGTATTTAAGATGATGTGATCAATGAAAATCTGAAAAATCTGTGAAATTTTCAGATTTTTTTTTTTTTTTGAAAAAAAAAAAAAAAGAGAAAAAAAAGGTTTTTTCAGATTTTTGTTTTTCTAATGCGCATCAATAAACTAACGCGCGCGGGAGCTTTGAGACAAACAATTAATTTAATTTGGCCTAATGTAAGTGAAGTTTTCGGTTACACCTTTTTTAGATAAAACATTATGAATCTAGTAAAATTGTACAGTTGCGATGTTAAGATAACCCATACATTTGTCTATATATAAAACTTTCTTTTAATGAATTTCTTTTAATTACTTCATATAATCATCATTAATTTAGTACTTGTGATAAATTATCTTAATGATTGGCAAGCTTGTCATGTCACTGGGGAAATTAGCCAATATAATTGTGATGACCCAATGGTTAATTAATATACATATATGGCAGAGATTACAATACATAAATTGTGGTATTTCTTCTTTACAAATATCTTTACAGACACAATTCAAAATGTAATAAAGATATCATTCATAATATAGAGGTTTTAAAGCATTCTAATGCAAGTTCATGTCATATTGTAATTATTCAATAGCAGAAATTGTGGTATGATTCTAAAAAATGCCCCCAAAATGTCTTAGACTGAGAAAGAAGATGAATTTCTTCGCTTTCTATGCAATTCCATTACCGAGTCAAGTTTCATTGACACTATAAACAACTATTTTTCAAAATTTATTTTACAATTTTGAATGAGTTTTTGCAGGAAGACTAGTTACCCCATACTCACTTGGACCAATCATCCCCCCCCAAAAAAAAAGACTCAACACTTTGTCGAGATGAAAAATTATTCAGGCACGCTTGTGACATAATAAATTTTACATCAAAATGTTTCAAAACATATCATTTGTCATAATAATTAATAGCGCCATAATCTTTCAGAAAAAAAGGCAAAATTGCATTTTTCTTTTTAGTCATCGTACGATTTCTGTAGCTAGCGAGCATCTGTGAATTCACAATTATTACGGTGGTCGTGTCCTATAATAGACGAGGGTCTACAGTTAAAATAAGAAATGGTTTGTTTTGTTATTTGCAAATACATAAACTAATAACTATACTTAAAGGTATATTCTGTGATCTTTCCAGGGAACACCCTCAACATCGAGAAAAAAAAATTGAAAGCAGATTTTCTTGCAGATTTACATTTCTAAATCATAAATCGTACATACATTCCAAGTTACAGGGCGATACGATTCTTAATAACTTCACTTACACTTACACTTAAGATTTGATGGGTAACAATTATAGGCGCAAGCCTTTTAGATCCCCATATCCATTTTCGGACCAATATTTGTGTAGATGATTCTTGAATTGGTTGGTAGTTTTTGCGTTGACAACTGATGGAGGGAGCTTGTTCCATACATCCACGACACGCTGTGAGAAGAAGTGCTTTCGTAATTCTAATCCTTTCGTCAGTTGTTTTTTGAAGAGTTTGAAGTTGTGCCCTCGTGTTCCGGTGTTGTGGGAAATGGTAAAAAGCTCTTCTGGGTTGATGTCTTCTAGGCCGTTCAGGATTTTAAAGACTTCGATTAAGTCTCCTCTTTTTCTCCTTACTTCCAACGGATATAGCTTAAGGATTCTCAACCGCTCTCCATATGGCTTGTTTCTCACTCTCTTGACCAGTTTTGTGGCTCTTCTCTGGACTTTCTCGAGCGTTTTTATGTCTCCAATCTGATACGGGTTCCAGGCTTGAATACAGTACTCTAGGTGCGGACGGATGTATGCCTTCAAAATCATGGTTTTATAGTGAAAATAAACTGTCGGGATTCCGACAGTTTATTATTTTCACTCTAAATTCAATCTAAAACCATGATTTTGAGTTAATTAGGAATCGTATCGCTCTGTAACTTCGAATGTATGTACGATTTATGATCAGAAATGTAAATCTGCAAGAAAATCTACTTTCTAAAACAAATCATGAATACAGGGCGCTCTCTGGAAAAGATCACATAATATGCCTTAAGGAGCACATCAAAACTCGACCGCCCGGCAACCGCCGGTTCCGTGGGGTTCCCTGCGGTTGCAGCCGGTTTCTATTGTTATAAACAATGATATGCGGTCTAACCGGGCGGAACCGGCGGTTGCCGCACGGTCGAGTTTTGATGTGCTCCCTTAATTAATAACCATGATAATGATTTAATTTGTAGCTATCTTTAGATAATAATATTTACCGCGACATCCAAACCATGCATCAATGCCCGGGGTGCTCAGTGGTCATTACAAGGGGGTATCAAGCGCTTCCAAGGACTTTAAAAAAGTACCCTAAATACGTAATTGTGTTAATGTGAAAAAGCACCCCTAAACAAGTATGGCACAGTATTTTACATACCATAAGCAAGTAATATCAGTATTGAGTAATACCCTAAACAAATACTCAAAATATTTTGATACTCTAAACAAGTACTCAAAATATTTTGATACCCTAAGCAAGTAATTTGTATAGTTTCAACCTCTTACCGCGTATGACACATTTTTTCCTTCCCTAATATAAGCTAAAAGTATTATGAAACAAATGTTGAGCTGATCTATCAGATACAAGGATACAATTTGAGAAAAAAATTCTGCCCATGTAACATGGCTATTTATATTCCTCATGGAGCAATTAAGGACCCTAATACGAAAGCCAATGATGTAAAAAGTATACCCTTTTTCTTAATTTTTGATACCCTATTCACGTTACGTACGTAACATGCCCCAGCTTGAAAAACTACCCTAATTACGTGATTTCTTGGACACGCATGATACCCCTCTTGTAATGACCACTGAGCACCCCGGGCAATGTCCCAAATTAGCAACCTGTGCCATTTTCTGATCATTACAAACATGAACTATGGGTTAACTTACATTTCGGAAAGTCCCTGAACACATTACTACAAAATGTCACCAATCAACTGCAATATGCACTCAGCATATTCAGATGACTGTCCTGCATGGATATTTATTACTGTTGCATATCTATCAATCATATAAAGTACATCAAACATGATCTAAACTCATCTTCATGAATTGCCCTCACTATCTGTGAATTTTCAATCAGAGGTGGTTTCAAAGACCTAGAGAATATCACATGTGAAATTACCCTAAAGTTGCAAATGTTTGGGCATGTATAATGTAAGGATATCAAGTTTCAATATAAGTTGTACCATTCAAAAGAAAGCAGTATGCCCATACATTACAAAAACCTTCATTTTGGACCGCTTGCCCCATATTCCCCCCACTGACATTTGAAAAGGGTATAGGTATGTGCCGCGCTGAAGACCCCCCTTTTCACCGTCTGCTGCTAGCTCTTATGACCCCCCTTTTGAGCCTGCATCAGTTCTTAAGACCCCAATTTTATTGAAAATTCAAAAATCGCGAAATTTTGCGTTCTAAAGCCCCAATTCTTCGAAAATTTTGCGTTCTAAAACCAAAAGATATCGAAAATTTGCGTTCTTGCTATCAAAATTGAACTATGGGCCAGTTCTCTAGACCTATTTTTTTGAAAAAAATCAGTTCCTAAGACCCTATTTTTCGTCATAAAATCCACTCAGTTAAGTTCTGTAGCCCCCTTTTTTGAGACCCTGTGCGGCACACCCCTACCCCAAAAAAAGTTGAGTGCCCCCCCCCCCCCCACCGGGATTCCCTACAGATATTCCTGATAATGGAAGAGCTCAGCACAGGAAACCGATAATTTATTTGCCAAAGCCAAGCTTGCAAGCCCTTATCGTAATTCACATTGCAATTATATTTGGTTTTCAAAATTGGATGTAAATGAAACATCTTCATAGCAGTATAGAGAAATGGAATTTTCGATGCATGATTTAATTATAGAAAATAATAATAACCTTATAGTCTATCCATCTGAGACCGATCTTCCAACCACGTGACTCAGCCGTTCCATTGACTGGGAGAGGAGGCTATTTTCTGACAAAATTATCGATGGAATCAGTAGAGTGAAAAACGGCCACAATAAAAAATAATTATGTTATTCCCCTACTTTTATCATCATAACCCAAGTTGTGCCATGAGAGTCAGTTTAATTGACGTTGCAAAGACAGGTAGCCATTATTTGGTGCCATTTTTAGCTCTACTACAGGCTTCTATGAACAGGTACATGTAGAGTGATAGACCCCGATGAAGACAACCTTTCATTTTATAAGTCAGAAAATAAACTTTATTTAGTTTGTCAACGTTCAAATTGTATAATATTTGTTTGAATATGAAAATCATACCTTTCAATATTGATGCCATATCCTTGTAAGCGTATTTGTTTCTTTCTTTACTTAACAAGGAAATCTGATTGATTCGGACTTGCAGACAGAACATAGGAATATGGAGATTCATATCATTTTACAACCATTTTATCTTACTATAGGCCGGCCAATCCGAGTGAAAATATACATTATTTACTGTTGGAAACATTACAAGATAGCAAATAAAAATTAAATGTGGCCTCCTATAATATGCTAAATGTTAAAAAGTCCATCACTTTCGATCTTTTTCAGCTTTGTGATTCTATTCATATGCCGAAATCACAGGTGACGATTATGGTAAATGTTCAAAGTCCATCACTTTCGATCTTTTCCAGCTTTGTGATTATATTCATAGGCCGAAATCACAGGTGACGATTTCAAAGCATTTTGATTTCAGATAATGCGCAAATGGTTCGATATTTGTCTCTCTTTGAACGGTACACTAGACGTATAGCTGCTATGTGCATGTGTGTGATGAGAATATAATATGCATTGGAACAGTGTTGTGTGTGTTTGCATAAGGTGTTACGCGATCTTGTATTAGATTTATATACGTAAATAATCAGACACTCTTGAGATCGTGGTTTATCTTAGATGACATGTTATTAGACTCAATGTATTAATACTGCGCATGCGTGATATAGGCGCTAGATCTATTGATCTATTAATACATTATAATATAGGATATGAATCCTGTAACATCTCCCTTCCTTTATGGAAGTAGATTTATAGTCAATGCATTTATATATATAATATGATTATGATGTAATCAAGTAGAAAACAAGTGTCAAGTTATATGAACTAAACAGTACACTTCTTTGTGAGCACATGGTTGAACAGTCTGTTAAGTTGAATCTAAAGTTCAGATAACAATTCATATTATTGTCCATCTTCCTCTGTTATGAAAAATAAGAGGTGGCTTTATTATTGTATGTAGCCTTTTTTGTATAAAAGAGAATATTTATAAACAAATGTTGCAATCTGATAAGGCATCCTATGGCCTATTATATTATTCCAATCCAGATGTTGCAATCATCATTTGTATCTTTTAGCAGCTCTCTCGTTGAATCTCAGCAGAGTTAGTATTTATATCAGTACAGCATGGACGTCTCGAACATTGTCATATCATTTTGTAGCTTTCTGTCAGCGAAACGAAACATCATCGACAAGTTCTTTTCTTTATATATTATTTCTCTCCGTCAAGGCTCTGTTTATCATAACATCCTCGTAGACTATTTACTGTTCATAGAATCAATTTATCTCACCATACCAGTCTTTATCAAGCGTCGTTGCTGGTGTTTCATTATAAACTGCATCTATCATCGTTGTAGGCTACAGCTTACCATACCAATCTATCGCTTATCTCAGCTACGTTGCATTCTATCGTTGAACGGCTTATATATGTAGCAAAGTTTCTCTTTTCTGGAATTACATCCTGAACATTCATTGTGTTGGATGGCTTACCAGATCCTGGGCTTACATTCGAAACAGTCTCTTGTTGAATGGCTTACCAGATCCTGGGCTTACAATCGAAACAGTCTCTTGTTGAATGGCTTACCAGGAATTCATGCTGGTAATCGCAATTCTTATTTATAAACAGTTATTTCATCACAGTCTATCAACAGCCTTTATTTTAGTCCTTGCTGGATAAATTCTCTGTGTTATTCTCTGCTTGTATATATATATATTAAGCTTGAAGTATTTCTCACAAGTCACGACGAACTATCATATTTGTTCTCGCTGGATGAGTTGTCTTTATCATCATCGCTGATCTCGTTCTTGCAATTCAAGCAATGCTGCTCTCCAAGTTTTATTTACTTTTCGCGAAAGTGTTATTTACAGCCTGTAGCCCAGCTGCGTCAAATCCAATGCGCAGTGGCTCGTGTAATCTTATCTCGTCTGTCACTCGCGAAACTTTTCTTCTGTTTAACGCCCACACGATATTGCTAAAATCGTTTTTTCTCGATGAATTCAGGAATCCTTGGCATCGAAACCTGGTTCAATATGGGCGGGAGCAATATACAATGTCAAATCCCACATCTGACACCATGTTACGCGATCTTGTATTAGATTTATATACGTAAATAATCAGACACTCTTGAGATCGTGGTTTATCTTAGATGACATGTTATTAGACTCAATGTATTAATACTGCGCATGCGTGATATAGGCGCTAGATCTATTGATCTATTAATACATTATAATATAGGATATGAATCCTGTAACATAAGGCAGCTTAGTTGTTTCAATTCACATTATAGATGAGGTTCGACCGGAGGTTGGAATAAAATGGGATCCTTCGACAACTAGCAAATATACGCCAGAAGACAGCGCATCTTATTTTTACTCATCTCCCTGCCCATCCGAGCACCAAAGATCGCTCTCAGATGGATAGACTATAGTTATTAATACAAATGAATGACTACAGGATTTTCAAAAGTTTCTAAAATCATAAAGTTGGAGCTATCGGTATTGATTAACCTAACATTTCACTTCGCAAAGTGTAACAATATACTTTGCAATACATGATTATTTGTGGTAACCCGTGGTTTTCCCATGTCATTTTTCTCTGTAAGTAATTGCCGAAGCCCTTCATGCTCTCCTCTCGAGAAGGCTAATTGCAGGTTCTGATAGGTAAGCCCGGAACCGGCAATCTTATCCAACATGGATTTGGATAAAGATGAGGAGAGAGGTTTGAGTGTAGACCGACACTGTCTCTTAATGTCCAAAAAGTCGACGTATTTAGTGGCAGACTTCAGGGTGTACGTAAATGATTTCAGTATGTCAAACTGTATACATGCAGCTTGTAACAGTCTTTGTAGCGCTCTGACATCTTCAAGGGCATCATGTGCTTCATAATCCTGGTGAACAAAATGCTTGACCAGTGAACCTTGGCTGTAGCTAGCCTGCCCCGGAAAACTTTTTCTGAATGCTGGTAGAGTGTCCATAAAACCTTTTATATATTGAGCTAATTCATGAGACATTTGGCATCGCTTCGCCTCCCTTATTAATATAGGCATGTCAAAGGACCGAGCGTTGTGCCCAATGAGAATCACTCGTTGACTACTTTGATCTGTATTTCGAAGAGAATGAAAAAACAAAAAAAATGAATAAGAAATTAAGATACGATAAACCATTCAACTCTCCTATATATACCACATGTCAAATGAACATTGACAAAATGTCGATGAATGCAAAGATGGTAAACATGGGAAAAGGGATGAATGTAATTTTCCATATAATTATAGTCAGTCAGAATGGGGTCAATTTGGAGCAGCGCAGGAGGGAGAGTTGGTGTACATACATGTAGGTGTTTGTCAATAATTTTTTTCTTTACTTATATACGATCAAAGCCTTAGTTCCAAATTTATCAAATGCAAAATATTTAGAGAATAAAGGTATTGTTTTTAGAATAGCCCTACATGTCATTTTAACAAATTAATACCCGTCGTGAATGCCTATTAATATTTCTATGTCATTTCAACATGTTTAAATTGATCAAACGGAAAACATTATGTTCCCAGTCCCTTAACACTTTTGGACCGGTGATTTGACATTTCGCCGGTAACAAATCATCTAAGAACGTGTCTATTTCCCACTATGTGGTCCAATTAAAAGACTGCAAAGGACATAATTATGCCCCAAGGGCATAAACTAACCTTCACAACCCTGAAAATGGACCACATAGTCAGCGGTTGACAAAATCTTCGATGATTTATTACCGGCGAAATGTCAAAATCACCGGTCCAAAAGTGATAAGGGATGGGAACATAATGAAGTTGCTACTCTAGTTTCATGCTGCTAAAATTTTCTGGCATCATTATAGGCCCTACAATATATACGGTGAATGAAAGAAGGCCTATAGGAAAAACTATAGGAATATACCTCGACAGTCATCCAGGCATTTTAGAAAACCATAGAGGACTTTTTTGATGGGATGAGACTCTACTTCCTTGCCGTGATGAAGTAACGTCCTCTTTCCTCCAACTCTGGCAACAGTCAGTCCATTTATTTCGCTGGCTTTGAAACGTATGTAACCCTGTGGCATGACATACTGGTTGAATAAGAATTTTCCATCCCAGGAAACTGCGGCCAGTTGGGTAATTTCTGCCATGTGTCCTATAATGACAAATGATAAGAAAATGAAATTTGAAAAGGCACCCTAGAGTTGGCGAGTGTGGAAAACACTATACAGTAATTATAGTTATTGAATTGAAAAAGAAAATACATGAATGATTATGGAGATAAAGATAAAGATAATGATGTAGTGGCATATAACCATCCCATTTTGGGATCAATAGTTATATTATGAAAAGCAGAAAGAGATATGGAAAAGGAATCCGTGTTTTATGGATTGGAGAGAGAGGGGCGATAGGGGGGAGATTGGCATGTAATATGGCCTAGGGCATCACTGTTATGTGGTCGTTTAAACGTTCACAATTATTCACCTGTACATGTTGTTTCAACGTCAAATATCACCAGATCTCCTGACTCTTCCGCATCAAGGGATACAGTCTCCAGGGCAGGCTTGGATGTTGCTGGTGGTATGTTCTCATCAAGGGATACAGTCTCCAGGATAGGCTTGGATGTTGCTGGTTGTATGTTCTCATCAAGGGATACAGTCTCCAGGATAGGCGTGGATGTTGCTGGTTGTATGTTCTCATCAAGGGATACAGTCTCCAGGATAGGCTTGGATGTTGCTGGTTGTATGTTCTCATCAAGGGATACAGTCTCCAGGATAGGCTTGGATGTTTCTGGTGGTATGTTCTCATCAAGGGATACAGTCTCCAGGATAGGCTTGGATGTTTCTGGTTGTATGTTCTCATCAAGGGATACAGTCTCCAGGATAGGCTTGGATGTTTCTGGTGGTATGTTCTCATCAAGGGATACAGTCTCCAGGATAGGCTTGGATGTTTCTGGTTGTATGTTCTCATCAAGGGATACAGTCTCCAGGATAGGCTTGGATGTTGCTGGTGGTATGTTCTCATCAAGGGATACAGTCTCCAGGGTAGGCTTGGATGTTGCTGGTGGTATGTTCTTGGTAGCAACCTCATGCATGCCAACATTAGTCATATAGGAAGTGCCCTCTCTTACTACTAGTGTGTTTGTTTTAGATGCTCGTTCTTGGCGAGGTTGGATCCGTCCGATCTTGTCATCTCTTTGCGATTTTTTGATTAGTGTTGCATTGACTTCGTCATCGATCTTTTTGCCGTTGATAATGGCAACATTTCCCTGTGAAAATGAAACCTCTTTGCAAATGTTTGCCGCATACCCCCTTTCTGTATTCTTTTGGCAGGCTGCTGCTGCAGCTACTCTACAATTATTGGATTCACTGCTTCCATACTGACGGCACTTAAGGGTTTTGCTTACAACTGTCTGGTTGAATGCTTCGTTTGCTTGAGAATTCTGTGCCACTGCAAATGTATGCGCATTATCTATAAACGTCTTCATAACTTTGTCTAAACATAGCCTGGTATATCGGCCTTTCAAATCTCCTTTGAAGCCTTGGCGTTGATAGGTGCCTGGACATCTCCTGTAGCCGCACCAGTCACCGCACCGATCATGTTCCCCGAAACAATGCGGGATTATTGCCGATAAAGCCCGTTTGACACCTGATACATTGTCAACATTTTGTGCAACGGCATAAGAAAAACATTTGCATATGTGTTGAATGACTGTCACTGTTATTTCTTTGTTTAGTTTTTTAAGTTTATGTAGTTGATTGTTAAGGCTTCTTTTTGTATGGACGATATCCGACACCTTTTCAATGTCGTTGTCCCCCTTTTCTCTGATCTTCTTGATGGTAGTAGCGTCGTCACCGATTATTGACCCCATTTGCACACCCCTAGCATTGCACTCTTGTGCTATTTCAGAGGGTACGTCAGAGGGTCCAATTTTTCTCTCTCTTCTCTTTAATGAGCTCCTATGGATGGGTGGTATATTCATTGTGCTAACGAATGCGTTGACGTGTGTGTGGGGTCGATTCCAACATGAATCATTCCTATAGGTTAAAGAATATGGGAAAATAAGATTAGATTTGTTTCACATTACATGTATTGCAAAAAGTAAGGATAGGGCATACACACCTAAGTTAAAGGTGTTCCGATTTCTGGTCCGATTTTTAACTTGATGTTTTCTATTCTACATGATCAAGGCTCAAGACAAGCGGGCGCTGGGCGATTTTTACCCATCGGTCCTCCTGCTATAGCGCCCGGTAACGCTGAAAAATAAACAACCGAGCGCTGATATTTTGTCCAAACCAGCGCCTGTTGACTATCGGGAAAACATCGAATTTTGATTTAACAATACGATTTAATAACAAGTTAGCTCCCGGTAGACTGAAAGTAGCTCCTGGTTCTCAATCAATCCCATGATCCGGGCGCTACTTTGGAAAAAAAGTAGCTCCCGGTAAAAAAACTGTTATCTTGAGCCTTGTACATGATGAAGGGTATACTTAAAATAGTCATTCAAAGTTTGAGTTATAATAACTCCAATGGTTCTTATTTTAGAAGCACAAGTTGACATGAAATTTGGCCCATAATTTCTAAATGGAAGATTTTACAGAAATGGAAAAAAAGAGTGTTTTCTTCTGAAATCAAAATATATCGATGTGAAAGAAAGCTAAAGTGATCGGAACATACACCTTTAAATAAATCAATCAAAAAGTCGAGCAAAAGTGCTTATGTATTTTGAACATAAATACCTGATTTTTTTCATAAAATGCCTGTTTCAGTAAATATATTACAGGCTTTATCCCCTTATCAAAGAGATTGATTTGTTCACAAACTGCAGAGTTTTTGATATTCACTTGCGCCCCTCCCACTAGGTGCATCTGACCAGAACGGGTAATTTTTGAGTTTACGGTATCCATCATTGAAAATGTCTAAATTAATAATGACCTTTATTTTTGCGAAAGTGGCGATAGTAACATGATTTCAGCCTTTATTTTCATCAAGTTGAAAATGTGAAGATGAAAACCTTGATACTTTGTATGAGCCAAGTTATTGGTTAATCTTGAACTTGGTTAATAAAGTGTTCTAAAAAAGTAAAGCCCCCCTAAAATTTGATCACGTTTGTTTGCGTAACTCTGCACAAAATTAGACGTTTTGAGAGATTGAAACACTTATGAAAGCCAAAAAAGTTTCCTCATTTCAATATCATTATTACTTTTCCCGAAATAGTAATTTTTCTAAAAAATGATGTTTTCAGAAAAAGTGGCACTTTTCTAGATCCTATACGAGTTTGTTTGCATAACTCCACACACAATTAGGCGTTTTGAGATATTGAAACGCATTAGGAAAGGAAAAACGCTTGGCTACCCATAAAACTTTCCCCTTTTCAATATACCATGTTTACTTTTCCCAAAACTGACCTTTCCCCCAAATTATGTTTTCCGAAAAGTGACACTTTTCAACGATGCAGGGAAGTTATTGACGTGAATGGTGGACACTATTGGCTAGTCATGCATGAAAAAATAATTTTGTTTTTTATTTTAAATAAGGAGCAACTTTTAATTGAAAATAGAGACAATTGAAATAAATTTTAAAAAGCACACTAGAGACATTTTTGCAACTTTCTTGCAATTTTCTTGCGTACAATTTTGAAAAGTGCCACTTTTTCTAAAAACATCATTTTGGGGAAATGTGAATGTTTTTGGAAAAGTGAACATGATATTGAAAAGGAAAAATGTCTATGGGTAGCCAAGCGTTTTCCCTTTTCATATATGTTCCAATTTCTCAAAACGTACAAGTATGTGTGGAGTTATACAAACAAACGTGATATAATTTTAGGGGGGGGGCTTACTTTTTTGAACCTTTTATCTAACAATTTTCATACTTAAATTATTTTGTTTTCAATTGCAATTACAATATATTAACCTTTACTGATATCAAGTTTAAAATATGATGAAAATAACCGGGATAACTTATGTGTTCAATATTTTGTTGAACTTGTTAATAACTGGCATATTATTTAATTTAAAAGAAAAACAAGTTAATGAATGTTATCTTTGAGAGAAGTATTGATTGATTTCTTGTCTGTGCTGTCTCAATCAGTCAATATAAGCAAACTTAGATGGAAGTGTTCTGTGACTACTATTACGTAATCGCTCATTTCTCGGTCATTACTGAACCGAATCAAATGGGATCTCTTCAAATTATAGCAAACTAATTTCACTTTCTTTTGGTGTTCGAAATATTCTGACATTTATTTAGGAAGTTAAGATCACCAGGGGCGGATTTGAGGCTCTGCCCCCTTCAACCCCCGCAAGGGCCTGCCACTCCCTTGACCCCCGCTTTGGCCCCCACCCCCAATTGAGAAATCCTGGATCCGCCCCTGTGATCACCTCAAGTCTCGATGTAATTTTTCAGGGACAACCTGTATAAAGCGACATGGTGACTCGTCTAATACTTTGCGCTTAGTCAACAAAAAACAACCCTGGCAGACCTTTTTTTCTTTCTTTTTTTGTAATTTTTTAAAAAACATTTTTGAATTTAAAACAAAAAATGTTTTTGAACATTTTGAAATGTTTTGAAAATGCACTAGGGTTTCCAGAACTTGTTTGACAACAAAACAACCAACCTCTGACCGACCAACCCTACCTGAGAGGTCTGTTCCCTGTCTCAATGCTTGCACATCTGGTTGTGTAATTTGTGAAAGTGGCTTTTTGTGTAAAACGTCTACATACAGAGTTGTCTAAAAAAGGTTTACACTTTTTTAGAGGCAAATTTCTAAAAATTGAGGAAACATGTTCAAATTATTTTAAGATATTCTTAAACTAAAATATCGTGTTGGTATATGGTGAAAACGGCATTGAAATTAAAGCTCAAATTAAGAAATAGCGTCAATTTAAAGCAAACTTGTCAAATACAAGTTTGTCCATACGTAAGTCTATGGCAGTCATGGATGGTTCCATATAAACTCCTCAAAAAAAGTTTAGAAAGTTTTTTGAGCCACCTATTTCTCATTTATTTGAGACCTGTTTGTATCCTTTTATGCATCAGTGGATTAGCTAATTTCCTCCTCTCTTTGTAACAATTGCTTGCTTCATGGCTGAGTACCTCCCCTTTGTTTAGAAGTACAATAAGGGCCTACATACTATTGCAGGAAATTGTGAACGCAGTACTATTGAGTTGACAATATCCCATAGACTTGCGTAACACGTGCACGTGGACAAACTGGTTTTTGACCATTATTCATTAAACCGTCGCCATTTTTTTTTATTTATGCTTCATTTTCAACGCCGTTTTCACCATAAATCATTAAGATAATGGCGTTTAAGATAATATTAAAACAATTATTAGATGTCACAAATATGCATCTTAAAAAGTGTAAACCTTTTTGGACCACTCTGTACTGAGTAATATGAGATTTTGTATTCAACAGAATGATACAAAAATATATCAAAAAGCTAATCATTACACCATCCAACACATCACATCAAAATGGACATGTTGGAGTGCCAAGTCAAATCTGAGTTATTGGTATGAGTTGAAAGAGCATATTTTAAGCTTTGAAATGACACCATGTTGAAGGTAAATCATACTTTGTAATCACAAGATATGATTTGAAGAAGCATATTTGTTTCTATTATTTTCTTGAAATATAAACAAATATATATTGGCATCTATCTAAAAACTGTGTTTGCCGACAACATGTGCTTTTTGGCGCGACTGGTCACATATTTTAATTATTGACTTTAGTACAAATAAATATCACAAAAAGAACCTGTTGGATATGCACTAGCTTAAATCTAATACACGTTTAAAACTCTCTAGTGATTTAAAGTAGTTTACCTTGTTTTCTTTTCCATCAAATTTGGTGCCAAATATTATCCACCACAAAATTCTTTTTTTCAGCATTCAACATTAAAGTTAATGCACACACCGTCACACGAATTCATATGATGGCAAAGAAAGGTCAAAGAAAGGTCAAAAACCCAAGGAACATGTTTACAGAGTTACCAACTGAGATTTCAGCTGTCTAGACAGCGGTTCATGACGAAAAGTAGCCCAATTTTTGATAAGCCCATAGAAAACATTGGTAGCCCAATTTTCTGCAGTCCATGACATGGCATCCATTTGTGGCTGCAAAGCATGCATCAAAAGTAGCCCAAATCCACCGGGTTGGCAACACTGCATGCTTCCTGCATTGTAATGTAAACTAGTACATATTCAAAGTTCAATGGCAATGTTGCATGATATTAAACCTTGATTTTGACCCAGATCTAGGCAATGTCATACCCATAAATAGAAGCACCCTTTGGACTGCATAAACTAGTAACATGTTGGAGAAATAAATAATGGGTATTTTGGTGTTGCAAAATAACTAACAATTGTATAAGACTATGCATTCTTTTTGGAATCCACAGTTTATTCTTATAGTTCCTTTGTTGGCCAATTGTGCTTTGATCTAAATTGGCAGAATGTACTGTAAAAAAACAATGAAAGTAACAGTAAAATTTACAGATTAGCAACATTAAATTCTCGCTAAAATAGCAGTCATTTTCAATTCACATTCACAATATAAAGTATCCACGAAATTATAGTGTTTTACAGTATTTGTATACAAAATCGAAATCCATACTTCATGATTTCACTTCACATTTCATGATTTCACTTCAAGGTCCCGGGGAGGGGGGAGGTGGGGGGTACTCGCCTAAGACGGTATACGGGGTGCCGCTCTAATGGGTAGCTTTTTTGACAAAAAATCCCTAAACATGGGGTATGATTTTGTGCTGGAAATCCCTAATAATGGGGTCACTTTTTACAAATGGGTCTATTTTCGCGAAATGTTTGTCTACATTTTTGGTCTATTTTCGCGGAAATTTGCACAAATTAGGTCCATTTTCCCGATAATTAGAAATGGGTACCTTTTTTCCCCCAAAATCAACCCTAAAAATGGGTACGCGTAGCCGCCTAAGTGTAGCGACCAACGGATTCTGATATCTAAACTGGCAGCGATAATAATTGATTAAAAAAGCGCTTTGGGACTGTGCTTGCATTGTGGAAAAGCGGTACACCCCGACCAAACCAAATCCGAGAACCCCCCCCCCCCCCCAACCTGGGTTAAAGGTATATTATGTGTTCTTTTCCAGGGGACGCCCTATCCTCGATAAAACAAATTGGAAGCAGATTTTCTTGCAGATTTACATTTCTGATCATAAATATATTCCAAGTTACAGAGCGATACGATTCCTAATTACCTCAAAATCATGGTTTTAGAGTGAATTTAGAGTTAAAAAATAAACTGTCCGTTAACCTACAGTTTATTTTCACTCTAAAACCATGATTTTGAAGTAATTAAGAATCGTATTGCCTTGGAATGTATGTACGATTTATGGTCAGAAATGTAAATCTGGTTTCAAATTCCAAGGATTGAGGGCGTTCCCTGGAAAAGATTGCATAATATACCTTTAACACTTTTCACGGAGCAGGCAGCTGCAGACGACATTTCAAAATTGCACATGTGTCATAAATGACAAAATTGTTGAATTTCATTACCATATTTGGAATCACCATGTGAAATGCATTGAAATAAGTACTAACATGCCTAGTATTGGTTCAGTAATCCTTGAAATAGACTTTGAAAGTTGGGAAAGGTTTCTGAAAATCTGTTTTTTATATGTTAAAACTTTTTTTTTTTTTTTGTATATAAAGCGCAATGTGAACAATAGCCCAACAGACATTAACAAGGTTAATGACCAAAGTGATTAAAAATCAAACTGGTAACTCTCGAAAGAGAGCTCTGAAAGGCCAATCAATTGGTTCACTGCAACTCAGAAAATATGCATAAAACAAGACACACAAATGGGCAGAGGTTAAAAATGCCAATGAAAGTGACATAATAATAAGATAAAAGCCCAAACATAGAGAACAACATCAAAATATAAATTATAGAAAAATAATAATATCTGGAGGTCTGATGGGCATCAAGAGAACCTACACAACAAACTTGGGAACTAAATCTACCAGGAGCTGCCTGTTGTCACCTGTTGGGGCATGACCGTATCACCAGCCCAGCTGGCTACATGCTTTACAGACCACCATCTCCCCAACCAAGCATTAACCTACACTTAACCCATGACCACCATGCTATTATATATGTATCAGTCGGATGTTGAAAGGACTTGAATGAAGGGTGTCATGAAAGAGTGTGAAGGCTATGACAAGTTAAGAGTTTGTGAGAAGATGACCGTGCACACGGCACTTGAAAGCCTGGATACCAGCTGCTGAAATGTTCCCAACAATATCATCTGGAAGACTATTCCATAAGGGAACAGCAGTGTGAATGAAGCTTCTGTCTAAGCAGCGAGTTCTGGCTGTTGGCAGAGAAAGAGCATGGACTGGCATTGATACGCTCGAACGGGTAGCACGGCGTTGGACATATGGTGCGGGAAGTAACCCTGCTAGATCTTGTGGGCAGTTGGTAGTATGCATCTTGTACAAGACCGTAGCCGCTGCTACCTGTCGCCTGTGAAGCAGGCTGTCAATTTTGAGCTGTGAACGAGCAGTAGCTTCATTAACTCCAATGATTCTAAGTGCCTAATTGACGCGTGGAAAGTGTTAACTCATGCAGGTAGTTTGGTAATTCTTATTTAGTACCATTGGTGCTGCCCAATGACTGGCCATATGATTGATAGAAAGACCTTGGTGCAAAAAAAGGTTCTAGTCAACATTGGTCTTACACAACACTATTGAATAATGTATAAAAGTTGCAAACATTTAAAAAAACATCCGATTTACATGATGTATCTATGCTGTATCCAAACTACAGCAATGTCAGGCACAACAAAATAAATTGTGGTACTTATTGGTGTAACATGCCATTGAAAATTAGGGTAGGGCAGGCAGGATTTTTAATTTTTTTAATTGAGTTCATAAATAAATTACTAAATTTGATCTCACAGAGTCTAATAAATCACAAAGTATCACAAGGCCGTTTGCGAGCGTCATATTTGCTGTGTACTGTATTCCTTTTTGATGAGGAGCACCAAAGATTTTTTAATTTGCTATGGTTACGCCAATAATCAGTGACTGCACCAGCATCATAAATTGGGGGGGGGCAAAAAACAATTTAGGTGGGGGGAAGGGGGGCAAGAATTATAAAGTTTGCGCGATACGTGCACAATTTTTTGCCATTTTACGCTAAGACTGTCAAATTTTGTCTAATTTTAACTAATTTGGTAAGCAAATTGCAAAATTTGGTCTAATTATACCTAATATTGTGATAAAATGTGCGTGCAGCGCGCAAAAATTTGATGTTTTATGCTAAAATTGTCAAATTTTACCCTTTTTGAAATATTTTTTTTGTGAGAAAACTGGGGGGCAGGAATTTTTTTTTTTTGGGGGGGGGGAGGGAAATCCCCCCCCCCCCACCCTGTGGCGCCGCCACTACCAATAATACATCACTTTCTTTTTTTGGGGCATAAGGCCACATTTGCAAAGTGCGATATTTGTTTTAAAACATGAGACAGGCTCTGAAAATGAAGCTGATACGGTACTTCACAATGTGAAATTAAAATTTGAAGAAGCAAAGTCCGATAAATCACTGGAGTTGGTTGTTTTTCTTGAATTAAAATACTGTAAAAAAACCCCATTACAGTCATAACTTAGCTCACACCATTTTTTTCAAAATGTCAAGAAAAATGAGGGGTGGGGGGGGGGGGGAGTTATACGGTAAAACGCAAATTTTAAAAGCTACACACAATGATCTTCTGAGACAAACCTTTTATTTTATTCGGCCTAATATGAAAAAATAGTACTGATATTTGGAAAACGCGCCACGGTGAACAAATCACTATGGAGTTATTGGTATAATTTGAAAGGTGAGCTTTGATAGAAGGATGCCGGCTTGCATAAAAGCATGCGCACCAATGTGGCATGCGTGTGGGCAAAACAAAACTGCATACATGTGGTCATAATCGTGCTCGTACACTTGGGTTAACTTTTGCGCGCGTATGAGGGGTATCAAAAAGTTTAGAAATCTCCCAGAAGGGAAGGAGCCAGAAACTTTACTTTTGATATGTGATCCTTCAGACATCTTTACAAAGTGACTGTGCAAAGTCACACATTTCTCCCACTATTTATTACCTGTCCAAAGACCGCCATTGTAGAGGATCCTCAGATTGACCGCCATTGATTTGATCCTCAGATTGCCTTAGATTGCGTTATTCCCCAAACTACAACAAATAGTTTAAAAGTGTTGACAGAAAGGGGTCAATGGTCATAGAGGGTCATTGGAGGTCAATCTGTGTACACCCCATGTTACCCCATAAGATTATTGTCACCAAGCTTGTTTGTAATGACCTATATATGTGACTTTGCATCAACAGCTGTATCTCCCGTGGGGGGGGTGGGGGGGCAGAGTGCCCCCCCCCCCCCCCCAGACGGCTTTGACTGGGAAGGCCAGCCCAATCTACCGAGCTAAAAAAAATCGAAAGAGAGGGGAAGAAGAGAGGAAGGGAAAAGGGCAAAGGAAAGGAAAAAGGGGGAAGGAAAGAAAAAAAGGGGAAGAAAGAGAAAGAAAAGAAAGAGAGGGGGAGAAAGAAGAGAAGGAAAAGGGAAAGGAAAAGAAAGGAAAGGGAGAAGAGGAAGATAAAAGGGAAAGGAAAGAGAAAATCTTAGGGATTTTCTTAATTCCCATCAAAATGACAATTTGCCCCTTGCCCGGTTTGATGATGGGCAATTTAGTATAAAAATTGCAAATTTTATCGCGCTGCGCGCGCATTTGTCCAGGTATATCACTATAGAAGCCCGTTTGAAAGACAAATATACCTGAATAATGGCCAGATTCGCGTATATGTTGTTATCAACTTTAGGATGCAACGTCATTCGCTGGAATAAACAACCCAGCTGCGCAATTTTTTACTTAATAGGGTCGAACTGGTGTTCACCGGGAAAAATATCCTTTGCCCCCCCCTGGAAAAAATCCCAGATACGCCACTGCTTTGCATAGTGACTTTGTAACGATGTCTGAACGATCACATATCAAAATAAAGTTACTGGCTCCTTCACTTCTGGGTGATTTCTAAAACTTTTTGATACCCCCTCGTAGAGATACACCGCCCCCCCCCCCCCCCCCCCGCCCCCCCCCCCCCCCCCCCCCCCCCGCCCCCCCCCCCCCCCCCCCCCCCCCCCCCCCCCCCGCCCCCCCCCCCCCACCCGAGATAAAAAACAAATATTTCTCACTAATTTGGGACTGATGAATGAATTATAGCTCATCTACCATCTTCTGACCAAACTTTATATAATACAAATGTTGTAAAATCAAATGGGACTATATTACCCTAATTTGAAATGATGGGTTTTCCCAGATATATCCCAGTTATAAATCAATTCCATGTTTTCAATATGTTCACTTTGTACTAATTAGATATAGAAATATTTGGTTGTCTTTTCAAAAATAATATTAAGCTCGAATAATCATATTTAGGCATAATTTATGTCAAACAACAAACAATATTTTTGGTCACTATTTACAATCTGTCGCATTGCAGAGTAATTAAAAAAGAAATAAAAAAGTACCAACATAAGAGTGATAAATATACACTTAAAGGTAGATGACCCGATCACATTTTCGTAACACAGAATTATTTCAAACATACGGAGATTTTCATATCATATGAAAGCTCGTATTTTTCTCATCATCATACTGAAATTTGACGGCCTAAATCGGTATAATTACGGAGAAATCGATGAAATAACGTTGAATTACCGCGAATGGTGGTAACCACCGATATAGTTTGTGAACTACTCAATGGGTACAGTTCACAGCATCTTGTGCGTCTGAAATAAGAACCATTAGAGCTATGCAACTCAAACTTTGGAACACGACTTTTTTAAGGATGACCTTGCATGTAGAATAGAAAACTTCAAGTTGAAAATCGGAACATCTACCTTTAACCAATTTAAAAACCATGAATTATGAATATAAACAGTTATTTTGACAAATTCGATAGATTGAAACACAATTAAAAAATAAAGTTTGGTTGGTGTGTAGCTTGACCAACTACAGATTTACTTGAGCGTTACAGGTTTTGTTGTTGAAAATCAATATGTGTCTTGAATCTCTTAAAGGGGCACTAAGAGATGTGTTGGAGGCTGCACCCTCAATTATGATAAAAACTGGGATTGGTAAATTTTTACAATTGTATTACATGTACGAGCTTACACCTACATGTATAAGGATTAAGAAAAATCAGCCCTCTTTGTACAACAAAACGTTGATTCAAAAATGCTGATCGAGCCAAAAAAATGCTGATCGAGCCACAATCAGCATTTTACGTCAGACAGTGTCTCCCTGCAGCACGCGTGATAAATAACGTGAACCATATATTTACATAGAGGGCCTTTTTAAGAAAAGGTTCAATAAATAGCGATGGTATTGTTTTAATCAAGTTTTGCTGTGTTTTTGTGTGTAGAAACAACAGTACAATGGTAATTTTTAATGTTCATCTTGAATTCTGAAGTAAATCGATTTTTAAAAAGTCTTCAACACTACCTCGTGTCCCTTTAATACGTACAAGATTAGATTACAAGGTAATGAAGGGGGGAATCAAACAAATAATTAAATGTATATACGCACTTTAAGCATATGTGATGTGATCAAGCAAAATAAGTCTTTCCCATCAATATAGATTTTGAGATATAACCAAATAAAGGGTATATACATTCTTTTGCTCATATCTTTAGAATTAATTGTCAAATCTTAACAGGGGTTTCTGCAAAATCTTGCATTGCAATGATCATAAAATAATACAATGGGGAAGTAAAAAAACAAAGATATGATATTTTCTACTTCATACTCATTGTGCTTGATTGCATCACACATTTTTAAAAGTATCAGCCGCCCAACCTCACTTTTTTGTCTTGTAACACCAAACAAAATGTTACTTTTAAGTCCTTTGACAAAACAAAACACTAACAAATCATGCCTAATTGTATCACATTGTCATCTGTATGGATTCTTCATACGACGGTGGAGGAGGCATTCCATCCGGATCTGTTACAGCTGGCTGTGTGTTTGGATGTTGTGTATATGGCGGTGGAACCACACCGGTAGCTCCTCCTGGTGGCACATAGGGGTGCTGTGTCACTTGTGGGGGTGGTAGTAATAATGGCGCTAAAGGCTGTATTATGATTACTGTTGAATCTGATTGTGGAGAAACAAAATAAGAAGAGACAACTATTTAATACATATTGTACAATAGTGAAGCCAACCGCAGTCGAGAAAACGGAGGTTGGGGAGATTAAAATTGAAAATGTTCAATTTGTATTGTTCAAAATGGTTTGTTCAAACTTGCTTGGATTATTTTGCCCACAGAGAGGTAAAACTTAAATACATGAAATGAGATACAGTAGCGTAACTTACGGGCATCAATTTGTTTGGGGACAGGCATGAAATCAGGGGGGGGGGGGGGGGGGGGGGGGGGGAGTAGGGCATATCTGACTCTTTTTTTAAAGTATTACCCTTGGATTAATTGGGCCTGGAGAGATTAAACCATGCAATTCTGAACCTATGACTGAGTAAGCTATCACAAATAAATATTAGTCTAGTGCAAATACTTCTATTGTATAGTAATATAGACTCGATCTTCATGTCTTCCCTATTTTACACAGGGTGCTCAAATGTGAAGACTGGAAAAAATACAGTTCCAAAAGTGTGCGCTGATAAACTGCTGAATATACATGAGCTATTCATGCCACAGTGGGCCGATAGTTTCATGCGGCGTTGTACACCGCACAGTGGGCCGATAGTTTCATGCGGCGTTGTACACCGCGTGACGCGATAGGGCGCATGATTGGACCAATCGGGTGGTATTTCTGTTGTTGCTGTGTACAAATGCGCATGCTTAATACTGGTATGCATATTCATATATGCAAAGTTGTCGTGGAATTCCACGACAAAACCGCACACTTTTTGGACGTACCATTTTCCCAGTCCCTCATTTTGGTCCGCTATTTTTAAAGATGGCGGCCATATAAAGGGACGCGGGGACCCAGTCTAAGTTATATAGGGGAGAGGGAAGTGTTGGGAGGGGGCATTGCTGGGAGGGGGCATTGTTGGGAGGGGCATTGCTGGGAGGGGGCATTGTTGGGAGGGGGATTGTTGGGAGGGGGCTTTGTTGGGAGGGGCATTGTTGGGAGGGGGCATTGCTGGAGAGGGCATTGTTGGGAGGGGCTTTGTTGGGAGGGGAATTGTTGGGAGGGGGAATGTTGGGAGGGGGCATTGTTGGGAGGATTGTTGGGAGGGCAGTGTTGAGAGGAGATAATGTTGAGATGTATCTGTTACATTACCTTGTTCTGTTGGATGCGCTATTGGTGCATATTGCACCTTGTAACCATCTTTAGCTTCACATTCCATCTTCTCCATCAAAACAGGGATGATGTCTTCGGCAGTTTGTTGAGGATTGAGGCACATGTACGCTACGGCAACTACATGTATTCCATCAAGTTTCCTACGGTAATCTATTGTGCTTGCACATCGATAAATCTGTTCAAATATGATAAAAGATAAGGAGCCATAAAGTAAACCATATACCATCAATAGAGGCAACAGAGACGAGGGGCAATACAGGGCGAGTCAGAAAGAACGGGCACTTTTTTACAGAAAGCGCTACAGAAATGTTCAGGCCTGCATATTGCAATAAAATGATAGCGATTCAAAGACCACATATTTGGCATTCATTCAAAAAAAAAGAAATTGAAATTGAACATTGCGTCATAATGTTACAACACTTTGAGTAGAATCCAGTATTGTTATAAGCCAATCCACGTAATGGCAATAACACACAGAATTGTTGGGTATACATGTAGCTAATGAAAGATGCCAACCAATGAAACTAGACTGAAAAACTTAAGGCACATGAATATTGGATACAAAATCTTCAAATTACCAGAAATTAATAGAACTGGAATTATGAGTAATTAAGGCTGAATTCAAGGGGTAAAAGTGAAAAGAGGCATTTCAACTTATTCAGAATGCGAACCTATTAAAACCCTTACAGCCCCACACCCCATGAAATCCCATTTCCCAGCCTGTCGGTTCCACCTGCCGCTGAGGTTTTTGGGTGAAATAATGGCCCCGGGCTACATAGCTCCCCCCGTGGCTCACTTGGTAGAGTGTTGGACTTGTAACCGAGAGGTCGTGGGTTCAAACCCGGGGCGTGGCACCTCTTGTTGTGTGTGTTTTTTTTGCTTGAAAAAAATTTTGTTGGAAAATCCACCGGGAGTGTTAGGGTTATGGAATGACTTGACAATTTGGCTTCAAAAGTTGGGGCTTCACTAAAATGAGTGTAACATGAAAATGCAATGGTCGATATTTAAAATTCTTCTTTTAAATAAAAGAAAAAGTATAGGTCTTTATATTGCTACCATTGGTTTTGAATATGCAGGCATACATTTTTGTGACGCTTTTGTGAAAAAAGTGCCCGTTCTTTCTGACTCACCCTGTATATTCGAGTCACGTATTTGATGATCTACGGTGCTGATAAATCATTTAGAAATCCTGCAACTAAAGCCACCAATGACATTGTGGTAGACTAGTAGATTGTGGTAGATTAGTAGAAACCGGACATTTAGTTCTGATGTTATGGTCAATTTAATTGACGTAATTTCGAAAATCGGAGGCATTTTATATTCGTTTGTGTTTGAAGGTCTACTGAACTTTGCTTAATATGTTTCAATCTATATCACTGAGACTCGGGTAGAATATACTCATTAGCCTTGGCTGGCAAGTAGAAAGTCTACTGAACTTTGCTTAATATGTTTCAATCTATATCACTGAGACTCGGGTAGAATATACTCATTAGCCTTGGCTGGCAAGTATTCTAGAAGAAGGACAACTTTGATAATAAACCATGCTGCAGGAGTTGCGACCGCAGTGATTATAGCAACAGAAAAACCATGATGACAAACCAAACCAACACTAGGGTTAAAGTCCCTACAAACCTAACGTCTCCTGGAGCAGACTCTGATTTTTCAAAATCGACTGATGACGGCATACCTCCAAACCCGGAAGGGAGGAGTAAGCTTGACGGCAGAGCGCGCAAGAGGAGACGACTTGCAACATGCAAGTCAAATATCACTATATCTACCATGAATGTGAGAACTATCAGACAGAGTCGATGTTAGGAGCTTGTATCAAAACTTATCAAATATAAAATTGACATGATCGGGATACAGGAACACCGCATTGTCCATGATGACCCAGTGAAATATGAGATCATTTTGGGCAGAACACTGATCACTACCTCAGCAACAAGAAATAAAGCAGGTGCAGCTGTAGGTGGAGTCGGGATACTACTCAACAACACAGCACTCCGATCATTAGCGAGTATTAAACCACATTCTGATCGTACACTCATAGTTAACTTCCATGGTAACCCAGCAACAACTGTAGTGGTGACCTACTGCCCTACAAATGTGGCGGAAGAGGACATCATAGAAGAGCACTACAACAGTCTAAAGGGGGCGATTGACTCCATTCCAGCACACAACATCTTGCTTGTTGTTGGCGACTACAATGCCAGACTTGGAAAGGATGACGCCAAATTTTCATACCATGATGATACAAACAGAAATGGAGAGTATCTAGCAGAACTAGCTAAAGAGAAAGATCTAATAGTCGCAAATACCTACTTTCGCAAGAAAAAAGGCAAGTTGTGGACATATGTCAGCCCAGGCGGCAACAAACTACAGCTGGACTACATCCTTGTCAGGCGGAAATGGCGAAACAGTGTTCAAAATTCTGAAGCATACAACACCTTTGCTAGTGTGGGATCTGACCATAGAATAGTCTCTGCTAGCATCCGATTAAGCCTCAGGAAGAGTAAGATCATCAAACGGAAAAAGCAGTACGATTGGAATCTATTGACAACTGATCAAGATCTACAAGCTAAATACAGTATAGAGGTGCGCAATAGGTTTCAGCCCCTTCAGGATGACGTAGAAACTGCAACTGAGAAATACACAAGGTTCATTACAGCCACTCAAGAAGCTGCAGAAGAAGTCATTCCTGCGAGGAAGAAAGAGAAAAGAAACTACTTCTCAAAAGACGCCCAGGTTATCGGGGCGAGAACAAAAATTGATGAAGCTTACGCAAAATATCAACTAGACACTAGCAATGAGGAAAATATCAGAGATTATAAGGATGCTAAGAAGAGCCTAGGGGAGGCTTATGATCAAGTGAAAGAGAAAGACCTTACCAATAAGCTAAGAGAGGTAGAAAATGCTCACATAAACAGCAAGCATGGTAAGAGTTGGAAACTGATAAACCAAATATCAGGAAGACTGACAACAAGAAAGGGGCAAATCAAAGGGTCCACACAAAAGGAGAGATTAAACAACTGATACACTCACTTCAAAAATCTACTTGGGAGCCCACCACATTTAAGTAATGAGGATGAGGAAGTTGCTCCAATACTATCAGATCTCAACATTAAAGTAGGAACCTTTGACTTGGAGGAATATGAGAAGGCTAAGAAGGCACTAGTAGAGGGGAAAAGCAGTGGGGAAGATGGTATTACACCTGAAATGCTCAAAAGATGTGATTTGGATAACATCATTCTCGACTTCTGCAATGATGCCTTGTTGAACGGGAAAAAGCCAGAACAGTGGTCCATTCTCAACATAGTACCAATACCGAAATCAGGTGATCTCAGCTTGGGGGGTAACTACCGTGGAATAAGCCTGAGTTCAATTGTTGCCGAGCTATACAACAAGATGATACTCAACAGAATTAGACCGGAGCTCGACGTCCAACTAAGAGCTAATCAAAATGGCTTCAGAGTAGGACGTACCACTGTAGGTCATATACTTGCCCTTCGAAGAATTATTGAGGGAATAAGATCAAATCACCTGCCAGCCATCATAACCTTTATCGACTTCAAGAAAGCGTTTGACACAATACATAGGGGACGAATGCTGCAAATATTGAAAGCCTATGGTGTACCCGATCAGCTTACAAATGCGATAGCAGACATATACAAAGACACCAAGGCAAAGGTCATATCACCAGATGGAGAAACAGAAGTGTTTGAGATACTGGCTGGAGTACTACAAGGAGACACCCTGGCTCCATATCTTTTTGTCATTGTTCTTGACTATGCCCTAAGAGAGGCCATAGATGGCAGAGAAGAAGAGCTAGGATTCCACCTAACAAAAAGAAGCAGCAGAAGAATAGGACCAACCGTAGTAACAGACTTAGACTTTGCTGATGACATTGCACTGTTGTCTGAGGATCGAGTGTCTCAAGCGCAATCACTACTCAATAGAGTGGAGACTTCAGTGGGAAGAGTGGGGCTCAAAATGAACGCTGCAAAGACGAAGTACATGTCCTTCAACCAGACGCAAGTACCTGTGTAATTACCACAAGTGAAGGCATGCGCCTTGATAAAGTGGAAGACTTCAAATACCTTGGAGCCTGGATGAACAACACTGAAAAGGACATCAAAACACGCAAAGCAGCTGCATGGAGAGCTTGTGGCAAACTTAGTCAGCTATGGAAGGCTAAATCATTATCCAGAAAGCTCAAAGAAAGACTGTTCATAGCTACAGTAGAATCCGTCCTCCTTTATGGATGTGAGGCATGGACAGTCACCCCAAAGCTTGGTAAACAACTGGATGGATGCTACACTAGGATGCTAAGATCTGTGTTCAACATCAACTGGAGTCAGCATGTGACAAATAAGAACCTGTATGGGGACATGCCAAAAGTCTCGGACAAGATCAGAGAACGCAGAGCAAGATTTGCTGGACACTGCTTCAGAGGGTCCAAGGAGCTTGTACACAAACTTATACATTGGATCCCAAAGCACGGAGCAAGAAAGCGTGGTAGACCAGCCCTGACCTACATTGACATACTCAAACGTGATACAGGACTGCAGGTGGAAGAAATCAAGACAGCTATGTTGGATAGGAAGATCTGGAGAGGCATTGTGGTTCGGAAAAATCATCCGCCCTAAGTCAAGTCAAGTAAGTCAAGTTGTGTGTAGAAAATGCTCACTCTGTAATTTTTAGCAAATTCACTTTAAATTATATAAATTAAACAATTGTAATTTTCTATAATTTTTTTTGGGTGATAATATTTAATTAATTCATTGCACATATTTATTTATCAATATTTTAGGTCAACGCCATTTCTTATGTATTTCTTTATTTTTTCTCACCCGGCTTTATTTAAGCTCCTTATCTTTAAAATTGCGATAAAAATCCTAATTTACATGCGATTTTCACCAAAATGGACACAAAATGTGTCTAAATTCAAGCTTTTCAATATATGAACAATTATTCTTATCTCAAATGTCAATTTATAATTTTGTAAGCAATTTTAATATTTTTGTATATGTTTCGCTTGATATCTCAAAACAAGGAAACGTGCAAACGTACGGACCCGTAACAAACGTAACTCAAAAACAAAAAGGCATGTGACCATGGAAATTGGCAACAAAACCATGAAGGGTTTTTCAAAAACAACTTTGCATTTTTAAAAGACGCTGCAAAATATCTTGATTAGCCACTTCCCGGTTACCATGGCAACCGCAAAAAAATAATAATTGCTTCATGGTTTTGTGCGTATTGTCCATATTGTAACTGTTCGTTACGCTGTTTAGCCAATCAGAGGCCCTGCTTGGTTATCATGGCAACCCGACCGGAAAAAAACCCATGTTTTTGTCCTTGAAGATAACGCACCACTTACCTAGACATAATATGTTTATAGGATCCCTTTACCTAAAGATTAACTTTGATGAGTATCCCTGAAGAAAGCACACTACTTACCCTGTAACATGGACAGCTCAGCAAACAGCACGGGAAACAGCATATCCATAGACAGAGGCTATGCGGCCCACAGTTGTAACAATCGAGATATTGTGACGTATTAGTTATTGTTAAACAGCTGCCAGATGTGCAGAAGTTCTTGATGTTACCAGTGTTATAATACACAACATGGCCAAATACTAACTCTGAGAACCAGGCACTGACTGGCAGTTTGAAATCCAACTGATAGAAAGAGAAAAGAACAAAATAATTATACAATATCAGTATATCGTATTATCGTTGCTGTTCAGTCAAAACCACATAAGTTTTCCGGCCATTCAGCATGTATAACAGCGCTTTGAGCCCTTTGGAAAAGGCGCTATATAAATACTGATTATTTACTTTATACAGTATAAAGTAATAATAATAATCAGTATTTATATAGCGCCTTTTCCAAATGGCTCAAAGCGCTGTAATTTCGCTGCTGGTGAATCATCAGAATCAGGTCGCATCAACTAGGCAGTCATAGCTGTGGTTTCCATTGGTCAAGGGGCAGTCCTTTAATTGGAATAGGTTCTATTAGAGCCAAATAGTAGACTATAGCGGTAACCTAATTTACAAAGAGCTCTTTTCAGAGCCACCATCTCTATTCAGAGGATGGGGCAGTCCATCTGAACGGCACTTATCAGAGCCACCAATCTTTCTCATGTAGGAAAGGGCACCTACTTTGAAATCAACAGGCCTATCTTTTTAGAGCCACCACAGTGGCGTATCCAGCTTTTGGAAACTGGGGGTGGGGGGCACGACCATATAGTTGTACCGACGAAAGGCATGATATACCAACAATTTTTAAAATCATAAAACTTGCACAATGTTTTCCCCGTCAGCAGCTGAAATCTGAAAAGTGGGGGTTGGGGATAGCGATGAGGTTATTCACATAACCGGCAAAAAAAAAATTGCATGGTCAAAATCACAAATCTACCGACGTAGGGTTATATTTACCGACGGGGTTATTTCAGGGGGGTACCGGCCCCTCTGGACTCCCCTGGGTAGCCACTGAGCCACCATTACACAAGTAGGAAAGGAGAACCTCTCAATCGGGCAAGGGGCAGCCTAAATGATGATTATAATTGTGTATTATAATAATTTGGTCCTGAAGAAGTCAGAACTCATCCTGACGAAAGCTTGACACTTTTAAACTTGTCCAACGGCGAACGTAAAACCACTTGTGACACCAAGCAAAGATATAGGCATCATTTGCATATAAAAAACTACGCCTCAAAAACTTCCTTGACCCAATGGTATTTGGGGAGCTGCATTGAAAAATGGTGGATGTTACAATCTAAGTGCGGATAGGTTTGCGCTAGAAATTGGCAGCACCCTAGTTGATGCGACCTGATTCTGATGATTCACCAGCAGCGAAATTACAGCGCTCTGATCACTTTGGAAAGGCGCTATATAAATACTAATTATTATTATAAAGCACAAACAAGTCCCAAGCTTATGTTCTATATTATGTATTATTGAACCTGATAACTCTTTTAAACACAAACTTAAATTTGAGGCCCAAGCAACTTTGTGTTAACAAGGTTCCACTGTATTGCATTTTTATTAAAAGAAACAAAATATGAGCCAGCAAACTTTGGGGAAAACAAAATATGCACAATTGGGTGTGCAGTTTGCAATACTTTTATAGGCTTTAGATCCCTCACAGGCTGGCTTTTTCATAATAAACTGCCCACAAAAAGTATCGAAACACTTAGAAATGATCCAATATATAACGGCTCGAAAAGGTATGCATTAATCGAAGCAAATAACCAAGTGCATAATTTTGTTCTGCGTATTTTGACACCTCGATCTTTGAGATACGATGTTGCGGAGCGGAGTTATTGTCATTTCAATGATCGTGGGTCCAGTTTCAAAAGTGACACTCATCCCTATTGAAAATCACGAATCTGATCATTCTAAACAGTAATGCAAACCTCTTTCTATAGGATGATTGCCACTTTTGAAACTGGACCCACGACCATTGAAATGACAATAACTCCGCTCCGCAACATCGTATCTCAAAGATCGAGGTGTCAAAATACGCAGAACAAAAGTATGCACTTGGTTATTTGCTTCGATTAATGCATACCCTTTCGAGCCGTTATACATTGGATCATTTCTAAGTGTTTCGATACTTTTTGTGAGCAGTTTACTATATACCTCAATAGCAAACAGTCTTCCACGTTGCATGGCTTGCTCAGCTTTCATCAGTACTCTCTGCAGCATAGGCTGTATCTCAGGGTGCTGGGGCCATATGGTCACCATATATCTACCTGAAATATTATAAAACATGTGTAATAACATTTATCCTATGATATAGGGCACTCACACATTTTTGATAACTCTTTCCACGCAGCAGGCGTCTGCAGATGACATTCCAACATTTCACGAAATGTTTCAAAAATGTCAAAATTATTGAATTTCATTACCATATTTGATCACCACCAAATATGCATTGAAGTACAAACATTCCATGGTACAATGATTATAATAAGAATTTCAAAGTCATGAAACAGAGTCCTAATTTTTGATACACCCTGTAATATGTTGCTTTTATTCTTTGTATTTTACATTTCCGAGATATCCTCTTGTATCAGTTTCCTACTACTATCAAGTTCTGAGGTATGTGTCTATTCTTAATTCGGCCTAGCGTTAGGCCTTCTACCGTCACCGATCTTGTCTGTCCGCAGTTTAAAGAAGATGAACGCCCTACCCCAATTTTATGTCGCATATAATTGTTTCTATTACAGCTAAGATAGGGACGAAGGGCGCAATAGAAAATAATTTATTCACAGTTAAGCTTGCGCCAGGGGTGCAAAAGGTTATTTCTTCCTCAGGAGCATGGTTCTAAGAATCAAGATTTCCTCAAACAAACCAGAACTATGGTAACATAAAATAGCTTCTGCATCACTTCAAAAGCAAGAATGTTTACATAATATTATTTGTGTTGTCACATAAATCAGCTTAATATCTACTCATTCATTATGACAACGAAATGATGACCTCCCAGGAGGGTACATCATTGGAAACTGTGCGTTGTCATTTCGCTTCAACCTTTGTGGAGTTTTCCAATTACCCGAATGACTTCACCATGTTCACGCCTTTTTCGAGAATATTTGTTTGCAGAAAACATGCAATATTTATTCACTACTTACATGAATTTGACAACAATTAGGTTACATTTGGCTTTGAACAAGCTTTGAAAAAAAACACCCTATTTTTATATAAAATTGGTGTCGATTCAACCGATTGCTCCTTAAGCTTAAAATTGGATAGAAAAGAAGTCAAATGCCTTCATGGACCCTGCCCCCTGTAGACCCGCCATTGAACCTGATTCATTAGCAAGTCCGTTTTAGGTTTTTCGATTACATCACAGGGAGGTGTACATTTTTTTAACATTTCAACATTATTGCATTAATAAGGGTTTCTTGTAAATGTGACTATCAATTAGCATGATTAGGCTCTGTCTTTCTTTTTTGTCCATTTAGCAAAATATTATATCTTCAAATCTGAGATGTTGGTCAGCTGCTGTCCTTTCAGTCATATCTCCATTCATGTTACTTATATTCCTCTTGATGTTGATGATTCCATTTCCTCAAACTTTACTATACTTTCAAACTTGTTTGGTGCTTTTAATAATGGTTCTTCTTTGTTCTTTGTATCTCATCGATCTAATATTTCGCTTAAGGTTTTCCAGGTCATCCTCAACAAGTTCTTTCTTCAATTTTAGTGCTGCACTGATAAATTGAATTTCATATGGCTCAAAAATCGGGACCCTCATTGTACATGTTGTGAAACTTTCCTCAGACATTCTCCGTTATTTCCACCTTCACGACTCGACTCGCATCTTTTCACTGTTTTTCATTGAATGCCTGTCCTGATGATAATTGTAAATTTCCTCAAATATGAGTTGTATTGTATTTTACCTATTCTCATGTTCAACTGGTACATTTATAATGTACTATTCGTCAGGCTTTTCCTCTCTTTTCTTTTTTCCTTCTTTCCCCCCTTTTTCTCTTTCTTCTTTCCTTCCTCCCTTTTCCTCCTTTAGTTTTTGTTAGGCACTGGCATGATTTCCTCAATCTTAACTGTTGCTTTCTGGGAGCGGTGCTCCCCGCTCCTGCACTTTTTGCATCCCTGGCTTGCGCATTAGTGAAAAAGCTTGTCAAGTTCCCTAAGGCTAAAGATTTGCATGTATTGTAAAGACCAGATTAAAAATTATACTCCTCAATAAAAGTGAACGTTTCTTCTTTTTCCTCAATTTTTCTTTTATTATTATTTTCGTCAGTAGTTCTTTACCTTTAGCATGTCTATGCCTCTCAGTGCTCTCAAATTTCATATCCATGAATATAGGGTTGGTCAGAAGCCTTTGGGTAACATCTTGCAGATCAGCAGGAGTCTCCACTGTTATTACCCTACAAAGTGACACAAAAATCATACAACGTTAAATCAGAGACAGAACATGACAATTGACAACATAACAAAAACGTTTATTGATTCACCAAGGCGATTGACAGGGTCGCATTCTGACGCGTCCTGGACCTCTCACTTTCTTTTTTGACGCGTCAGGTTTCAAATTGGAAAGACTTGCAGGTCCCGATCAAAATTGAAGGGACCCCTAAAATTTGATGATGTATGGAAATGGAAACCTTAAGAAATTCTGTAAATTACATATCCATCCTTTGCTCACAATATAAATTCATTATAACTGTCCGTAAAAAAGTAAAATTTATAATACCCAAACTTCAGAACCCCTCAATTTCTTGGGGGACCCCTTAAATTTATATTTTGAAGTCGTACGGGGTCCTTAACAAATTCATGGTACCTCTCACATTTTTGATCCAGTGCTATCCCTGGCGACCAACCAAATTTATTTTGGAGATTAATTTCATTTTGTTTAACCAAATGTTGACTTACTGTCCCATAGCGTCTGGAAAATACTTCGGTTTATCCGGGTCTATACTCGTCGAAGTGCAAAGATTTAACTTCTGTTTATCATGAAGGAAAAGCGGATGACCGGGCCCTTGTCTGACTTCAAAGTAAGCTCGAGGCGCATGTTGTAGGAACTCTGAGAACAGTGTTATTGTTATGCCGTACTCTGTTTGCGCAGCAGGCACTGTAGAGGGCAGGATCATTGCAAATGCTGGCATTGTTTTCCGTGATGTTGATGTCACTTGGCAAGCTACAACTATATGTGGTCCATAGAAAAGGAGAGAGTGTACCTAGAATTTTAAAAAATGGAAACAAAATAAGCCGATGAAAAAAAACCACCCTGTTCTATGGGCCCAACTGACCCATGTTTTCTCTCTAATGTTCACCCTTTTTTTAGACAATTATTTTGGAATTTTTGAACTATTTTT
>CM069444.1:6704550-6862495 GCA_035610835.1 Ophiura sarsii | reverse complement strand
CGCATGCTACAGCATTCGATTTGATGAAGTCATCAACCAAGCTGATATGTGTGTACGAAATCGCTGCCCGGGTGAGCGTTTACAGGTTAGCTGAGTGCTAAGGGATGTGGCATGGTGATTTGAGGGTCCAGGGTTTGTATCCTGGGGGTTTCGCTTCGATTGTTTGCGTAAAAAAATCATACTTTGTCCCCCTCCCCCGGTTTCCACACAAAAACATAGCCTGGCTGGTTAGGGTTAAGGGGATTTTTGCAAAAAACGACCCATTAACTGTATACCTTATATACGTAATAGCACCCCTCCCTCTCTTGTCTTCTTTGTAATTTTTCAGGTTAGATACCTTCATTGCAGTGAGCATCAATATAGAATTAAAAATGTACTTGGCCCTTTAAGATATAGGACCCTGCCCAAATACAACTTTCCCTTAGGATGGACGTGGACAATGACCATATGCACAATTATCAACTACTAGAATTACATGAACCAACATATATGAACAAATACATCCTTATTTTTTGTGTGAATAACCACCATTAGATTAACAAATACTCTTTATCTTTAGCGAATACAAATCTCAGAAACAAAAACACTTACAATATTCCAAAATATGCACACTTACCTTAAGCTAACAAAAGGTTTAAAACTCGTACCTTTTAAAAATTCATTGTCAAATTTATCAGATTTAAGTGTTCATCCGCAACACCCCCTTTTCGGCAATACCTTTTTCGAATACAAAATGAATGACTCATTTAGTATTCCAGTTTGGTATGGGTATAATGGATACAGTTCAAGATTGGTCACCCGGAAATGGTAACATTGTGAAATTTTCCAGTCTGATTTGATTTATTGCCTGATACAATACAAAACAATGCACTCTGGCTCAAACCCTTAAAGGCACACTTGGTCTTATGTTGTATAAGAGAATTCCATAATTTCCAAAAGATATTTGAGGGTATTTTTATAGCGCTTTCTTATTTAGGTAATCACAGCCATGGTGGGGGGGGGGGGGGGGGGGGAGTTTTTTGTTGTTGTAGGGTATGCACAATCATCAACTACTAGAATTACATGAACCAACATATATGAACAAATACATCCTTATTCTTTGTGTGAATAACCACCATTAGATTAACAAATGAAGAGCTTTGTTGCAAAAGGGCCACCAGACCACCCCGAAATGTTACTCATTTTGCATTATACTCAGATATTTTTTGGCAGGGATGTGCTGCCAGCAAAAGGAAAATCGGACCCAACATTTACCAATTTTCGGGGGGAAATGGACCCATATGTTTACCGGAAACCCATACTTTTTCTGTATATTTGACAGATTTTATTACAAAAAATTGGTGAAAAACAGCAAAATTACAGATTTTAGACCCATACATTTACCAAAAATGGCTTTGAAAAGGGTTCATCCATTTACCAGACAGAGAAAAATGAGACCCTATTTGGTGGCACATCACCGTAACCTCATATCCACTAAGTCCCCCCCCCCCCCCCCCCCCCGGGTATTTTACAGTGCTTTCATTTTTAGTTACTCACAGCCGGATAAAACCCAATGTTGAGTCTACTATCAAATATATGACTTATATAAGCAGGTAGTGTGTGTGGTTCCCCCATGATCTTGTGGTGCGCCCAGACAGGTTATTATATGTGCAGAAAAATCTGAAGAATTTGAAAGGCTGCCTCAATATAACTCAGTTAGATAGGGGGCAAAAACTGTCACACAGGACACTGGGGTTTGATCCCTGGTGCCGGTTTTGCTGTTTTCCCCCCAAATTTGACCCATTTTTCTCTCCTGATAGTTTGATTCCCTCCCTACCCCCGGGTTGGGGTTAATGGAAAAGCATTTACCGTATTATCCCTATTAAGCGCCCAGTACCTTATAAGCGCCCACCCCTGTTTTTCTCAATGACTACCAACAAACAATCTCTTATAAGCGCCCACCTTTTCAAATGGTCAGCCTCCTCAAATGACCAATTGTACATTTTCGTTAGTACGTCAAGTGGTCAGCCTTCTCAAATTACCACTTGTACATTGTATTTAATAGTACATCAAATGGTCAGCATCTTCAAATGACCATCAAATGGTCAGCATCTTCAAATGACCACTTGTACATTTTATTTAGAACGATAAATGAGTTTAAAAAAGGTAACATAATAAGCGCCCACCCAAAATGACTTTGCTAACCGCCCTGGGCGCTTAATAATACGGTTTATGCATTTTTACTATGCACAACCTTCAACCCTGTTGATAAACACATCTCTATCAGCTGCAGGTACACACTTATAGTTTATTCAGTTCAAAATTGGCGAGATTTTAAAAAAAATCTCTCTGCGCGTAAAAAGTTATCAAAGTGTATGTGCGCAATTATGGCAACCCGCATGAGTCACACATACGATGCACAGTACACATATTGCCTTCACACGTGCCTGCGTCCTTCTGCATCCATTCACTGCTAATGTAAGGAGGCTTAGGTAATTTGGAACTGATCAAACTATAGTATGTAACCCGATTGATTCATTAAGTCTCAATGCTTCACATTTTGGTAATTTTCAAGACATTTTAAAATTATTTCGTCAAATTTATGATATCTATTTTAAATTTATGATATCTATTTTTTACACTAGAGGTAACAGTATTTTTGTAGTAGTGTATGATATGGTTTTGAAGCAAAATTGTATCAAAATCTCTGAATGGGCCTTTAAATGTACACAAAATAACACATATTTGCAAAGTCGTTAGCTTACAAAAGGTGCAGTCATACATGACTGACTTTTCATTCCATTTAGCTCTCACAATTCTTTACTTTACAGGGTTGAAGGTTGTTTGATGAAGCATGTGTCAGTGTGTATTGTATACAAATGTTATTGCCAAATTCCCAGGGAGAGTTCAAATTGGGGTTTTTTTTACGCAGGTTTCTGAAAATGACCCATAATTAGAGCTTTTCTACCTTAAAACAGCTTATATGACTGTGTTTGTGTGTGATTTGTGCAAAACAAATTGAGGGAATTTCCAGCACAAAATAACCCCATTTTAAGTATTGCTTTTCAAAAAGTAACCCATCCTGGCATGTCCCCACATCCATATAACTTATATACATGAGTACCCCCCCCCCCCCCCCCCCCACACACACACAGGGCAAATTTCAGGCATGGTTTATTTTGCAAAAAAACACCGCACCCTTTTTCAAGTCACGTATATGACCTTGATTGACCCCCATGTGACCCCATATGGGACATCTAAGGTCCTGTTTTGGACTTAGACAATGAGATGATGACAAATTGTTTTTTTGTTTTTTAAATTTATTTCTGATATTCAGGTACCTAATTGGAAAAGCAAGAAGAAGAAAAAAATCCGACCAACCCTACCTTTTGGAGAGCATCTATGGACAAGCAAACAAATAAAAATCCGCCCGTCCCTACCTTTTGGAGAGCATCTATGTGCAAGCAAACTATTTTTTTCTTCTTCGTAATGATTTACAAAAATGTATCCACAACAAAGCGCATCAACATCTGGCTGTAAATAGTCAAGATTGAACTGAAGACTAGTCTAGTACCTGATGAAATGCACGTCTTATTAAGGGGGCACTAAGAGATGTGTTGGAGGCTGCGCCCTCAATTATGATAAAAACTGGGATTAGTATATTTTTATAATTTATTACATCCTACACCTATAAGGATTAAGAAAAATCAGCCCTCTTTGTACAAGAAAACGTCGATTAAAAATGCTCGTACAGCCGGGACGAGTATTTTACGTCCGACAGTATCCCACTGCAGTACGCGTGATACATAACGCGAACCATATTTGCATAGAGGGCGTTTTTCAATAAATAGCGATGATATTGTTTTAATCAAGTTTTGCTGTGTTTTTGTTAGTAGAAACAACAATAATAGCAATTTTTGATGTTCATCTTGAATTCTGAAGTAAATTTTTGAACATTTAACATTTTCAACACCACTTAATGTCCCTTTAAGGCACTGATTGAATCTACAGTGGGGGCCACTCATGTATAAAAGATGTAATCAAATCAATCTATCCTCAACGCAGACTTACAAAGAAGGAAATAGTGACCCTGAACAAGGATTTAGCTTGAAGAATCATACTCATAGCACCGGATATAGGTCCTCAAGACAGAGTTTAGATTGAAAAAAGTAATTGTGTGATAAGGTTTTGTAAGTAGATTTGTCTTGTAGGCCTAACCATTTTCAGACCATTTTTTATCACACAATTACTTTTTTCAATCTAAACTCTGTCTTCAGGACCTATATCCGGTGCTATGAGTACGATTCTTCTTGTAATCCACATTTTTGTTTATGCAGATGATTATAACATTATATCTGACTGCCCCCCCCCCCCCCCCCCGGGCAATTTTGCAATATATACAGTGATTGTGATGGTATATACAACATAGAAAATAAATACTTGCAATTCAATTTATACAATCATAACTTACTAGATGTTACACACACTCTTTCTAGAAAATACAATGCACTACACAGTGAATAGCAATATGAATATTGATGCGATATGAAAACAGAGCTTTTAATACTTCATGGAGCTGATATTATACACCTACTAAACAAATATTATGTGTCAATCCCACGGTATAATTTGCAAGATTTATAAAAACAACATTTATGACAATATATGAGAATATTATTTAATACAGTCATATGCTTGACAATGCCATAGTCTACAATCAGACTATCAAGACCAGTGACTTTTAGGACTATTTCCCCCTTTTGTATTTCAAAATCCCTAATCCCTAAACATATCGTCGCTGTTCTGACATACCGGCACATGTGCCATTTTGGGCAAAATGAGTTAAGTTGCATTGAAACTCTTTATTCTCCAAAAGAATTGAGACGAAAAGGTAATTAATTAATGAGATACCGCACTAATTAGTGTCATATGCCAGGGTTTTAACATAATACCGGCATGAAAACCTCATTTTGTATTCTGACATACCGGCACATCACAATATTCTGCCATAGACCACCGTGTAACTACATACCGGCATATCACTGGCATATCACTGTAGAACTGTCTGACATACCGGCACATGACTTTATGACATAATTACTCCTAATTAATAATTGCAATTTGTTGTTGTAACATGCTCATAACAAACATAAGTATATATCTATAGTGTTCTTTGACAATGATAGTGACATTTGATGTAAATGCTCTGTAACAAGTCTTTAAAAATTGGAACATTTTCAAACACGATTTTCTCAAAACGCTGTTTTTCGTGATGTGCCGGTATGTCAGAACAGCGACGATATGATACGTTTTTCCAGATCAAACATCATTTTTATAAACTAACTTTCAAGTATGGCCTCAGGTCAGGATTACATTAAAAACCCACTTCTTTTATGGTTTTGGTAAAGGTCTTTGAGTCAAATGATGTTCTTACTGCAAGTGATGATTTTCACTTTTACTTCATATATTTGATGTGTTTTGTAAATCATATTTGAAACGTGCATGGACCACACGTAGCATTAACCTTGCCTTGCATTAATCTATGTTACCATGTAAATATTTGTATATAATATTTCCTTTTTGTATTTTAAAACATTGTGTAATGTTTATGAACGCATTAGTCGAGAAGACTTTTGCCACTGTTCCAAAAGTGTATGTCCGAATAAATAAATAAATAAATGACATTGTAAACATTATATCATCACATGTAGTACAGATTTACTTTCACATTCTTACATGATTTCTAACAAGTTTACTATTATAGTAATATAAATATTCCACTTTCATTGTTTTCAATATGTTTACATTGTACTTATAGATATCAATAAAGTAATATTTTTGTTCCATATTTAAAAATGTTAGGCTCAAATAATCATATTTGGTCATTTTGTCAAACAAACATTCTTTTTTGTAACTGTTTTAAAATCTGTCTCATTGAGGATCAAGCAATAATAAAGAAATAGAAAATTACCAACATGAGTGAATCTTCTGTGCTGGTGGTAATAAAAGGATAATATTCACAACAATTAATAATAATAATATTACCTTTTTTATATAGCGCTTTCTACAATGCAAGCACAGTCCCAAAGCGCTTTTTAAATCAATTATTATCACTGCCAGTTTAGATATCAGAATCCTTTGGTCGCTACACTTAGGCGGCTACCAGTCGACAAGTGCACAAGCCTATCAGCACTACTTAGATTTTGATATCCTAACAGCTCCCCAAATATCGCTTGGGTCAACGAAGCAATTGAGACTAAGTACCTTGCCCAAGGAAACAAACATGTTGGCCGTAGCGGGGCTAGTACTCACAACCTTTGTATGGTGGGTCCTGCATGCTATCCACTAGACCGCACATGCTCCCTTCAGTACCTTGTGATCTAACCAATTTAAAAATTAGCGTATGAGTTATATAAATAGTTCTATTGAAAAATGAGATAGATTGATACACAATTGTTAAACATCTATGAATGTTTAAGCAATTCTCATTGGTTCTCAGAAAAATTAGTGACACTTATATGAGACAACATAAATAAATTAATGTGACCACCCCCCGAAATGCGTGGTACCCATAATTTTTTTCCATAACACTCACTTGGGCAGTGTGACCTGCATGCTTATGCGTTGCATTAAGCCAACACATGGCATACTCACTGCACGGGATTGGATGGAATGTTTGTGGGTTTTTTTTTATACTAACTGGGTAAAAGTTAACAGAGGTGGGCAATTAAAGGAACAAATGTCTAAAGAATGACTGTTTAAGGTTGTTCCTATGGCTAATTTTTTGTTTGATATTTTAATAGAGCTTGCTGAGCTCTACAATAATCTGAAATTTGAGATTGATCGGAGGTACGGTTTTCTAGATATGACAATTTTATTGTCAAAAATGAAGCGAAATTAAAACGTTCATTTCTTTTGTTTCTTATTGTTTTTTGACCCCTAGCTGGCCTAGCCAAATAATTAATCTATGCAAAAATGTTTATTTAATTTTTACAAGAAAAGTATAAATGCTACAAAGCTAACATTTTGGGAGCTTGTTAATTATAGCTTTTAAAAAGTATCCTGTGCTGCGGGAGGCTGTAAGACATCTGCATAATTAATTATACTTAATTATCAAAAACAAAAAAAATAACACAAATTAGGCTAATTAATGCACTTAATTAATTTTTTCAAGTTCATGCACTTTACTAAATGTAATGCCACTTGGTGTATATGTTGGCTATACAACTCTCCTTAATTCCTGTGCTGCAGGAATCTAATGGAGTTTTCAATAAAAAATTAGAGAAAAAACAAAAAACTATTCTTTATAGAAATTTTACCTAGGGAGTCAAAAAAACAATATAAAACAAAAGAAAATAGACTGCCCTCTGTTGGCCGAAAAACAATACAAAACAAAAGAATTCAAAATGACTTAAAATGGATTGTTGACAATAAAATTGTCATATCTAGAAAACCGTACCTCCGATCAATCTCAAATTTCAGATTATTGTGGAGCTCAGCAAGCTCTATTAAAATATCAAATACAAAATTAGCCATAGGAACAACCTTAAGAATGAGAATAAAGGTACATGTATTGTTTTTAGACCATACCTATGTTATATTGTCTACCATAAATGCGTTCAGTAGTATCATATTTTGCGTAGAACAACTCCGCCGCCACTTATGTCAGACAATATAACACGGGTAAGCACGGGTAAGGTCTAAAACAATACCTTTATTCTCTAATTAAGAAACAAAGTTTGTATGGTGTAACTTGACCATGATGCTTACTTGAGCGTTACAGGTTTTTATTGAAAATCAATCAGTGTCTTGAATTTCGTAATACAATACGAGATTAGATCACAGGGTATTGAAGGGAGGAAAAATCAAAAAATACTTAATAAACGCACTTTGAGCATATGTGATGTGATCAAGCAAAATGAGTCGTTAAGTCACAATTATTGATTTTGAGATAAAACCAATATATTTTCTATTATTTTGAAAACCCTTCAATTGTTCATATCCTTGGAATTAATTGTCCATTGTTAATAGGGATTTCTGCAAAATCTTGCTTTGCAAATGACCTATACACTGAACTATAAAACCAAAAATATGATATTTTCTACTTGAGACTCATTGTGCTTGGTGGCATCACATATTTGGAAAAGTGAAAATGAAAACGGTAGTTTCTAAAAAGTACCAGCCATCCAACCTCACTGGTAATTTTTATGTTCTTTGGTAAAAAACCCAATATACACTCGTCAAAAGAAGTTCCTGGACACTTAAATTAAATTAATATTTAATAGAATATATATAATTATATATATAATTGTATATCAAAATAAGCAGAAAGTAATCCTCTAACAGCTTAACATGGAATTTAGACATGATCACTCATGCATGGCAGATCCCATTCACTTGACAATGGCAAGAAGATTGCAAAAAATTGGATAATCCCTCCATTCAAATGAACTGTAAATGCTCATTTCTTGCAATTTCCTTTTACGCACCTTACCATTGCTTAATGAATGTGCTCAGCCATGCATGAATGCGTACATCTTAATTTCATACAGACATGATAGAGAATTATTGTCTGCTTATTTTGACATGCAATTGTTTAATTTATATTAAATGTTTATGTGAAATATTTGAACTTCAATGAGTGTCCAGGAACTTCTTTTGACGAGTGTAGTTCAATCAATTCCAAATTGGCGAGAAATATTCTGTTTTCATCTATCCGAGCGCAAAAGTGATCCAAGCATATAAGCGCTATGTTGGCATACGCATACAACGACACTGCGCGCCATATTGCACCAACAAGCATTTTGCGCACAACAATCTTCTGAATTCATTTGCTGCTGTAAACATGTTTTGCCAATTTGGAACTGACTGAACTATAACAAATCGTGCCCAATTGTATCACTTCTTTATCTGCATGATATCTTCATAGGACGGAGGAGGAGCCATTCCATCCGGATCTTCTGCAGCTGGATGTGTGTTTGGGGGGTATTGTGGGTATGGAACACCACCGCTAGCTCCTCCTGGGGGCACATATGGGTGCTGTGTCACTTGTGGCTGTGTATTTTGGGGGTATTCTGGGTATGGCATTTTTTCGCAGCTAGCTCCTCCTGGCGTCACATAGGGGTGCATCAGTTGTGGTGGCTCTGTGTTAGATGGATATTGTGGATATGGCACCGGAACCCCGCCGCTAGCTCCTCCTGGCAGCACATAGGGTTGGTGTGTCAGTAGTGGCTGTGTGCTTGGTGGGTATTGTGGATATGGCATTTTTTCGCAGCTAGCTCCTCCTGGTGGCACATAGGGGTGGTGCGTCAGTTGTGGGGATGGCGCATGAACACCGCTCGCTCCTGGCTGCACATAAGGGTGGTGCGTCAGTTGTGGGGATGGTGTCATATACGGATCTTGAGCCAATAATGGCGCTGAAGGCTGTATTATGATTACTGCTGGATCTGAATTTGAAGAAAAAAATATGAAGAGTCAACTATTTTCTACATTTTTGTACACTATGAAGGCTGAGAAGCCAATCCGTCAGTGGAGAAAGGGGGGGGGGATTGAAGATATTCAATTACATTTGCTTTTGGTTTGTTCAGATCCCAGAGGGTTCAGATTATACCATATTCAAACGTCGTACGTACAAAGGCATGTGAATTGTCATCACACAGACACAGACAAAAAAGCATCACAAAAATATCAGGCTTATTTTCAAAATCAATAATTTTCCTGAAAAAATATTAAGTAAGGCGACAAAAAAATCCAGGCTACAGGCCCGACAGACCCATTTTAATTTTTTGAGTGTGAAATATTTAGGACTAAATGTTGATATTTTTTTTGGTGTAAAACAGTGGATTTATTTTTACAAAAATATCCGACGTTTGGGTCGAGAGACCGTGATCAAGGTCTCTCGACCGAAACGTCGGATATTTTTAAATAAATATTGTGCATCTTTAAAACAACACTTGACTACTTTGTAGTTTTTTATTCTCACATGACAATTGTGGATTGGCTCTTGAAAAGAAAACTTTACACAAGCCCATTGACATCGCTACCTCGGCACCAACAGCCTCGTTGGTCAAGTGGTTATGACATTTGATTTGGGCCGAAAGGTCCTGGGTTCGATTCCCAAAATCGTCAGATTTTATGTAAAACATTTGCTTTCAATTCATTATTCTCAAATGGGGACTATACTAATTTGTGAATTAGCTAAAGGTTACATCATAAAAACACAGGGAAGGGGGCAGTGTTGGGGAGGGGGCAGTGTTGGGGAGGGGGCAGTGTTGGGGAGGGGGCAGTGTTGGGGAGGGGGCAGTGTTGGGGAGGGGGCAGTGTTGGGGAGGGGGCAGTGTTGGGGAGGGGGCAGTGTTGGGGAGGGGGCAGTGTTGGGGAGGGGGCAGTGTTGGGGAGGGGGCAGTGTTGGGGAGGGGGCAGTGTTGGGGAGGGGGCAGTGTTGGGGAGGGGGCAGTGTTGGGGAGGGGGCAGTGTTGGGGAGGGGGCAGTGTTGGGGAGGGGGCAGTGTTGGGGAGGGGGCAGTGTTGGGGAGGGGGCAGTGTTGGGGAGGGGGCAGTGTTGGGGAGGGGGCAGTGTTAGGGAGGGGGAAGTGTTGGGGAGGGGACAGTGTTGGGGAGGGGGAAGTGTTGGGGAGGGGGCAGTGTTGGGGAGGGGGCAGTGTTGGGGAGGGGGCAGTGTTGGGGAGGGGGAAGTGTTGGGGAGGGGGCAGTGTTGGGGAGGGGGCAGTGTTGGGGAGGGGGAAGTGTTGGGGAGGGGGCAGTGTTGGGGAGGGGGCAGTGTTGGGGAGGGGGAAGTGTTGGGGAGGGGGCAGTGTTGGGGAGGGGGCAGTGTTGGGGAGGGGGCAGTGTTGGGGAGGGGGCAGTGTTGGGGAGGGGGCAGTGTTGGGGAGGGGGCAGTGTTGGGAGGGGGCAGTGTTGGGGAGGGGGGCAGTGTTGAGGAGGGGGCAGTGTTGAGGAGGGGGCAGTGTTAGTGAGGGTGCAGTGTTGGTGAGGGGGCAGTGTTGGGACGTATCTGTTACCTGATTCTGTTGGATGTGCCATTGGTGCATATTGCACCTTGTAATCATCTTTAGCCTCAAAACGCATCTTGTCTATCAAAACAGGAGTGAGGTCTGTCGCAGTTTGTTGAGGATCCAAACACAGGTATGCTACAGCAATTGTTCCATCGAGTTTCCTACGGTAATCCTTTGTGCTTGCACATCGATGAATCTGTACACATATGATAAAAGATAAGGAGCCATAAGCAAACCGTACCATACCGTACGTAAACCATACATACATTGTGTAATTATCCGGAACAATGCATCCATTTTTGGGATCATCAGAATCTATCTTTATTAGAAACAGGGCACCTTAAAGGTCAACCAAAATGGTGATTCAAGTTTTTTGTTCTCGATGGAAGATATTGTAAAAAACAAAATGCAAAAAGAATTATCCTTTAATATTGCACCGAAAACAAAATATAGAGTTTCTAAGCATAAATAATTTGTATCATAAATATTGACGATGGCAGATTACCCTGTATACGTCATGAGTGTTACCCAGGCTCGCACACAGAACCTCAATAGGTCGATAGCGTAAGCATCCACTCATGACTTTTGTTTGTGCAAACTTATCGATCGAGACCTGGACCGATACCGAGTTGGGAGTAACACCTGTTACGTAGTAACGCGTCATCCGTATACAGTTCATCCCACACTAAAAAAGAAACACTGGAAATTATGATTGATTTCTTGTATATATTTTTCCCTGGACAATATTTTAAAGAAATTCTTTTTGCATAATATTCTTCTAAACATACCCCATTGAATAAAATATATTTGAATCACCATTTTGGTTGACCTTTAACAATGAATCAAGAAGATGGGGTGTTCTATCTTAGTCACCTGTAGGATCCACTCCTGTTCTTTACTGGGAAAAACTTAATTTCTGTTATCCTGCCAGATTGAGCATTTGATCATGCATTTGGGGGGGGGGGTGATTACATAGATACATGATAGGTAGTGAGTGAGCAGGATAGATACAATAGATGGATTAAAGGTAGATGACCCGATCACATTTTTGTAACACAGAATTATTTCAAACATACGGAGATTTTCATATCATATGAAAGCTCGTATTTTTCTCATCATCATACTGAAATTTGACGGCCTAAATCGGTATAATTACGGAGAAATCGATGAAATAACGTCGAATTACCGCGAATGGTGGTAACCACCGATATAGTTTGTGTACTACTCAATGGGTACAGTTCACAGCATCTTGTGCGTCTAAAATAAGAACCATTAGAGCTATGCAACTCAAACTTTGGAACACAACTTTTTTAAGGATGACCTTTTAGAATAGAAAACTTCAAGTTGAAAATCGGAACATTTAAGGAGGCAGCAGAGATTAGAAAGAAGGGGACTACCATGAATCGTGACGAGGGGCAGTATCACCTTTCACATGTTTTTGATGAGATATTGCTATCTGGAGAAAAAACATCTAGAAACTCCAGAGACGTCGTCACTAAGCAACCATCTAGCATCGATAGCAGTACTTAATCACTCACTATCATGTGTTGATGAAGGCAATAGTGTTTGCCGAAACGTCCACAATAAAAAGTACCGTATTATCCCTATTAAGCGCCCAGGACCTTATAAGCGCCCACCCCTGTTTTCTCAATGACTACCAACAAACAATTCCTTATAAGCGCCCACCTTTTCAAATGGTCAGCCTCCTCAAATGACCAAGTGTACATTTTCGTTAGTACGTCAAGTGGTCAGCCTAATTCTCAAATCACCACTTGTACATTGTATTTAGTACATTATATGGTCAGCATCTTCAAATGACCATCTAATGGTCAGCATCTTCAAATGACCACTTGTACATTTTATTTAGTACGATAAATGAGTTTAAAAAAGGTAACATAATAAGCGCCCACCCAAAATGACTTTGCTAACCGCCCTGGGCACTTAATAGGGATAATACGGTTAAGTGGAAATTGGATTAGATACAATGAACCTCTCTCATGTTTATCACCAATCCTGATGAATCTTATCAATATTATACAGGCTGTAACAAAAAAAGTTATACAGTTTTGAAAAAAAATATTAAAAATATCTCCCGTTGAATTTCTGTTTCGAGCTTTAATGGCATGCGAGGGGAATTTTCTTAGCTTTCGAATAAGCTTTGTTTCATGACAATCGATGGTCAGCAAACAGAGATATGATCAATTGTCTAAAGTAGTCATGAAATCACATGGGCCACTTTGGTTTAATCAATGGTAAAATCACTGGGATGAATATGAATGGAATCAAACCAGGAACATAGCAGTAGAGCGCTCTCGTTAGACAACAATGGTTCGTTTCAAGTGGTTAAAAGTATTGCAGAGAAGGTCAGGACTTTACAAATATTATTTATTTATTTTATGAATTTATTTATTCAAATGAAATAAAACTATTTGACAAAAAGAATTATATTGTTCTCTCTAATGTTCGTTGCACGATACCCTACCATTTAATTTATACAAGCAAGATTGTATGATATTATTGTGAAAGTGGCCCAACCCGATTTCTAGACGACTTAGTAGATTGGTCATAACTTTTAAACGCAAGTAGTTAAAAAGAACAAATAAAATGATTCTGGTAGCCAAAACGGAACTTAACACGGAGTGCAAGAGATTTTGACATTGCATGATTTTAACATTGAATTAAAAATAAAATTGCGATTGTATAACTTTTTTTGTTACAGTCTGTAGTTGTAATTCATAATGGATGAAAGCAATCACGAGTGTATTGTGAGTAAAACATCAGCTTCAACCACAAACATGAAAACAATGAAAATTATAAATAAATAACTCATATCAAATAGGGTAAAGTCGCCTGTTTTATGTCAGCGCCTATTTTCGGTCACTTCGCCCAAATCGTGTAATGAAAATGACCTCGTCGTTATAAACTGAAGGCTAAAAAACCGCCGCATAGTTGATGCCCAGTATTGCTTTAAAATGGCGACGACCGATGCAGTTACTTGATTTTGGTGAAGTGACCGAAAATAGGCACTGACCGAAAACTGGCGACTTTACCCTAATTAAAAGTGACCTCATCCCTTTTTTAAACCTCCAACAGGAAACTTAAAATCAATTTTGAATGGCCTAATGACAATTTAATATATAATCAGGGATTCTTTCGGTCTCAGTTTCCCTTTTTTCTAAAGATAAACATTTAAAATTATCCCTGAAGATAGCACACCACTTGGCATAATTCTGTTATGAAATCACGCACTGTGAAAACCCCTGTGAAGGGTATAACAGAATTACTCCCACCACTTACCCTGTAACATGGAAAGCTCAGCAAACAGCACGGGAAACAGAATATCCACTGATAGAGAGTACCCGGCCAATCACATTTGTAACAATCTTCAAATTCTGACGTATTAGTTATCGTTAAAAAGCTGCCAGACGAGCAGAAGTCCCTAATAGAACCAGAGTTACATGTATCGTACAAAACACGGCCAAATACCAACTCTGAGAACCAGGCACTGACGGGGAGTTTGAAATCCAACTGATGGAGAGAGAGAAGAACGAGACAATTGTACAATATTAGTATATCATCGCTGTTCTTGTTAAAAACCTCTTAACCAGCAATAAAAGCGCTGTGATATTGCTACTGGCAATGTCTTGCTAGAGATCACGTGACTGATGTGCGCATGCCCATAACAATTATTATATAATGATAGGCCTGATTTCAGCCATGTGATAGTTTTTACTATCATTATGGCTAGATATTAAATTTGTGATATCATTATATAAAACAAATATTGAATGCCTTTTGCTTGTGCAATAGTAAAACTATATCACTCTGTCCAATTTGGATTGTTCCATCACACTCGGCTGCGCCTCGTGTAATGGAAAAATCCAAATTTGACCTCTCCGGCATTCAATATTTGTATAAAACGTGTTGTAGTAATACATGGTTTATTCTGTACTGGACATCTAGCAAGGAAATAACATTGCTGCTTATGAAGAAAAAAAATGTCATTCTTTTCCCCAAAAAATGTTGTGATAGTCTGATTTCAAATGATACCATTTGTTGTAGTAATCTCTTGTTTCTACGCTCAAATACATCCTTTATCAATAGGGGAGGTCTCTCAGAGCATCTCTCTCCACACTGTAGTGTGTGTCACCCACAACATCAAGCATAGATAGAGGCATCATTTGTAATGAAGCTTGTATGATACAGATCCAGGTTAAACCTCATTAGCACAAAGTATGTTAACACAAATTTCCCATAACACAAATTATTTTTCAGGTCCAGAGCTTCTTTTTTTTTTAAACATAAAATATTGAAATCCTTGTAAAAGTGAACTTTTGTATTTAAGATGATGTGATCAATGAAAATCTGAGAAATCGGTGAAATTTTGGGATTTTTTTCTTCAGATTTTTGTTTTTCTAATGCACATCAATAAACTAACGCGCGCGGGAGGTTTGAGACAAACAATTAATTTAATTTGGCCTAACTCAAATTTGTTTTAAACAAAAACTTAAATTTGAGGCCCAAGCAACTTTGTGTTAACAAGGTTTCACTGTATTGCATTCTTATTAAAAGAAACAAATACGAGCCAGCAAACTTTGGGAAAAACGATAAATGCACAATTGGGTGTGCAGTTTGCAATACTTTAGGTCCATCTCGTTAAACTGGCTTTTTCCTACTACTATACCTCAATAGCAAATAGTCTTCCACCTTGCATGGCTTGCTCAGCTTTCTTCAGTAATCTCTGCAGCAGAGGCTGTATTTCAGGGTGCTGGGGCCATATGGTCACCATATATTTACCTAAAATAGTATAGAACATATGATGTATTAGACACGTCTATCTTTTTTGTTGAGGACAGTTATACACAGTGTGTGTGGGGCAGTCACAGCTCAAGCCCCATCCTAGTCTGACCTTCCCATAAAATGGGGCCAAGAGAAAGAATGAGAAGGAGCAAGATGTCAAAATAACTTAACATTGGTTTTCTAATTGCATGCAATTTGACACTATAAAGCAAGCGTGTGCAACCTGCGGCCCGCGGGCCACATGCGGCCCGCCGACCTCTAATCTGCGGCCCGCGAAGCAATCCTAAAATTCCCTTGATGCGGCCTATTTTAACCAGAACTCCCTAGTTTTACACAAATGGCGGATTGATTTAGTGCTCTCTTATAATTAGTATAGGATGACGTGCTGCATAACTCAAGGCGTGATTGCGTGATAACATCCCTGGTTAAGATGGGCGCTTGCAGCAGCAACAGCGAGTAAAAAGAGGAAATTACACGAAGAGAAGCGGGTATTCCATGAGCAATGGACTTCCCCTCTCCCTATAACTCCTCCTCCGGACGTGTTTTGGAATGTTTACAATCACTGCGGCCCATGAATAGATCTCAAAATCACAATGCGGCCCGTGTGGTAGAAAAGGTTGCACATGCTTGCTATAAAGGAAAGAATAAAAGCAAGATATACCAACTAGGTGTAGGGATGGGGAACCTTCCAGCAATAACAAGGGATAATAAAGCGATAAAACAGAGAAACATACTAAGGCAAGTAATGAGAATTGCTATACACTAAAACAAATAACAATAAAATAAGGAAATGCATTGGGAAAAGCAATTAAAATTGCTAGCTGTGCAATAAAACAAAAACAAAAAAGTAATGAGACCGACGTTCAAAATGGATATAACACCCTTATAACATGAAGGACAAAATATAAAAACAGAGTAGTAAGAACTATAAAGAAGATAGTGAACTAAACAAGTTTGCCACTTTGATAATGATATCACAATGTTTTGTTTGAAAGTCCCAGGTATAAATGTCTTTAGAATTTGAATTTGAATGAACCTGTAATTTTTGCTCACTTAGACAGATCATTTCAAAGGAGTTAGAATTCCCCCGGACTGTTGCCAAAATGGGTCCCGTAAAACGGGGCGAAGAGGGACATGGGGGTGAATAGGGACAAAAATGGGAACATTTTTTAAAATGTCACCCGGCCAGTTTGTGTACCATAAAACGGGGTCACCCCATGTCCCTATTCACCCCGTTTATGGTCCTTTTATTTAAAAAAAGGCATAACTATTAATGATAATTCCGATAATCCTGTTTTCATCTGAGCAAAAGAATGTTCTTTGAATCTTACTACCACACTTTCCACACGGCTATTATTTTAACCATATATCCAAAACCAATTTTTAAGAAAAACCTTTCCAAAACTTTCAATGTCTATCTCAAAGATTACTGAACCAATACTGGGCATGTTTGTACTTATCACAATGCATTTCTCATGGTGATTCCAAATATGGTAATGAAATTCAATAATGTTGACATTTTTGGAAACATTTTGTGACATTTTGGAATGTCGTCTGCAGACGCCATCCGTGTGGAAAGCATAAACTTATATTATTCACATCATGATATAAATAACTCAATATTCATATTCCCTCATTGTGCTTTATTTACCTGTGTTGGGTCACATATAATAAAGACCAGATTGAAAATTATACTCCTCAAATAAAAGTTTTCTGTTTTCTTTAGTTGTTATGTCCCTTACCTTTCATAGGTTCATCCCCCTCAGTGCTTTCCAATTTCATATCCATGAATATAGGTTTGGTCAGAAGCCTTTGGGTAATATCTTGCAGATCGGCAGGAGTCGCTGCTTTTATAACCCTACAAAGTGACATAAAAATCGTAAGACTATGAGTCAAAGATAGAGCATGACAATAATAACAAGAGCTAATTGTGATCTGTGATCTTAGTCGAGTTTGTTTAACATTTGACTTATTGATCCATAACCGTTGGTCACAGAAAGAAAGAAGGCCAATAACCTTACTTTATTTTTGAATACATGAGGTTGTTTGATATATATTGACCTATATTGACCCCTTACTGACCGTTGACCTGGAGGTCACCAATGCCTTTTTGGAAACTTTTATGAAGACAAACAATAACTATTTAGAATATAGGAGGTTGTTTTATAATTTGAGCTCTAGTGACGCTTTCCTGACCTTGAACCCTGAGGTCATGATTGGCTTTTTGTTCTCTCATCTCATCAAAAGATATTAACCCCCTGAGAACTACCTGCCGATTGGTTGAAATTTAGAATGTGTCAAATATTGTGCCAATCAGAGACATTGTTAGAATAATTACAATTTTCAAAAAGATTAGCATAACATATTTATAAGCAAAACTGTAATTGGTTATCAAGATGATTATATCATGTAATTGACCAATCGGAATAATTGTTAGAAAGACAGGTAGTGCCCAGGGGGTTAAGTGTGATCATAATCGGAGCATATATATCAAATTTTACCCTCTATATGGTAATGGCCTCTATTATATACCCATTATTGACCTTTGACCCAAATGTCATGATTGACATTTTTCTTGTCTTATCAAAGTGCATAAGATGCAACAAGTCCTGTAAAAATCGGAGCATGTCTTAAAATGTTGCTGTGTTATCTTCACTGACCTCTAGTGACCCCTGTATACAATATGGCACATTGTAATTCTTATCCTCCTGAGTAGGGGTTCACAAAAGGATACAAAGAGTGGTAAAAATACAGGGTGTATCAGAATGGCGGCCATATAGAGGGACGCGGGGACCCAGTCTACTAGTGACTCCTGTATACAATATGACACATTGTAATTCTTATCCTCCTGAGTAGGGGTTCACAAAAGGATACAAAGAGTAGTAAAAATACAGGGTGTATCAGAATGTCATATAGAGGGACGCGGGGACCCAGTCTACTAGTGACCCCTGTATACAATATGACACATAGTTATTCTTATCCTCCGGAGTAGGGGTTCACAACAGGATACAAAGTGTGGTAAAAATACAGGGTGTATCAGAATGGCAGCCATATAGAGGGACACGGGGACACAGTCTACTAGTGACCCTGTATACAATATGACACATTGTAATTCTTATCCTCCGGAGTAGGGGTTCACAAAAGGATACAAAGTGTGGTAAAAATACAGGGTGTATCAGAATGCCATATAGAGGGACGCGGGGACCCAGTCTACTAGTGACCCCTGTATACAATATGACACATTGTAATTCTTATCCTCCTGAGTAGGGGTTCACAACAGGATACAAAGTGTGGTAAAAATACAGGGTGTATCAGAATGCCATATAGAGGGACGCGGGGACCCAGTCTACTAGTGACCCCTGTATACAATATGACACATTGTAATTCTTATCCTCCTGAGTAGGGGTTCATAAAAGGATACAAAGTGTGGTAAAAATACAGGGTGTATCAGAATGGTGGCCATGTAGAGGAACGCAGGGACACAGTCTACTAGTGACCCTGTATACAATATGACACATAGTTATTCTTATCCTCCGGAGTAGGGGTTCACAACAGGATACATAGAGTGGTAAAAATACAGGGTGTATCAGAATGGCGGCCATGTAGAGGGACGCGGGGACCCAGTCTACTAGTGACCCTGTATACAATATGACACATTGTAATTCTTATCCTCCGGAGTAGGGGTTCACAAAAGGATACAAAGTGTGGTAAAATTACAGAGTGTATCAGAATGGTGGCCATGTAGAGGGACGCGGGGACCCAGTCTACTAGTGACCCTGTATACAATATGACACATAGTTATTCTTATCCTCCTGAGTAGGGGTTCACAAAAGGATACAAAGTGTGGTAAAAATACAGGGTGTATCAGAATGGCGACCATATAGAGGGACGCGGGGACCCAGTCTAATAGTGACCCCTGCATACAATATGACACATTGTAATTCTTATCCTCCTGAGTAGGGGTTCACAAAAGGATACATATTATGGTAAAAATCAGCCAAAGGGTTACAGAGCTAGAGGTTGGTTGCCAGAAGAAGGAGAAAGTACTCAACCAAATAATTCGTTTCTTGACTAAGGTAACAAACAGGTTTATTAGGTGCAGTTTGATTCACTAAGTCTAAGACGACAAAACCTGGAAATTTTAATTTTGTTTGACAAAATGTTGTTTAATTACTTACTGTCCCATAGTATCTGGAAAATACTTCGGTTTATCCGGATCTGTACTCGTCGTAGTGCAAAGATTTAACTTCTGTTTATCATGACGGAAACATGGATGACCGAGCCCTTGTCCGACTTCAAAGTAACCTCGAGGCGCATGTTGTAGGAACTCTGAGAACAGTGTGACTGTTATGCCATGCTCCGTTTGCACAGGTACGGCAGATGGCGGGATTGTGGTATGTACTGGCATTGTTTTTATGATGACGATGTCACTTGACAAGCTTCAACTATAATATGTGGTGCTTCATTTGGTGTTCCATAGCATGGGAGAGAGTACCTAGAATTTAAAAAAAATGAAAAAAAAATATAAGAGGAAATACCTCAACAATATAGTTTCATGTGCTGTCTTTTGGTGTGTAGCAGTATTGTGATGCATTACAAATGCTTTTTACTGCACATGCGGATAGCAATATTGAAGGTCCGCATTAATTAAAGATTTTATCTTGTATAGCAAACACTGCTGGATGAGCTTACACTTTAAAATATTTTCCAAATGCTGTATACGGTATTAGATATTGCATGAGTCCATCATAGGTGACAAACTGCAATTTCTTATATATCATGCAACCTAATTGAAGCTGTGGCAAATAAACATGCCCAATTGATAGAAATTGCCTAACCAAAGGGGTAAAGTGCTCCACTTATTGACTATTTACTCTTGTAATATATACCTCTGTAACCATCTGTGTTAAAACCATTATGTGCTGTTTAAAGTATGACTATCTTTGTCACTCTACACATGGCAACTGAGGAGTGTGGATGGGCTATACTCCATCCATACGAAACAAACTTGTCTTTCAATGTGTTAAGTCCACCACTAATGTTGGAAACTATTATTCGCTCCTATTTATATAGTTGAGCAATATTTCTAGTGATGGTTTCCCCAAGATTTATATTGTGTATATCATGCAACATAGGCAAAATAAGATGATATTAATTCAATTTAGACTGCCCTTCAATGTCCATGCCAAACCACATCCAAATGTCTAAACCCGAGGCAGTTAATCACAATCACACATTTGACAGGTTTGTAACCATCTCAATTCACCCAAAAGTCTGCAGTCCACCAGAATTTAATTGATATTGTAAATTTACCTGTCAAACGTGTCATTGTGATTAATGGTCTCAGTAGGTCTTTGATTGTCTATTATTAAGACTGTTTAACCCCTGGGTACTACTGGCCTATCTTGAAGTGGTTCTGATTGGTGCATTGCAAGATGAACTCATTTGAATAGCCAATTAAAATGCAGCTTGTAAAATATTTCACTCCAGTCTTTATCAGGGATACAATTATTCTAACACTGTCTCTGATTGGTGCAATAAATGATGTATCTATCTTTCTGACCAATCGGCCGGTAGTTCTCACAGGGTTAAGGCCCCTTCACAATTGATTTTGAGTTTCCGGATCCTGTTGACATCCTCGTCCAAAATTGAGAATTACAAAATATTTAATTATTTCATTTTTATTTATGGTTTGCACCTTGAAAATGACTTTCAATAAACTTTCATTTACTACTTTCTGACTTAAATCCTATCCCTCAGCTATGGCGATGTAAACACTGCACAAAAGGAAGTATCCACTTTTTTCGAGGTGCACTGTGTTTAATTCTTAGGACCCTAAATGCAACAAATGGGAAAGAACAGGCATTTTCGCCCACATATTTTGACACCTCATTTGTCACAATAGCATCAATATTGATGAAGCAGTGGCCATTTGAATAACAAATGATGCAGTTTCCATTGTTGCACTTAACCCTATACCCATGAAAAGAGCATAAAGGAAACAGTAAATCTAAAGTGTACCTCATCTTTCTCTCCATGAAAAGACATTCATAATCCGAACATCTCATATCGTCAATTGATTCCAACACCTGTATCTACTGGTGTTAGACTCGTCCTATACAATGACCAGTATCATTCATGATGTTTGAAAGCCAACACCTGTCTCTCCATTTCCGTGCAACCTTCCTTGTAACTCCAAATCGACGAGCAACTTCAGTTACAGAAACTCCAGAAACTTTTCATGGAGAGAAAGAAGTGGTACATTTACTTACTGTTTTGTTTATGCTCTTTTAAAGGTAGATGACCCGATCACATTTTCGTAACACAAAATTATTTCAAACATACGAAAGCTCGTATTTTTCTCATCATCATACTGAAATTTAACGGCCTAAATCGGTATAATTACGGAGAAATCGATGAAATAACGTCGAATTACCGCGAATGGTGGTATACCACCAATCTAGTTTGTGCACTACTCAATAGGTACAGTTCACAGCATCTTGTGCGTCTAAAATAAGAACCATTAGTGCTATGCAACTCAAACTTTGGAACACGACTTTTTTAAGGATGACCTTTCATGTAGAATAGAAAACTTCAAGTTGAAAATCGGAAATGTGATCGGGTCATCTACCTTTAACGGGTATAGGGTTTTAAGTGCAACAATGGAAACTGCATAATTTAGTATTCAAATGCACTTAACCCTATACCCATGAAAAGAGCGTAAACAAGACAGTAAATCTAAAGCGTTCCATTGAGTGATTGAGTGATATATATATATAAACCAAAATGCTGACGTAGTATCAGGTCCACTTTCCCGGATGTTATGCTCCTGATGTAGGAACTGTGTGTTGAATGTAGAACGAAATGACAAAACTAATAAAATGGGATAATTGCCGGAAAAATGTTTTTTAAATAGGAATTGAGGTGGGGGGGGGGGGGGGGGGGGGGGGCGGCCGACCCTATTCTCAGTTTGTTCAAAAAAATTCCACCAACATTTTTACGAATTGTTTGGTCATTTCCCTGGCAATGTCTTGCTATATAGATATCCCGTAATTTTGGTCCGCATGCTCATAATAATTAAAACGTGTTGTAATAATACATGGTTTATTTAGTACGTAACATCTAGCAAGAATATAGCCTTGCTGCTTATGAAATTTTTTGTGATAGTCTGATTTCAAATGATACCATTTTTGTAGCAATATCTTGTTTCTACGCTCAAATAAACTGCTCACAAAAAGAATTGAAACACTTAGAAATGATCCAATATATAACGGCTCGAAAAGGTATGCATTAATCGAAGCAAATAACCAAGTGCATAATTTTGTTCTGCATATTTTGACACCTCGATCGTTGAGATACGATGTTGCAGAGCGGAGTTATTGTCATTTCAATGATCGTGGGTCCAGTTTCAAAAGTGACACTGTGGGGGTTGTGGAATAGAGGATTTCAGTGTTTTTGAACCCTTTTTTTCCAAGTTCCCGCCATCTCAAGTTTTTTAAAATTTCAGGTTCCCCCTGACTAGTAGAAAAAAAATTCATGTTCCCCCCCCCCCCCCCCCACCCCCAAATATTTTCAATTTATGCAATTCATAAATTGGTCAATATCCATGAACCGCACATCAATTATTGTTTGATGGTCAAGCAGTGTTGTAGCTAGGTTATTCATATTGGAGGGACGAGAAATGAAAATGAACCGACAAGACTTTTGTGAGTCAATAGACATTTTTCAACTTGACACCTAATTTTGGCACGATCGAGGTACATTTTGGCTCTAAACAAGCTTGTAGCAAACAATGTTGCATTTTGGGGACACATGCGCGCATAGCGCGTGAAATTCTTTCGACCGACAGTGCCAATCTCAACTGACAGGACGTCACAATCACAAAGTCACCCCTTTCGATGTGCTGCATATTTTTTTTCCCACTTTGATGGGGGAAAAAAAATTGTGTTCCCCCCTTTATAGTTAATCAAACAAAATTGTGTTCCACCCTGTCTCTACAGATTTTCTTTTGTGTTTCCCCCTTAATTCTTCCACCCCCCCCCCCCCCAACTGGCGTAAATAATGAACATTCCCTTAAGGGAGTAAAATACCTTAAATAATTGGCATGGGTGTCACACAGACTTCCCCAGATTAGGCAGGGAACATTCAATTCAAATGGAATTTTTGGACTGGGTGTATAGGTATTCTTTTCACATTTAAGGACTGACATGAAAATAGGGTTATACAATCAAAATGTCAACCTTTTTTTTCTTTCTTTTTTTTAACCAATATAAAACCCTCAGAAAAACATGAAATACATCGTACTCATTACTTTCATTCATTTCAATAAACAGCTTATTTTATTAATTTTCTATGATGCTGAGTACAAATTGACAATGTTAATATTCATGTTATTTGAATCCAAGTGGCATTTCAAGCCGCACATTTGCTTATATTTCATTTCAGATATCAAAGTTAAATGAATCCCTAATATAGCACGCATAATGTTTTTGCTTGTTTAGAGTAAACCAGACCTTAAAACATCTTGAGACTTAACTTACAATTTACAATTTCAATTATATTTTTCACTAATTTTGCCATGATTGAGGTACATTTTTGGCTTTAAAAAAAAGCTTTTTGAAAACTAATTTTAATTTTGGGGCCCAAATGTGCCTGTAGCGTGCACAAATTTGCTATCTTTGTACTTTTGACCGTCATAATTCTTTTACTCCCCACGTCACATGTACCGACAGTACCAATCTCAACCGACATGACTCAAATATTGGACCCCTCTGGCTATGCCACTGCTTGAATCTTTGGGAAAAATAAATTATGCTTGAATCAATGATTAACGTCCCTCCAGCAATATTTCAATATAATAGTGCATGTAAAATGTGAATGTTAAAGGTGTATGTTCCGATCACTTTTTTGGGGCTATGATTTTTTTTCACATCAAGATATTTTGATATCAGGAGAATCCCCATATTTGTCTCATTATGTCTGTAAAATCTTAGGGGCCAGAAATGTTTCATTTATAAATTATAGGGTAAATGTGGTGAATTACTGCCAAAGGTGGTTAACCACCAACTAGTTTGTGTATGAATCAATGGGCAAATGTTTTGTGACCTTGTGCTGCTAAAAATAGAACCGTTGGAGTTATGCAACTCAAACTTTGGAATGCGACACTTTTAAAGATGACCTTTCATATAAAATAGAAAACATCAAGTTGAAAATCGCGCCAGCAATCAGAACATCTACCTTTAAGTCCAAGAGATTTGCTTTGAAGATTATGATTATACTACATACTATGGCTGCTCTTGGGATACCTTTTAGATCAATTATATACATAGCAGTTTCCCTGAAAATACAAATGGTATCCATAACATGATTGGAATCTGTTATAACACTTTCCATGTGGCTTTTGATTTTACCAATGTATAAAACAGATTTTTCAGAAACCTTTCCCAACTCTCTAGGTATATCTCAAGGATGACCGAACCAATACTAGGCATCACGGACCACGTAGCGGAGAAGAATCATGTCAATGGATGGGGAGAGGCAAAGGTCTTAGGCACAGAGCAGGATATACAAGAGATGGGTCAAGGAGGCAGTAGAAATAAGAAAGAAGGGGACCACCACCACCATGAATCTTGACGAGGGGCAGTATCATCTCTCACAGGTTTTTGATGAACTATTGTTATTTGGAGAAAAAACATCTAGAAACTCCAGATTCGTCGCTAAGCAACCAACTAGCGTAGATAGCAGTAGTTAATCACTCACTACCTATCATGTGTTGATAAAGGCAACAGTGTTTGCCGAAACGTCCAATATAATAAGTAAGGGGAAATTGGATTAGATACAGTGAAATTTTCTTCTCATGTTTATCACCAATCCTGATGAATCTTTTCAACAATACTAGGCATGTTTGTATTTATTTCAATGCATTTCTCTAGGTGATTTCAAATATGGTAATAAAATAAAATAATGTTGATTTTTTGGAACATTTTGTGACATTTAGGAATGTCGTCTGCAGACACTTGCCGCGTGGAAAGTGTTAACGTCACTGCAGAAAGCCGAATGGATTTTTGACAGGGTCCATGACTATATTAACACTTTCCACATGACAATAAATATTTCAAAATTATTGGACTTCATAACCGTATTTGGAATCTCCATGAGAAATGCATTGAAATAAGTCCAAACATGCCCAGTTTGGGTTCAGGAATTCATAAGATAAGACTTTAAAATGTGTGAAAGTTTTCTGGAAAATCTGTTTTGTACATGGTAAAACTAATAGCAGTGTGGAAAGTGTTATTAGCACCAAGAATCAATGTCAGCATCTTTCAAGTATTGCTATGCATATAGTACATTAACAAATTAATACTGGTTCAATTAACTTTATGTTGTATTTGTATCTCTGTTACTGGGCCGTTGTGTTTTCCAAAATCGTAGGGTTCTGTCTATTTTTATTTTGGCTTCTGCGACCTCCGATGATATATCCTCTCCGAGTGGAAACCTGGGATCGAAAAAAAAGAAAGAAAAAAATGATGGTTAAAATTAATTAATAAGATTCTTTGGATGAAGTGTACTGTGGCATCCCATCCATCAATAGACCATTTCAAATTGAGATCGGAAATCTGGTCAAGTGGACTAGGTGTGTTCTTCGCAACAGTTGATCACATTCGTAGCATGTGGTTCCGCGTAGTGGTTTATTATGTTATATACAAGCGTATACCCATGAGAAGTAAAACTAGTAGCGAGACTATTTTGTTTTTATCAACGATGGTGTCAATACCAGCAACTTCAAAATGTATCGAACAGACGGTAAATGTGAAAGAATTATAACCCGAATCTCTTTTATCTCACCGTTTTTGTTACCTAAAACACCTCCAGATACAACTTTATGAGTTATTAAAGACACCGGGTATAAACAGGTTTTTTTATTGATTCCAAAACACACTCGGCTATTCGGAAACATTCGGAACAGACTGTATATTTTGGGATTTGAAATGGTCTATTACACGGTCCCACAACATGGTCACATAGTTCATGTCACAATATTCACTCTTTACACGGATCTGCCATTTGAGAGGAGAGCCCTTAATCAGTACTGCATTGAATGGGACTATTCCATGACATTATGTACAGGTTAAGTAAAAAAAGTGTACTCAACTTTGGGATTTGATATCTCAAAATCTGTTCTAAAATTTCTCAGATTTTTTATTGAGGCAGACGGGTTATCTCATTAGCTTTCTAAAGAATTTTAGTTGGTTGAAATTGGTTGTGGTAAACATATTTTATGCTCGTTTGCGTAAAAGTGAACATTTTATAAACCGAACAAGGTTTACTATATTTTATCTTATAAGATCTATTGAATTCCACTGTTAAAAACGGTCCACACTCAAGTCCGAGCTGAGTCCGACTATCACAAAAGTAAACATTTTTGTTATTGTTGCTAAATTTGTGTAATAATGACATTGTTTTGTCATTATTTCGCAATTAATGTTTGAAAAATAACTGAGAATGTTTGATTTGTCTTTATTGATTAGCTATTGTGTACCATACATGAATCCAATTGTTCACAAGGATTATTTAGTAAAATATTCAATATTGTGGTCGGTTTCAAAATGCAGTAACTTTACCAAAATAGTCTTATCTGGTAATAATAATAATAATAACTGGATTTATATAGCGCCTTTTCCAAAGGGTCCAAAGCGCTGTAATTTCACTGCTGGTGAATCATCAGAATCAGATCGCATCAACTAGGGTGCAGCCAATTCAGGCCCAAACCTATCCGCACTTAGATTGTAACATCCACCATTTTTCAATACAGCTCCCCAAATACCATTGGGTCAACCAGTACCATGAAATGTCATGATTCTTTTTGCTGATGATAGTGAATTAATGCATCTATTTCGTGCATACAATTGGTTGCCTTCATATTCTGTTAACAAATATTTTTTAAATTACTTTACTTTTAATACACTTTTTTTTTACTCACCCTGTAACTGAAGTGCTCAACAAAAGAAAGTCATACACTTTGTTTATGTCCTATGGAGTGGCTTCCAATTATTTTTGACCACAATTTGATATTAAATTTGCCATAAAACAACAAAGATTAGCCATGATTAGCACCAGTTAATGAAAATCCATGACGTTTCCAATGTTTCATATTCAATACACTACGCGGGTTACCAAGCACATATCCCATTTATCCTGTATTGATCTCTGCACATTACCCCTGCGTGGACTAATTCAAATTCAAACTGTCATGCATGGGTAGTAAATGTAGCATGTACAATTGTAATATCTACTCACCTTGGTTCAAAGCTAACCCTCTGTGGATCCTGTGCAAACCCCATACCCAGCTTAAATCTTTCCATTCCTGCCCATGCAATCATGATACCATTGTCTGTGCATAGATGTGGTGGAGGACAGAGAAGTTTATACCTGTGATGAGCACAGACTATTTCTAGGGCATTGCGGATGTAGGAATTACTTGCTACGCCGCCAGACACTACCTGTTGTAAAAACGCAAACAAACAATGCAATATTTAACACACTGAATGTGTTACTTAAAAAAGAAATTGAATAAAGTCCTCAAAAAAGTAACTGACCAGGTAATAATTATGCTTTTAAATCCCAAACTATAACTCCTACGTAAAACTATCAAAATATAAATTTGTAAAGAAATTTCTTCGCTTTAATTTGAGATACTATAAAACCAGACATTTTTGTGTGCATTTACATTTTGCTAATTTCACGAGTAGTACTCACTCCGGAAAATGTAATGCCACCAATATTTCCAATCTACCTTGTAGCAGTGCATTGGAAAGTTACACAATGTAACTCCAAAGTTGCATTAGCAAAATTTTCATGCCATGAATTAGGCCAGTATTGGTGATTTGTGAAATTTTAAACTGACAAACATTTTTGGTTTTATAGTATTACATGTGAAGATTGACTGAATATTAACACAGCTACAAAATATGTGTCCAAAACCAAAACCAAGTAATTTTATTTCTTCAATTTTAGCATTTGGTTCTTCTACACACAGCCTCGTATAGCAATAGGCAGATTATTGATTAACTGGTAACGACAACTCACCGGTCGCTAGTAAGATGAAGATTGGGGATGCTTCAGTTGATCAATGCAGCCCATACACATACCTGTTACACTATCATGCATGTCCAAAACCCAAGTCAAAAAATGAAAACTGCATTTTGTTTCATTCTTTTCGGTGTAGCATTCTTAATTTGTTAACTGATCTTCATGAACAATGTCTCTAATTGAAGAAGAGAAATTACTCCATAATTTACTTTTTTTAAAGTTGGAATCATATTTTTAGAGTTACATGTATAAGCATATTTATTACCTGGGTCAGTTACTTTTTTTTTGAGGACTGTTATACTGCTGTGCTACAAAGATATCAAGTTTGATAGCTATGTGAAAAAGAAATTGGCAAATATATTTCTGAAGAAAGTAATTAGACAGAATTGTAAAATGAACAGCACATGACAAGTCATTGAAAGAAGCCACACTTTCAAAGTTCAGGGCCATATCATGAACAGTATGCATATTACCCTTAGTGCTACTTTCCAACTTGATTTAAAAAAAGTAGGTTATTTTAGGAACGTTGTTTCAATCTTGTTCAATAATGAACACAGCCAATTTCGTTTGTATCTTGTTACATAAAAAATGGTAATTTCCAAGTGTCACAAATGAGCATAAATTGCAAAGGGCATTAGGGGAGCCAACTATTGACTATTTGCAGTGTATGCAGGAGGGTTTATTTGGTGAAGTCCTCTCCTACATTGGTAACGAACTGAGAAGAACTTAACAGAATATATACGAATACAACTCAGATGCACAGATGTAGATGTCGAACATATAGTTTATTTTATGAAATCATTTTTGTGGTCATTTGGTCAGAAATACTTAATGTTGAAGAGCATGGTTGAAGATTTATCGTTAAGTAGATGTAAATGCGGCAATTTCATTGGTTAACACGTATGAAATCTGATCCATATTGTGTAAACAAGAAAGTTCAGCCACACAATATATCCCATATCGTCGATAAACCGCGTTATTAACATTTACGCGGTACGATTACATGTAAAGTGATTGCTTTGCATCTGTGTAAGAGTTGCTTAAAACAACAATATCGTTACGTCACGTAAAAGTAAACAAATAAAATGGCGGATGATTTAAAATAAACCGAGACGATTTTCGATTCATTCTGAGGCCGAAATAGACCGCAAAAAGGTCGAATATACGCCGGAAAATTCATAACATAAAAGCCACAAAGCCGGTCGTATTGTTGGCGCTGTGAATTAAGAATATAAAGAGGTGACGGCGCAAAAGCCTGACTTCGAGGGATTTTACGGAGGTAGGTAGGGATGAGAATTCGGCATTGTTTGGAGGGAGTTTCGTTCTCCGCAAGTGTTTAAATACCTTTTTTTCTTTGGGGGTATGTTGACTAAACGATAAATTCGTTATCCCCTATGATTTGTGCCATACCACATTCGGCCTGTGGCCTCATGTGATATGACATGCCAAACCATAGGTATTTTTCCGTATTATGTGAACATGCAGAGGATAACGAATAGTATTGTCGTGTGAGAAGCAAGCTCGAAAGAGAGCAAGGTGGGCTCTTACTGGCTCCACATCGGTATTTGCGCCAATCAGCGCCAATTGTGATAACCCCAATTTGGATGGCTTATGATATTAATTCTATTCAAATATGCATAATAAATTCTCAGGGGGTTTGCACCTGGATAAAAAACAGTGTGTTATAAGGCCAAACAAAAAAGTGCTGTGCAAAATTTTTTTTTTTTTTTTTTTAGAAAATAGGCAATGAGGTATGCGATTTTTTTTTTGGGGGGCTATTTTTTGTTGTTGCTTATCCAAGCTTACGGAGAACTTTTTAAAAACAATTTTTTTAAATTAAAAAAAAAAAAAATCAAAAAAAAAGAAGAAGTTTTTTAGCCCCCAGCGCATAGACCTACGCGCCGTAGCTCATTTCACATACCAATGCGGGCGGGCTTCTGAGACAGACCTTCTTTGTTTGGCCTAAGCAGTGAATTTATGGTACCGTACAGTTTGTTAACACTTTCCATGCAGCTATTAGTTTTACCATCCTAAACAGATTTGTCAGTAACCTTTCCCAACTTTTAAGGTCTGTCTCAAGGATTACTGATCCAATACTACAATCTTGGAAAAAAGTCCTTGGAACACGAACGCTGAGCTGAGCACACGTGCTGGGTATTGTGTGCATGTATTGATACTTAGTGTCTTCTGTTACAAACGGAAATTGTTCAAATTAGATTTTTCCTTCCCCACCCCCCATCGATCAATGTTGGGACACTCTGGCAAGCTGCAGAAGCCACTGGCCTTGGTCAACATTGTACGGGGGAGTGGGGTGACACTTTTCCGTTAATCACACGCAAGTGTTCCAAGACTTTTTTCCAGGATTGTAGGTATGTTGTATCTATTGTAATGCATTTCTCATGGTGATTCCAAATATGGTAGTGAAATTCACTCAATTTGAAATTTTTGAAACATTTTGTGAAATTTTGGAATGTCGTTGGCAGACGCCTGCTTCATTGAAAGCGTTATAAGTGTCTAATCCCCCTTCCCAAGAATATCGAATGAAGCATAGTTACCAGTGCTGGATGCGGTTGTGTTATGAGCTCTGCCTGTCTGCAGTATTCCATGGCACGCTGTAATTTATTCACTATTTGCTGAGTAAGTCTATGTTGAAAAGATGCGGCTATATCGTGGGGGTTTGATACAAATAATGCTGGGTCTAACGGGTTCGCTGGTGGTGAAATACCTGCAAAGGAATATGTAATACCGTTCACGTTGTACCTTTCATATTGTATGGTGAAAAGATGCCATGTGGAATAAGGCAATTCAATAGGGAAGCAAAGGCCTGGGGGAGGGGGATGTACTCACATATATAAGGTATACAGGCATGTGCCGCCCAAATGGGTTGCTTTTTTGCAAAAATTACCTAACATATCAATTTCTTAGGGTCACTTAAAAAGCCAGTCCTGATTGCGCTAAAACCCACACTGCATACTGTACTTTGGTATAGGGCCACACTCTGGTTTCCTCACTTCGACAGCGATAACTCTGGCTATATATAACATACTGATTTTGTACCTGGGTTTTTGAAAAGCTCAAGTATTATTCTTTCAAAATATATATGACTGATATTTTACAAAAATAATAAACCACCGTTTTTTAATTTATTAAAACATTCCATCCGTATTTTACGAGCGATATCACACTGTTATTTCTAAAAATGAGCTCTCACAACGCCTCTGTTTTGGAGGTACTTTTTCAGCGGCTATTTTTAGCGAAACTATAATAGCTACCGAATTTGTACCTGCGCATGAATCAATAACAGGTTCTGCTCTATAATAGATGAAAGATACACCACAATTGGTCAAACTAAACCATCGTTTTTTTCTAAAACCAATCAGGGGATCTGTTTCAAATTTAGTCACATTTGGTGAATCATCAGCCCCTGTCTCAACCCAGTCTAACAGTGCCGGGAATGTTCCACTGTCTTTGTAGGGGCAATGCTATACGGACGATGCCTGTGTATTGCATCGTGTATATGTAAATGACTTTCTATCAACAATCTTTAAGTACCATGTATTTATTATCCATATAAATACTATATAATTTGAAACACATGAAATTTACCAATGCAATATTTTGTTTTGTTAACCACAGAACACTGCTTTATGTGACTAACACCCCTTATCGCTATAATGAAGTCGCCCATATTTGTCCAGTTCTTCTCTGTATCGATGAATGGGCTCAATATTGATTTTGTGATAACCTCACACAAGCCGAGGTGTGCAGTAATAAAAGTGGATTTTTAAGTGTCCAAAATCAGCCAAACAAATTGATATGATATGGGGTATGATTTGTGCTGGATAACCCTAAACATAGCTCCCAAATTGCAAAAAAAGAAGGTGTTATCCTTAGTGTAAGAATGCATGAAATTAGCCAAAAAAATGGGGTCTTATTTCACCCTCGAGCTTCAAAATGTACAAATATGATGGGTGAACATTTATGAAAATTTCCTTTGGTGGAGTTATTCAACCCAATCGGGGTTTTAATGCTACCCTGAGTCTAAGAGTGCATGTGGTCTACTACACCAGCAGTTTGAGTACTGTTCTTTGTACAAACTTTCAGTTATTTTTGCTCTTTCATTATTATACTGACTGAAATTTGGCAAAGACTCATGATGCACCTTCAAGTGGAGTAGAAACCCCAGGGTGTAAAAAAGGGTATTACCTTCATGTAAGGGAGGCAGAGTTAGTCTAAGGGTAAAGACTTCATTGAGGGATTATACTAAATAAAGCTTATAATCCCAGAATGAAGTTTTCACACTAGACTAGTTTCGTGATTCCCATACATGGAGATAGAACCAAAAAATGGGTAACACATTCTTAACCCCGTGGGCACTACCTGTCTTTCGTACAATAATTCCCAATGGTCAATTACATGATATAATCATTTTGATGACCAATTGCAGTTTTGCTTATAAATATGTTATGCTAATATTTTTGAAAATTGTAATTATTCTAACGATGTTTCTGATTGGCACAATATTTGACACATTCTAAATTTCAACCAATCGGCCGGTAGTTCTCAGGGGGTTAACAGTATAATGTGGTACATACCTTCTAACTCTTCTTGTCGAGTAATAAACTGATTTGCAACCTGCTTGATACCGGCAAAAGAAAATTGGCAGTCTTTTCCTGAGAAGACACCCATATTCCTATGATGGAAGAGCGTAATATCAGCCCCCTCCTTGGCAGCCATTTTCTCTATGGCCTGACCCCCACTCAGTCCTTGACACTCTGGATGATGATGCAAGCGCAACCTCCTTGCAGTCTGTGATAACAATAACAAATATGTGGTTAGTATTGGCTGTCTGGAGTTGATTCGTTAGCAGGTGCAGTGGCGACGGAAGTATCAGAATTAAGGGGAGACTAGGACAATTTAGAGGGGGACACAGACTTATTTAATACACATATTGCATGGGGCACTTGGAAATTTTTTAGGGGGACACAGAGGAGGCTGCCACATATGAAAAGTTGAAACTTTGATCTTGTCGCCATCTTTAAACAGATCAATTACAGAAATTGGTTTGATAACAACCCATCAATACTACTGAAAATAATGTATGAAAACAATGCATATATTAAACTATGTACGATATAAACTATATAAACTCACTAGGAATAGAAACTGATCATGGCTGTTTGAAAATTTCTAAATTGAGATAATTAAAAAATTTATGTCATACTCTTTTTCCGGAACTGAAACCAGAAAAATAGTTGACTTTGATAATAGCAAGAGCTGGAGTCATTAATACCATGGAAATCATGAATCTGAATTATAAATCAAATTGGCAAAGTTGCCTACCACTATTATACATGACGAGTCAGAAAGTCCTTTTTTTGCAAAAAGGTCACAAAAATTCAGGCTTGCATATTCAAACATCAATGGTAGAGCTGAAAAGACACATGATTAAGCTTAATTCATTCAGAAAAAGAATTAAAAAAATTATTATGCTACACTAATTTTAGTAAAGCCCCTATTTTAAAGCCAATCCACGGGATGGTTGAATAATAAAGCCATTCTTCAATGTATTCTAATCACGCTTTGTTTTAAATCAGCTTATAAAATGGCTCTGATCAGTTTTGTTCTCAAATTCAGGATCTTTCTTACTCATTAATTCCCCAGTTATATTTATTACCAGCCATTTTAAGATTTGTATTAAAAATGTGTGCCTTTTCAGCGTTTTCACCAGTTTCATTGATTGGCATTTCTCGAATGTGTTATTGCCATCCCATGGATTGGCTTTAAAATACCGATCTCTACTAAAATTGTGACTTTTATGACGCAAAAGTCAAATTTAAAAGGTTTTTTTTTGATGATAGCCAAATATGTAGTCTTTCTAGTACTATCATTGATTTTGAATATAATACATGCCTGGAATTTGCGTGGCACTTTTACGACAAAAGTGCCTGTTTCTTTCTGACTCACTCTGTATGGTCAATTATCCATCAGGCACTTGCTATGACATGAGAATTGTATCTAGATTGAGAAAGACAAAGGATTTCTGCTATACACAAATTATAGGGCCAATTCATATAGCATACCATGTATAACGTGACAAGTTGTGTTCACAAATATACACAAGGACTGGTCTTTGACCATGCTTGAGGGACCAGCAATTGCCTCCAATGAAATTGCTGTACTACAGGATGAGCAAAAAGAACTGCAATAGTGGAAAGAAGCCATCTTGTTTTGGAAGACCATGATGGAATTTTGAGTTTTTAAAATCTTAAACCAATCGCTTGTACCATAAGTCTTTGGTGAATCTTTTTAGTGAGGTGTCTATTTTACATGTCACCGAGAAGATGCGATTGACTTCATCTTTCCACAAAAAAGGGTGTTTTTTGTTACCATGTTTGAAAAGATCCAAATTTTAACTTGGTTTTGAAACCAAGATAGTTTCTTTCTGCTATTGCAGGTGTTTTTTTCTCACCATGTATAATCTTATTCGGTACAAATTTCAAAAGCATGTTCTTCAACGAAACAATACCAAATACTGCTAGACAAGGAATAGAAAGTCTCTGCTAGCCAACTGCATGGTATTGACGTCACATCTCACCTCACCTTTAGGCCAAGAAAAAAGAAGAGAAAATCTGTCTCACATACCCCACACGCATAATTATGTGGAGTCACTTTTGCCATATAACCCTGCTGATGAGCCCAATTTTACCTCAGAAAGGGGGGGGGGGAGTGGGCCAAAAACACAATAAAAAAAGAATTTCTGCATTTAGCATAGCTATTTTTTCTAAAAAAACACAAACAAAAACGCATATTGCATAGCTATATTCCTAAACAGGTAAGACAGACCATCTTTTTTCTCTCCTTATATGCTATGTGCGAAATAGATTGCATTTATACTTGCCTTATCAAATGCCTCGCCAGGGGCATCATCTGTAGTATTGCCTAAAACAAGAAAATCACCAACACCTCTGGCAACAGCTAGAATACAATGGCCACCAGAAACCAGCAACACCAAGAATGGAAACGGTACCCTATGAGATAATAATACAATCAAAATAATGATGATGAGTGTTTAACACTTTCCATGCGGTAATTATCTGCAGACGACAGTTCCAAAATTTCACAAAATGGTTCAAAAATGTCAAAACTATTGAATCTCATCACCATATTTGGAATCACTATGAGAAATGCATTACAATAAGTACAAACATGCCTACTATTGGTTCAGTTATTCATGAGATAAAGACTTTGAAATTTGGGAGGGGTTTCTGACAAATCTGTTTGTACATGGTAAAACTAATAGCTGCATGGAAAGTGTTGGTATGCACCTGATCTAAACTGCTCAAAAAAGGAGTGTTTATCAATCGACAATTTTTCGGATAACTACCGTTCCAAATGGTTTAAATATTAACAATTGATGATGGCCTATAAGCATGATTCTAGCAGAATCTATGACGAGCGAAACTCAATTAAATAAACACGAGGATCAAGCAAATAATACCAGCCGAGTAAGTGAAATTAATAAATAATATATAGACTCGGACAAACTGGCGAGAATTAAATTAACAAAGACCTTAAAAATACACTGTCTCGAACCTGGCCCTCTCGCATTCATGGCGATTGGTTAACAGGGACTGTGCTTACATGGATACCAGACGAACGAGCACTTATGTATACAAAGTCTTTGATGAAAGCCTCTAGCAGCCGAAATGCACTACCCCATCCCCACTCCCATCATCAACACTATACCCATTCCCCATTTAGTAACTTGTACTTACTCATGAATCATACGTATAGTCAGTGCATGGGCTTCCATATGATGTATCGGTATAAATGGTAGACCCGTTCTATGAACTAGTTGCTTGCTGTACTCAAGGCCAATGCGTAAACACAAGGCTAAACCAGGCATAGTGGTGGTAGCTACTGCAGATAAATCCTGTACAAAGGGAGGTTATACAGATACTCAAGAATTGATCAACAAAGTGAAAGTGCATATATGGGGCAATCAATTTACACCTGTAGCCCTACGCAGTGGCGTAGCTCAGGGGGGGGGGGGGCAGTTGCCCCCCCCCCCCCACCCCCCCTGACAGAATTGTTTGTGCCCCCGCCCCACACTTCGGATATAGGACTGATATGCGTTTTAACCATTTTTAAATGGCCATTTGCGCCTTGTTTTTAAAATTAAATGACATTTTTTTTGGAAAATATGATTAAAACACTGAGGATTGACCATTATTTGTTGACTGTTGTGCTTTTTAGCTTGCGATATTTTGTGACCGTGCGAATTTTTTTGACCTTACCCACCCCCCCCCCCCCCCCCCACACACACTTACGTGAAATTCACGAGGTGACTTACTGTGAAAAATTTTGGGGCAACCTTTTACGAAAATTTAAGAAATCTTGCCCCCCCCCCTGAAAAAATCCTAGCTACGCCACTGGCCCTACGTGGAAGGTTGGGTCCACTACGAGGAAGGTTGGGTTCTCAACTTTCTTGTTGGTAAGAAGGGCCCTGTGTTCCACCTGGCTGGAGCTAACCTGCTATGTAGTTACCAGTGGGGGAGGATGTATCATAATTAAGTGGGACACAGACAATCTAGAGGGGACAGAGACATATTTTATACATATATTCTACGGGAGCTTAGCAATTTAAAAAAATAAAATAAACAATTTTTTTTTTGGGGGGGGGGGGGGAGGGAAGGATCGTGAAATTTAGGGAGGACACATCCCTGCCACCCCTCACTTCGATTCTGCTGCCTATGGTAGTTACACTAACTAAATCTTTGTTCACTGAATTCTCTTATGTTGAATAACATACCATGTTCCGGGTTTTTATCAGATCAAATTTTTAAAAAAATCATTGTCATCATCACTTACAATTTGAACTAATAAATTTTAGTAACAAACGCAAGGAAATACAGGCATTATTTCGCTCACGAGTCACGATGGATTTCATAATTGTTTACATCTTCTTACGATCGTGTGCCATTTTGTTATGATTCCTTGTGTCCGTGGTGCACCACTAGTTTTATTCCAAGTCATTTTTGTTGGCGCCTTTATGTAACACTCGGCGGCATGGAAACAAGAATAAAATCAAAAGTGACATCATGATTATAACATGCTCCGAAGTGCGCAGAAACCGCCATTTTTTTAATTTTAAACCGACAGTAAGCGTTCAAGTGCGCAGAAACCCGCCATTTTTTTAAATTTTAAACCGACAGTAAGCGTTCTGCGCACGTAAACTAAAGCAATGGGGATTTTGACTCTGCCGAAAAATTAAAAAAATAACTGCCGATACTTGAGGATTTATCATACTTTTTCTAGTTATTTGAAGATGAAACTCAATCTTTGTTGGTTTGGCTTTGATGGTACGTGATCAAATATCAAGTAGGGAATCTTTTTGCGTCAGTTTTTGCTACATATTTGTGGAATAGCATTGCAAATCTTCAAAAGTGTGTCGCATTTCGAGATCCTACGCCAGTTAAATCGAATGCTACACTTGGTTTTTATTGCGGGGATGATTTCTACTCCCAGACCCTCACGGAGTGCGGGATGATACAGGTATCGTTATACGCACGTATAGAATGATCCATGTCACGTAAGAGAAATTGCACGGGGATAACTCATGCCTACTTTTAATAAAGTTCAATGATGTTTGTGTCCGGCTGAGTTACTGAAAGTAATTTGTCTAAGACTTGTACACTACTTTTTACCCCTGGGACTTAAGACAGGTGCCCATCCTATTCTGAGATATAAGCTCAATTAGGGGGCGGACTTAAATCAAGTATGGGACTATACACGCGTTAGTACGGTACATTACAGACACGGATCTTTTTGACGCAACAATTTCAGTAGGCTTCAAAACTTCTTGCGCAAACAATTTGTCCTAGATATCAATATGATGAAGATGCTTTTTTTAATTTATGGTCCTACAATCCTAACCATGCTAAATCCAACACCCAATCTCATTAGGCAATCACATAAAGGCACATAACAGTCTCTCAGAAAATGTAGTAGGAGTCCGGATTTGATCCCCAGGGGTAGCACATCCCATTGTTTTTGTCATTATTTATACCGTCCCCCCTCCCCCCTGTTAGCTTGATTGCTACAAAACAAGGAGACAGGGTTGTCAATGGGGAATAGTCCCCTATTCTATAACATATTTACCTGTGTTGTAACTCCAGCTGTGTGCAAAGCTTCCTTCACCACACTTTCAATGTACTGAACATGAAGATCTTGAGCTAAAGGAGGAATTATACCACCATTTCTGAAATGAAGAAGAGGTAAACGATCATTATACAATTTGTCATGACCTGTTCGTGGATTCATCTGATTATTGTTTACAGTTTGACTTTATGAACTTTTTTTATAATTATTATAATAATTTCTTGTACCTGCATTCAGGATTTTAAGATAAAAGTATGTACCATCTACTCTAATCACAAGAAGTGGTCATAAATTTATTTATTTTAATATTGTTTAATTCTCTACCAAACATTAAGTTTGGTAGAGGATTAAGCAATATTAAGAAAATTTAGATTTTAGATTTTAAAAATCAACTAAAATAAATGGTAAAAAGCTATGTATTATAAGATTGCAAACTGCCCACCATGAAAATCCTGGATACCAATTGTCAAAAAAGGTAATTTATGAAATACAAGATCTACAAGGTCTATTGGGATCATGGTTAAATCAGATCATTATCTTGTAAATAAACCAATTAAAGACATTGTAAAAAATGACTGTACAACTTTATATCAATTTCCAATCTCACCTGACATGTACATTCTTCTGCGAGTGCAATCCCTCTCCCAACACGTTCCCTTCTTCATCAATGACGGCAGCACCAGTCTCATCACAACTTGTCTCAATGCCCAACACCAAACTACCTGCTCTATGTGAGGACATTCCATTGCTTGAAGTTGTCAGACTTTGCACCTGTCCATAATGTGTGCCTGGTGTTATTAGAGTTCTTTGATGGTTCCCCATCAACCTCCCTGCTCTCATTGACATTCCATTGCTAGCAGCTACTTGTAGTTTACGCACCTGTTCAACACAAAGTCTTGGTACGGTTAACATTCTCTGATGGTTGAACACCATACTACCTGAACTCATCTTGGACATTCCAATCCTTGCAGTTGTCAGTTTGCCCACCTGTTCAATACATATTCTTGGTGCAATCAGCCTTCTTTGATGGTTTAACAACAAACTGTCCACTCTCATGGACATTCCATTCCTTACGGCTGACAATCTCTTGGCCATTACTCACTGATGGTTCAATACCAAACTATCAGTTATACACTTCTTGCTGGTTGAGATTTTACAGTGTGACATTGGCACTGATCTTAATGGAAGTCTTATATGACCATTGTTATAAAAAGAGCATGCAGATATCTGTGAAAAGAAAAAGGGACACAATTAAATCAATATGATATACTACTATACAGGGTGAGTCAAAAAAACTGCAACAGTGGAAAGAAGCCATCTTTTTTTAAAAACTAAGTAGAAGTTTGAAAATGTTTAAACGTTATAAGAATGCCCTACTTGTTACTAACTTTGTGTGGAAAAATGAAGACAATATCATTTTCCGTTTGCCTTTGGTGAACCTTTTTACCCGTGCACCAATTCCACACGATTGTCCACGAGATACAAGAACGCAAAATGTGTCTCCCATTCAAATTTAGAAACTTGAGTAGATTCGTGATGTAATTGGAATTTAATGCATTATTTCTTATTTACATGTGAGTTGACATTAATTTACCTCACCCATGCTATGAATTGCTTATAACGTTCTAAATTTGGATGAAAAACTGAACCTTTCCAATTTTTTGTTGGCGGGATATTCAAATATGAAAATGCAATGTGTGCCATTTCAATTGAAAATCATTCACTGTGTTCGTGGACAAACATAAAATTGGAGTGTGTGGCAAAGAGGGTCACCAGAGACCAATGGAAAATGCAATCGACTTCATCTTTTTACACAAAGTTAGGAACAATCATGTCATTCTTGCCACGTTTAAAAAGAGTTTCAAAATTCAACATGGTTTTGAAAACAAAATGGATTCTTTCCACTATTGCAGTTTTTTGACTCACCCTGTATGTCACACCTCATATATTTGAAAGTATTTCATATCCGCATGGGGATGGGGATACTTGGATCTGTTTTCTTAGAAGTCATTTTTCATTAAAATGAGGTACCGTATGTTGTAGGGGAGATGGGGGTTAGTAGGAACGTGGGGTAAGTAGGAACATTGAGATTTTCTCCTAGAGTTTTCACTGAATTATTGAAATACTGCCCTCTAGTGGTGGCCCTTAGCAACAGCCATCCACCATATTTAATGCAGCATTGAAGTTACACTGCTGTTGAAGTGAGACAGGGATGTTTGATTTTTCACCTCTTGAGTAAATTTTTCAACTTTTAGAAATTGTGTATTTTCTAAGTAATGTTTATATATCAAGTTGACTATATTTTGGGTATAGAAGGGTCTAGTACTAAGCTACAAAATTAGGTTGAAAAATTGTGTTACAGTAGCCTCTGTTTTTTACAGTAAGCTTACAAGTGTCACATGGCCTGCCGGGGCTAGTTGGAACATTTGGTGTGGGGCTAGTTGGAACATGTTTTTACATGTATTTGTCCATAGGTAACATTAAATTTATTTGTTGCCTAAAACTTACTTGTTTAAAGTTGTCTTAGTATTTGGTTAGCCTAGTGTATATAAGGTTTCTGATTAAAATTATTATTAAATGCTCCAAAAATGAATCTGAACACTGTACAAATATTTTTGGTATTTCCCCCTCTATTTCAGCATGTTGTGTTTATGGGTCAGAGTGCTTGGAAATCCTGCTGTGACTAAAACTCATATTAAAGACACTGTTTCTTTAACATTCAGTAATAAAGTTAGGAAGTGCCTATTTTCCACGGAATTTAGTATATTTTCAACTTACCCCATACTATGTTCCAACTTACCCCAGAGGTGGGGTAAGTTGGAACACTTGACATGGTCATGTTTTATGTGGATTATCTAAGTAACGACAAATAAATTTAGTAATTTTATGGGCTACATTTGTAGCCAACATGTGCACCTATAAACTGGCATAGTTGCTGTTTGTTGAATAAAACTTGTTTGTAAACTACAGCTGTTTTTGTAAAAAACGTTCCTACTACCCCCCGTCTCCCCTACTGTGTTTAAGGACTAATGTAAAAAAACACCCATATGTTTAGTGCTTTAAAAAAATTGATCAGTCACGTCAAAAAGGACATGTTCCAGGCAAATACAATTTTGAGATAGAGGCCAATATATTTGGTGAAATATAAAGAAAATAATAGAAACAAATTTGCTTCTTCAATCAAATCATATCTTGTGATTACCTTCAACATGATATCATTTTAAAGCTTAAAATGTGCTCTTTCAAACCATACCAATAACTCAGATTTGACACGGATCACCAACATGTCCATTTTGATGTGATGGGCAGGGTTCTAGCTACGGTGGGCGGCACTGGGCGGGGCCGCCCGGCACTGACAATATCCGCCCGGGACTTGGGGTCAAAATGGGCTGGGCGCCCGGCACTCTTTTTTTTTTGTTGTTGATTTTTTAACAATTTGTGGATAAAATCAATTTAAACTGCCTCATAAAACAAGAAATTATGTCGCAGGAACCCTCAAAGTGCATTAAAAAAAACCTAAAAAGACATTAAGAAGGCCTCTGGATCCCATGCCATGAACCACTGCACTTCGTTTGCTACACTTTCTCCGTTCGCCGTCAGTAAATTTACCCGGCACTAAATAAAAATGGTCCTGGCTAGAACCCTGGTGATGGGTCACAAATGTACTTCAGGATTTTTCCTCAATACATAGAGGTGCTGTCAAGTTTTTATTATTGGTTAAATATCTCAATCTGTTTGTTTCTATTTCCAAGAAATACTGGCTTGAATTTCGACCGCCCTATTCTCGCTATATCTACACTGCGACTAGCTAAAAAATGAAGCATACAGTAGACAGTCCACGTCGAACTCATTACTGGTATAATATATTTAAGTTTACCTTACTTATGGACCGTTACTTACGGAATATGTTGGTACCATCGATGTTATTCTTTGCTCATGAATTCTGGAGATTTTTAAACAACCCAAAATGTCGGATGAAGCTCTTTCTTTCTACGATGACCTTTTCGTCGATGCGCAGTTCATGTCAAATAGACTTCCGGTTGAGCACCACCATTTTTCACTGTCCAGTATCTTCGTACTGAATACTTTTCAAATTACAGTAACTGAATACAGCATACCCAGGACCCGAATTGTACATAAATGTGTCGTTGGTGCTATTTAAATGTAAAATGTTAGAACATTAGTATAGTTTGAAATACGTATGGTAATAGAGGGCATCCTATTTTCAATTCCTGTCGCTGTTTAAATAACCGAGAATTTACCTTATGGTGACCTCTTCCACACATATTTTCCACATTTTCACTGGGATTAGGGCCGATTTTATATCATTAATAATTCATTTTTCCGTAATATTTATGGAGCTGAAAATGTATCTAGGATGTTACTAACAGTAGGCCTACATGTACATAGCACATGCATGACCCAAGTAAGTTAGAAATTAATTTTGAGGAATAGCCAAACCAGAAATGAATATCCCTGATCATGTAGACTCATAAAAAGTCATTTGCTTTCATTCCATACTGTAGATCTCAGTCTCATAGTCATACAGAGACAAAGAGCTAGAATTCAGAGCTACACACTCACTGCGATGTGTACTGTCTATATGCTTTATTTCGTAGCTAGTAATTAACTAAACGTTTTTGTAAGATATTAAATATAAATTTAATTTTAATAAAAAGAAATAAGTTATTTCGATCATCAATCAATCAATCAATGATCAATGAATTCTCATGCAGAGAGCTAGGAATAGGATACAGATTAAGACTTAGACTAGTGGAGTACCACAAGGATCGATTTTGGGACCTTTGCTTTTTCTACTATTTGTCAACGATATACCTGACGTTGTTGCTACCACAACTAAAATGTTTGCCGACGATACCAAAGTATACAAAGAGATATCTTCCAAAGCCAACTGTGACTTATACTTCAAAAAGATCTAAATGCCCGTTCTGCCTGGTCCAAAATATGGCTACTTGATTTTAATGCAAAAAAGAGTTGTGATTGAGTACCAGTACTCCCTAACGGAGTTTACCTATGTGAACAGGAAGTTGATAGTCAGAAAGACTTGGGTATTACAATCAGTAATACTCTTACACTGACAATCCATATTAATGAGATTACAAAGATAAAGAAGGCCTGCCAAAAGATCAATGATCTGGTGCTGCTTTAACGAAGGTTACAACTCTTTACAAGTCCCTAGTCCATCCAGCATTGGAGTACTGTATGCGTCTACTGTGTGGAGCCCCTTATTACAATATTAACATTAACAAACTAGAAAAGGTGCAGAAAAACTGTCTACGTCTGTGCACAAACAAAATCACCATGGAATCACTGCAGGAGGAGAGGAGAGGAAGGACTGACCTGGTTGACACTTATACATTTCTCAATGGTCATTATAAAACCTGTCCGACAAGCACTTCACTCATCCTACAAAAGACCTAAGTATTATAAAAATAGGGGTCATTCCAAGAAGCTGTTTGTCAGGCGTATTTGAACTCACTTGCTGGCCACTTTTATGGTCAATCCATAAGGTTTATCGTGAATCAGTAAAAAGCCATTGATTATCCTATTCTGTTGCATTGTGGGATTGAAAAGGGGCAAAATATGCCACCTTTTCTATCCCACAATGCATCAGAAAAGGATAATCAATGTATTTTTTTCGATTGGCCATAAGGCTTAAGGCCAAGTAACAACAATTATGTGTTTCACGTCCCCGCCCGCACCGATTTATGATGCCGCTTCAATATTTTTGTTATTTGTTATTTTCAAAAATTCCAAAATATTAGAAATTATAGGCTAAAATGTGGTGAATTACTGCCAAAAGGTGGTTAACCACCAACCAGTTTGTGTGCTACTCAATGGGCAAATGTCTTGTGACCTTGCGCTTCTAAAAATAGTACCATTGGAGAACCAAGAATTGTTTTGAAGTGACTCGACATATTTAGGTATTGAGTATAAACAAGTCAATTGATGAAGGGTAGAATATGCCATTTTTAGTGTGGAAGCGCTACTTTTGGATTAACTGTAAATACTGGCAAATATGCCCACTTAGCGAAGTTAGCGGGCATACAATTGCCAGTGCACTGGCAAATTTGCCAGGGCTGGACAATTTGGCCACCTGCAAGGAACGATATCATTCCTAGCAGGTGGCCGAATTCCCCAGCCCTGGCAAATTTGCCAGTGCACTGGCAAATATGGCCGCTAAGTGGGCATATTTGCCAGTATTTACAGTTAATCCAAAATTAGCGCTTCCACACAAAAAATGGCATATTCTACCTTTCATATATCAATTGTTTAACTCAATACCTAAATATTTCGTGTCGCTTCAAAAAAATTCTTGGTTGCGTTTTGCCAGAAAAATGATGAAATTTCAGTCATTTTGTGGCAAGTAGACATTTTTCCGGGTTGTTCCGTAACCTGACTCAATTAATCTGACCTGACTCAATTAATCTGACCTGACTCAATTAATCTGACCTGACTCAATTTTATCTGACACAGTTTTTTTTTCGTAATGTAAGATTTCCTGATATCGGAAAAAGTAATTAAAACGCACATGTGGCTCCAAATATTCCGTGTGAATGAAATCAAGTGATTACATGTTGTCATTACAGCTTTAAAATTTTATCTTAAAACATTGTAGGCTCTGGCACGCATAATTCGGTTACATGATGAGTGCAGTGAGCCCTGATTATAAGGCTTGGGCGATACATGAACTTCGTTCTGTGCGTAAAGGGTACATCCCCCGGGGGGGTTCTCAACTTTGGTTTGGATAGGGATGTGCCGCTGAGAATTTGAAAGTGGACCCATTTTTATACCAAGTTTGCCAAAAATTTCGACCCATTTTTATACCAAAAATCTGGATTTTCGGCAAAGTTTAACCACAATTTTGAAGACTTTTGAAAAATTGGACACCAAATTCATGAAATTCATGAAATTCGGCTAATTTAGTGACAAATTTGAGAAAAATTTGAAAAGTGACCCCATGTTTATACCAATTTTGCAACTAAAAAAGGGGTCATAGTTAGGCCTATACCAGAAGGCTATTTTTGAGACCCATTCCAGCGGAACATCCCCATACCCACTTTTGTACTAAGAACCCCCCGGTATCATCATGAATATACATGTAGGCGTATTTCTCCCACTGATGCATGGTATGTCGTGCAATTCACGTTTCCCGGGCGCAGGCTTAATTCAGTGGCGGATTAACGGGGGAGGGACATTAGGACCCGTGCCCGCTTCCGAGAGGGTAAAAAAGAAAGGCGAACAAGGAAAAGAAGAAGGAGAAAAAGCCTTTTTTTAAACCTAAAATGGGGCACCAAATCGCTCCATTTGGAACTATATGTTCACAATTTCTTCACTTTTCAGGGGGAACATCCCCCTCAACCCCCCCCCCCCCCCCCCCCCCCCCCCCGCCACCCGGTCCCTGCCCCTCTGCGTGGGTAAAAAAACAAAGGCCGAAAGAGAAGATTGGAGGGAAGTAGAAGGAGACGGAGAAAAAAGCCTTTTTACCTAAAATGGGGCACCAAATCGCTCCATGTTGAACTATAGGCCCTATTTTAAAATTTTCTCCACTTCTCATGGGAATATAGCCTTATAATCAGGGCTCACTGCACTCATCATGTAATCTTACATTACGGAAAAAAACTGTGTCAGATAAAATTGAGTCAGGTCAGATTAATTGAGTCAGGTCAGATTAATTGAGTCAGGTTACGGAACAACCCCATTTTTCCTGTATTTACAGTTAATCCAAAAGTAGCGCTCTCACACACACAAAATGGCATCATCTATCCTTCCTATATCGATATCTGAGCTCTATACCAAAATATTTAGTGTCGCTTGAAAAAAATTGGGTTGCATTTTACCAGAAAAATGATGCAATTTCAGTCATTTTTGGCCAAAATATTTGTAATGTTTGTAATATAATTTTCAAACTTTCATTGAAAGTGCTCTAACATTAACAAAACGGAAATCCTCAATACCTAAACATTTTGTGAAACGTCCAAAAAGTATTTTATGTTTTGTTGGAAAATTAATTAAATGTCAGTCATTTTGGGCCTCCAAAAATCAAGATATTTCATTGAAAGTTTATTTTAAACATTTGATAGAAATGGGACTTACATACATGTACAAAAAAAGCATGTTATTATGCTGTTACAACAGCAACAAATTCAAAACATAAATACTTGGATTCACTTGGATTTTGTAATATCAGAGAAAAATATAAAAGCCTCAAAGTGTATTCATGAATTTTACATGAACATTGTCGTTTAGAATGAGGCTGGGCTGGTTGGCCTACCTTGCCCTTCCTGCATTGCTCCTCAAGTTATGCCTAGATGCTACACGCTTAGTTTTTGCCATGGTTTGAATACACTATCAGCTGAGTAAATAGTATGGCTAGTCCTGTTATGACCCAGCTGATCAAGGCCACTAGCTATATATTGCATCATACAAACATACTAGTACATGTACAGATGACCACGCCTTTGATTCAAGAAAGGTATATTCAATGGACATTCATATGAACAATTAGCAACTTTGAAATACAGGTGAACTGAACTAGTAAACAAGATACCTGGTAAAAGCTCATGCATTGAATTATAATTTGCATAATAAAAGCAACCATGCCAGGTGTACATGTATGGGATTAAGCAAGATTGCCCAATAGTTACACAAATGCCACATGGCCAGTCAGTTGGTAACCTGCCATCATACACTACACATCAATGCTCCAATCTGCACACACTGATCCAACATCTTCTACCATCACATTATTTTACTAGATTCAAATATAAAGCATTATACATCTCAGTATGGCTAATTTGGCTTCAAACATGATTGGTGTAGACATGGTCAAGGAATTCCAGCAGAGAAATGGGTGGGGTGCAGATTCTATTCCCCTCTCATTTAGTCCTCTCATCAGGACTAGTCTCATTTTACTCTACCATCAAAAGGTATGTATACTACATGAAGGTGACATAATGTTGGTTCATAACAAAAAGCGAAGGAAGACATTTTCTTGTAGCTAATAAAGACCAATTTGAACACAAAAAGAGCAATAATCCTAATTACATACATCAGCCACCACCAAACAAACATCCCCTCCACAAGTTATGAAATTAATCATAGAAGCTGTTTCCCTGCACCTAATATCCAGAAAATGATATCAATAAAAAGCAAATATACAATACCCCCCCCCCCCCCCCCCCTCCTTGAGAAAAAACAACAACCTAGAATAAAATAAGAATTTTTTATTTTTCCCAGCACCCATTATCCAGAAAAAGACCCCCCCCCCCTCCCCCCGGATAAAGACAATACCCCCTACCCGATAAAAACAAACGGCCCACCCACACCTGAACAAAAAGACAATCCCCACGGCCCACCCAAAGAAAAAGAAACAACAAAAAGAAACAAACAAGCCAAGAAGCACAAGATTGTCCCCAAATCTACTAGAATACTCACAAGACCCCACCCCCACTTAAAACAATAAAAGAAAAGAAAAACATTGATAAATAACAAGTAAATAAATGTTTAAAAAATAATTCACCAAACAGTAAATACATAAATAAATTAATGAATAAATAAATAAAGTTAATATAGACAAAACTAAAAAAACACAAACTGAACAAGAAAACAACAATAAAATACCTTTAAAAAACCCATTAAAACAACATAATCACACCTAAAACAAAAATATATCAACACAAAAACACAAAAAAAAACCTAATCCACACATGACAATAAATATATCTAAATAATTCTTCAAAAATCCCAAAAAAGAAAGAAAAAGAAAGAAAAAGAAAGAGAGAACAAATAAAAGTTAGCCCATCACTATTTTAGGATATCCACAAACTTTTTTCTCAAAGCTGATTGGTTGTCCCTAACCCATGCATAACTGGTTGTCATGAAACCCAGCATATCATTGGCCACATACTCCCCTTGATATACATCAATATTCATACACAATTCAATAGGGATGAGAGTATACACTCCACCTATTTCTATCACAAAAATCATTATAGTACCGTTGTGCCCATCACTACTAAAACTTGTATACAATAGACAAAACTTTTGCTTGATGCTGAGTGGATGTCTCGGACACACCACTCACTAAGCATGTTGCGATATTGCGATTGGATAAGCTTATCGCGACAGCAATATTAAATTTGACCTCAGACGATATCCAACAATGTAAACTTTTACCTGTATAAAAGTGTATACATTTTCAACTTGTGTGTCATCACAATAAATCTTCAGCTTGTAGCCTTGTCGACTGTAATTTATTCCTTGTTTTGTTCCTAAAGTGGTTTGATTGTTTGTTTAAATCCATCATCATTGTTATTACAAACATGTCAACTTGTCATCAAAAAGAAACTGGACTGCTAAGCCTAACCACATGTGCCCTTGTTTTGCCTTGGCCGATATAAACAGCCCGTTCTAAGTTGCAATCTTGCTCATTTATTGGCGATGTTATTAGGTTATGGACAATATTGAAACGGAAACCAGCGAATGACGTCATGCTAATAAATGGTGACCACATGATTCAACACATGATTAATTTTCCATTGATAAAAATACAAACTAATCTTCGGATAGCCTCGATTTTCCGATACCCGAGTGAGATGAATGACGTCATGCTAAACATTGACGACCACATGTTTTACAATAATAAATAAAAAGACGAAACAAAATGCTAGCGGCAATGTTTTCATGAACTTGTTTATTGATTAATTCTTTGAATTTGAACATCGTGAAACATGATGAGGAACAGTTTGCATGTAAAATGTGGTGGGCAGAATGTTACATTGAATGTAATAATGTGTTGTGCTGGGAGATATCAAGCCTCCCAAAACCAAAATCACCAACTGCTCTTCATCTCTTCAACAAACATCATAATTTGCTTAATTCAAACATGAACAAATGAAATCAAACTTAAACCTTTCCCCAACAGATTTTTATTCCATTGGAACAATTGTTTTGAGTTTCAAACATGAAAAATAGTGAATTTATTACGCATTTTGTCTTGGTGGCCATGTTTGCCCACTTTATCAGGGGCCGAATTTGGCCACCTGATAGGATTGATATTGATGATTAATTGATTGTATTGCTCAGTGAAAACTTACCCTGCGAAGTTGCATGAATGATCATGAGAATAGGTCAGGCAAAAGCTTAGCCATTTCCCTACAGTCTACACGTAATACATTTTACAATCCACAGCGTGGTCTTTAATCCTCTAGAGACTTTTTTTTTACGCTTAAAATTAATTGTTTTCTTTAAGTTTCGTTGGAAAATTCAGGGATTTTTTTGTGTGTGCTATAAACAGCTCAGGATACATTATACAAGAGAGCACCACACCAAATCAATGCGCAATTCGTGTAATCCTATAATAGTTCCGGAAAAGCACGGAGACTAGGCTTGTAAATGTGAGGTTTTCGGGCAATTTGTTTCTCCGGGGATGGTATGTTTGTATTTAAATGAACGAGTGGGACCTATCCGTTGCACCTACAATGATAAAATACGATATTTTTAATTTATCGACCTAAATAGTGCCCAGGGCGTAAGCACCTGCCTAAATGGTGAACAGGCATGCCAGAAAACGTGAAAAAGTGAGGGCGCTGTGTGCAGGTCCGTAGCGGGAAATTTAGCTTAATAACCCCTCATGAAACAAGGCTTAAATTAAAGTTGAGATGTTACTGAAAATGGTCATAGGTGACAAGTATGCAATAAATGTAACCGGAGGGTAGAAAAGGTGTCTTGAAATATGGCACTTTTACACGTATTTCAATGAGAAAGATATTTGGTGTGGTGCGCCCACAAACTAGTCATGGGAGATATTCATTTACATGCCTCCCTACCCCGTATTGGCGCGTATTGGTTACTTCCACCAATATTGTATAGGATGACGAGCTCGTTTTACCGTGTTTAAATTTTGTTGGAGTTTTTCATGAAAATTTGATTTGAAGTTGGAAGGAAGTTGAGTCGAAGAATAGATAATTGTTCTTTTCATATTTATGTGTAAGTACTAGTAGTGAATTTGTGAACCAAGATAGTTGGAGCACTCACATTACACATAGGCCTAGCTAAAATGCTAGGACTAAATTCAGGAAATTTAAATTAAACTTCCTTTTTTTTTAAAAGCCTAAAAATGTATAGTATTAGTAATTTAGTATAATTTGATAAGCCTACTAATTAAGGCTGTAGACTAGTATTACTAAATAACATTGACTAACAATAACTTCTCAGCCTCTGCTGAGTCTATATTACCAGAGAATTAACAACTCTCGGGTATTACCAGTATTACACTGTAGTGTTTTCTTACAACTTGGTCTTTTGTCCCAATATTGCATATATATAAACTTAAACATTTTCAACTACACTCACACAGCCCAGTCCTAGCAGGTGGCCAAATTGTCCCTGGGGGGGGGGGGGGGGGTGGTACTCACGTATGTAAGGCATATGGGGACGTGCCGCTCCAGTGGGTCGTTTTTTCATGAGACATCCTTAGCTAGGGATGTTCATATCATTGACTACAGAGGGTGACATTTTTTTGAAAATTTGTTGCAAAAATATGTAGAAAACTCCCATGTTTACCTCTTTTAAATTCAGTGAAAAAGGAAGACACAAGCTGGGATGTATTCACTGATGTCTTACTAACCACACACAAGCAACTGGACATCATGATTTTAAAGCCCTAACAAGCTAAAATAGTTTAAAATGTACATGACTTGACCAGTTTTAGCAATATAAGATTATAAGGCAAACTACTTTTGGTTATAACTTTGTTATTATTCAGCCTGCTGACATGGTTGAACCATCAGTTTTTATTGCAAAGTACTTTGTTTCCATGTATTTCATTTTCAAAGAGATAGGCTTTTCAACTGAAAAATCCTTAGACATGGGTCTATTTTCGCGAATATTTGCACAAATTAGGTATTTTCCCCGATAATTTGCAAAAAATTGGTCTGGATTGAAGCAAAACCCCTAAAAATGGGTACCAAACCAAATCTGAGTATGCGAGTAAAAAGGTGGACAATGGAGACAGAATAAGACGATCTCCGGAACAAATAATGGTGATGACTGGACAATGTGACTAGCCAATCACAAATCAGATACCCGGAAAATACCCGGATGTCGTTTGGTCTATCCCTCAAGCTTTCACTTAGTTACTAAAATTTGCAAATATACAATGCTTTGGTCACTGGCACGTCAGAGAAATTAAAAGTTTATTTGACTTTTACAATTGCATTCGTTATTGATGGTGACAAGGGAGACTTTTGCACATATTGATGTAATGATGTAAATGTAGTTCCAGAAGTTTGTTTTGCAGTTGATTAAAATACTTACTCTATCCAGAATCCGGAACATGTTGTTTTATATTTCGTACAAGCTTTGACAATCAATTTGTTGTCCATATTAATTTTAGGCCAACATTAAACTGGTTCGGTTGCCCTCCCTCACCAACTTTTTGGGAACTGAGTTTACCCCTCTCAACTACTAACCTAAGGCCCTAACTTTTTTGAGGTTAGTAGTTTACTCCCTCTCAACTTATGAGACCCTAACTCTTTTGACACCAACATCGATTCTAATGACATTTAAGAGGGGGTCTTGTTAGTAGTTTACCCCCCCCCCCCCCCCCCCCCCTCTCATCTACTAGACTACTAACCGGAGACGCTAACTCTTTTGGCACCAAAATCAATATCACAATGCTCATTTTATGACTTACTTTTTTGTAGAGTAGACTGGAGCTACGGGTTCAAATCTCACATCTGACACCAACATCAGTGGTTTATTTATTTATAATAAAAATGATCCATTGAAAATTAGTAAATTTGTGAAGATTTGATTGAACATTTAATTAAGAGGGGGTCTTGTTAGTAGTTCCCCCCCCCCCCTCCCCCACCCTCTCAACTACTAACCAGAGACACTAACTCTTTTGGCACCAAAATCAATATCCATTAATACAAATTACCACAATGCTCATTTTATGACTTAGACTGGAGCTGTGGGTTCAAATCCCACATCTGACACCAACAACAGTGGTTTATTTATTTATAATAAAAATGATCAATTGAAAATTAGTAAATTTGTGAAGATTTGATTGAACATTTAATTAAGAGGGGGTCTTGTTAGTAGTTACCCCCCCCCCCCCCCCCCCCCCACTCCTCTCAACTACTAGCCTGAGACACTTGCTCTTTTGCACCAAAATCAATTCTAATGACATTTTAGAGGCCCTTTCAACACTACCTAAGCAACTACTAGGACCTTTTTGGCGCCAAAATCGATTTGAATGACATTTGATACCCAAAATACTAGTCTCTGACTCTGACTCATTTCATTAAAAAAAGATATACTTTTATGTACAGTTTGTACACATTTATAGTTTAAAAGTTACAATGCTTGATAAATTTGGCGCCCAAAAGGGTTGACACTTCCCTTAAAAAGGGAACATAAAACGTTAAAAAGTCATTTTAAACTGTTGCACTGTCGTACTGCGAATAAGTTGGCAACCCCTTCTTATTTGCAGTATCGTACCGCAAATAAGATGGCAACCCCTTCTTATCCGCAGTATTGTACTGCGAATCAGCTGGCATCCCTTATTATCCGCAGTATCGTACTACGAATAAGCTGGTTGACCCTTCCTTTGTCTATTGTAAAAAAGTTGTTGTAGTGATGGGCGGCGCAACGATAATCGATACATGTGATTTTTGTAATAGGGGGTTTGGTGTGAGGTGGGGTATAGAGAGGGTGTTTGTGATTGGGAAGAGTTTAGTGATGGGGATTGTGGTTGGGAGGGGGTTAGTGATAGGGAGGGTGTTTGTGGTTGGGGAGGGGGTTTAGTGGTGGGGAGGGGTTGTGGTGGAGGGGATTGGTGTGTGTACACCAATAAGTACACAATAAGCTTAGAGGATTCCCTGTTTGTTAATGTAATAGTGCACCTTCAATGAAAGCTTGAAAATAAAATATCAAAAACAGTTTTTGCCAAAAATGACTGAAATTGCATCTTTTTCAAGTAAAACGTAACCTTGAATTGTTTTGAAGCGACACGAAATATTTAGGTATTGAGTTAAACAATTGATATATGAAGGGTAGAATATGCCATTTTTTGTGTGGAAGCGCTACTATTGGATTAACTGTAAATACTGGCAAATATGCCCATTAGCGGGCATATTTGCCAGTGCACTGGCAAATTTGCCAGGGCTGGACAATTCGGCCACCTGCTAGGAATGAGCCTTACTAAATTACTTACTTGAAGGTTTTGATAATGATAATGAATGTAACATGTTTTGCTGGGTTGGCCTTGTTTGGATTAAGCATCCGGGAAGGGGGGGCACTGACATTGGAAAAGGGTATAGGTATATGCCGCGCTGAAAATCTTCTTTTTTACCCTCTGCTGCTAGCTTTTATGACCCCCGTTTTGAGCCTGCATCAGTTCTTAGACCCCAATTTTATTGAAAATTCAAAAATCGCAAAATTTTGCGTTCCAAAGCCCCAATTCTTCGAAAAAAATTGCGTTCTTGCTAATCAAAATTGATAGGCCAGTTCTCAAGACCTACTTTAAAAAAAAAATCAGTTCCTAAGACCCTATTTTTCGTCATAAAATCCACTCAGTTCAGTTCTGTAGCCCCCCTTTTTGAGACCCTGGTCAGCACACCCCTACCCAAAAAAAGTTGAGTGCCCCCCCCCCCCCCCCCCCACATCATTGCCATGAATATATTAAGCAAGTTTCTCTCAGGAGTCTACAATTAATTAAACATTCTGAGTGCATTGTAAAAGGGAGAAATTAATTGTGACCCATACACAGACCTGTGACAATTTCTGTGTACTGAACTTGAGTACGAACTTGAGAATTTATATCGACACCGTTTTATTTTGTCAATAACAGGCCAAGGTTTGGTCTGATAAAATTAATTATTCCAAGAAGAGAACGATTAAATAAATTGACAGCCGATTCATTTAACTTGTCCGATTTATGTTGTTTTGATGTGGTTGGAAAATTCAGACAAACTGTAATTTTGAGAAAACATCTCCTTGTGTAATTTAAAAACCAGAGCTTTTATATGTATTGTGGTAAACCTTGTAAACTGGCATGCATTGATGATCATTTTGGGTTAATAATAAAGTTAACTTGAAACTGAAAGGTTGAATGTTTTGAACTGTTATTGTAGGTAGATTTTGGTTTAAATTTGGTCACAAAATTAAGAGACTGTAAAAGTCAACATCAATTAAATTCGGATTCCACTGTCTGTAGCCGTCGAGACCCGCTACCATTTACTAGGCAATTCCATCAGCCAGTTCGGCACGTTAAAATATGGGTTAAGAATGATTGGCAATTCTTGGCTCTGTTTGGTGGGACATTTTGACTTTGGAAGGAAAAGTTAGGTTTCAAATAAAGAAATACATTTACATTTGAAGGGAGTATTTCTTTGTGATTTTTCTTAATGACATTTTCAAAATTGTATTCCTAAGAAATAAGTATTATTTCTGGTCCTGAATAACAGTTAACAGGTATACAATTGGGAATTTTGAGCCATTTTTGTTTCTTTCTGTCAATTTTGTATTTTTATCTCATGCTTTACAGAATTATTAATTGAGATTGAGTTTAAAAAATGTGCTCACTAGCAGAGTGCACCCCTCCACCTCATCAAGGTATGGTGACAGTTTGTGAAGTGAATGGTGAACTAATCAGTGCCCTGGCTGGTGAGGCTGACCCTGCTAAATACACACAAGGATTTCAAGTAAGTAATTGACTCTGCTTTGCTATAAACGCTATATCTCACAAATTTCTTCCAAACAGAATTCTTCTTAGAAGCATGTAGACTGATATTGGGTTCGATCATGATTTTAGGAATAATTTAGATACCTTTTTCAAACCATTGTGCTTGAGCGCCGTAGCTTTCGAGGTCATCACAACCTCTTCATATAAAATCACAATTGTACACAAAATTGAATTGTTAAATTTACACAAAATTGAATTGTTAAATTTACACAAAATTGAATTGTAAAATTGTAATGAATCTCATTTCAGGGGATGGAATACCTTCATGTTCATCTTGCTCCTGAGACCATGTTTCCATTGGCAACCGACGAAACGGCTCAGTCAGCTTTCCTACCCTATGAAGGTAGTGTGGCTATTTGGAAGAAAGCTTGGTACGCCTACTGTGAACATGGACTCTTGGGTATGCTAGAAGAGTTTGCTATTAAAGCTGAATCAGGTATGTTGATAGTTGATGAATTTGTTAGTGAGGTTAGACACTCTGTCAGTTTTCCCTATCTTATGAAGGGAGGTTGTCAATTTGTAGAAAGCTTGGTACGCCTATTGTGAACATGGACTCCTGGGTATGCTAGAAGAGTTTGCTAGTAAAGCTGAATCAGGTATGTTGATAGATGATGAATTTGTTAGTGAGGTTAGACACTCTGTCAGTTTTCCTATCTTATGAAGGAATCACAGCAGCCTCGATCGATGGTCTTCCCGCATCGCATAGCATTTCGGCCTGTAACCATTTTTAAACATGGAACCACCGTACAACTTGCGACATTTTGCGCTCAATTCTCACAGTCTTATCGCACGTAATACTGAAGTGATTAGAGATTGAACAGCACCCATAAGAAGCTGGTGTCCTGATAAACAATTCCCATTGTTTAAAATGCTAATGGCTGCATTGTTTAATTTTGGACGAAGTATGGAGATCAGCAACGCATAAGCAATGCAATGCTTGAATAACTCCATACTAAACAACGACTTTGCCAAAACAGTTAATCTAGTGTAGCATAGTGGCCACGATCTAAGGCACCCACACAGGAATCCTGGGTCAAATTCATTAACCCTAACACTCTTGAGTACTCCAAATTACTACGATGCGGTGTGCTTGTGTGACCTGGCGTGGTAGTTTTTCGAAGAGATAATGGAAGAGCTCATTTACATTTATTGAGACACCAAAATCACAGCAACAAGCCACAAAATGAGTAGGCCTAATATGAAAGATTTTATACACAAACCCACTCCTCCACAAGGATCAGATATGGTGACACAAGAGGGTGCTACACACTTTTTTCTTGGACCCCTCACTGAAAATGTTGTTATTTCATGTTGAGATAGGTCAAATGGAATTTAAAAAAAAATTGGTACCTAGGCAAAACAAAAAATCACCCATTTAAAGCCCACTCCTACTTGAAATATCTCCTTCAAATGGTGGATGAAACCGTTTTAACACTGCAAATATCCTAGGATGCAATTAACCCTAACTCTAGATCACCACCCGACAACAGATTTCTTTTCCGACCCCCAAAATTCACCAGAAAGGTCACCCCGATTTGAACCACGGACCTCCAGCACCAGGGCCCAGATCCTAGCCACTACACCACGGCTGCCAGTTGACACTCGGCGAGTATATTTGCCTCGTTTTATAGCCTGGGTCCATTTTGTAGCCCAAAAACCTGCACGCCGGGTTATAAAAACATTTTTTCCGCACAGTTGCCGTGTGGTGTAGTAGAGTTAGGGTTAATGAAACATACATGATCTTTCTTTCTGATCTTCAAGAATCATAACATTTCTATAATTAAAACAAAATCATAGCCAAAGCCAGTGTTTATATGTTAATCAGGTTTTATTCATATCATATCAAAATCATATACAGGTTCAAGTTGGACATCATCTGTAGCAGGTACCAGTTTGGGTTTCATCAGATGGCTGACATCCCTACATGGATCACTTTATCCACATCTCTCTGTAAGTAATGGCAATGTGATATATGTGACGTGTTCTACCAAAACCAGACACAATTGGGCAAGGTATCAAAATTGAGTTAGTAATTGATTATTGAAGTAGAGATCTTCAGCTTTACAGTGGTACCTCTCTTTTTTTAATTGGACTTCCCAAAGCAGAGTTACATCATTTTCAAGTTCGTCTTTTACATTCTTTATGAAAACTCCAAACTGAGATATCGCCCTTTAAAGTTACTAGAACTAGGCTTTTTACTAGAACTAGGCCTTTTTAAATCACTGAAACATACATTTAGGAAGTTTTTTAATCTGAATCTTTCAGAATATTGTTATAAACACTCTGAAGATTAATTATCTACCATAAACCCAAATTCCCCCAAAATCTCCCCCAATTATGTTTTGGGCTATTTCTCAGTTTAGAGCTCTGCCCAATTCCGTCTGGTTTCGGTAGAACACGTCACATATTATCCCAAATGTTTAGTCTTATTTTTTGATTGTGAAGCCACGTATGTTTGATCAAATTTTAAAAGGGCTTCATCAAAATGTTTGTCCAATACAACTACCCCGGTATAGGGTTCAATAAAAGTAAGCCCCCCCCCCCTCTAAAATAAGATCACATTTGTTTGCATAACTCCACACACAATTAGATGTTTATAGAAATTGAAACGTTTATGAAAAGGGAAAACGCTTGGCTATTTCCCTTTTCAATATCATGTCCACTTTTTCCAATCCCCAAAATGCTGTTTTTCGGGAAAAGTGGCACTTGTAAAAATTGTATGCAAGAAAGTTACAAAAACGTCTCCAGTGCTTTTTAAATACTGGGTCTAACCAGTATTGAAAACGAATATTGCTCAACCAAACCAAACCATACCAATATACCAAACCAAGAGTGGGTGGTTGCCGTTAGTATATTTACATCAGCATGACCAGGCGACACTTTGCTATTTGGAACCTAACAGCAACATGGAATTGACGTTTACTTTTAGTGCCGATTTTCAGTACAATACTGGTATGATTTTCAGTACGATTTTTGGTAGGATTTATAGCAGGATTTGCCTCTGTCAAACTTATATATAGGAAAATGGATTGCCAATGCAACCGCTATCGTGGAATTGGGCTTATTTTTAGGAATCAAACTAAATGTATTTTCTATTGGCAAACAATAAATGAGAGAGCACTTGAGCCTTGGTTTGGGAGTTTTTATCGGGCGACGAAATCGCGGGTTTGACAACACTGATATCGAATAGCAATTAATCGATTACAAATATGGGGCGCTATTTCTTTTTCTTTTTTTTCGTCAGGAGATTGGAAATAAAACCTACAGATGCGACATCTGTCAAATGGGCCATTTTAATGTCGCATTTGTAGAATGCGACATGAGATCGGATTGCTAAATTTTGCTTTTGACTTGCGTTGGCCACAAGTCATTTCGCAAGTCCAAGTCAAGTCACAAGTCATAGGGTTGCAAGTTAAGTCAAGTCACCACAAGTCAATGCCAATATTTGCAAGTCAAGTCGCAAGTCACAAAACTAGCGACTCTAGTCAGTTCGACTCGAGTTCAAGTCAAACGACTCGAGTCTACAACTCTCGAGTTTTGGAAACAAAATAAAAGGCAAGGAATAAGTATACAACTAAAAGTTTACACCTTGATTAGAATAAACTTCTTTTATTCTATTCAGTTATCTGCAGCCAACACGTTACATAATGCAAATAAGGGAGCTGGCTACTTAGTGGATATGAGGTTACATGGAAATAGGGTCCCATTTCACACACTCTGGTGACAACTTTTCAAAGCCATTTTAGTATATTTATGGGTCAAAATCCTTAATTTTGCTGTTTTTCACCAACATTTTAGCTAAATATGTCAAAAATATAAGAAAATTATGGGTTTTGGGTAATCATATGGGTCCATTTTCTCCTGAAAATTGAGAAATGTTTGATTCCTTTTTCATTTTGCTGGCGGCACATCCCTACCAAAACAATATCCGAGTACAACCACGGTTTAATATCAGGACATGATGGGACCAAGCAATGGCCGGATAAGTGACAAATCTGTAATTCTGCATTGACAGTCCTACAGCGCTCAAATTGGGACAATGGAAGGGTACTGAATGAGAGGTAATTACAGTGAAAATGTATTATTTAATCACTAAACAGTACTACCGACATCAAAAGACAGCCTTCAAGTGTGAAAGTAAGGTGATTAGGCTGTAAAAAGCTTATTTTCTTATGGGATCATTCAGCCGGATGACAGAGTTATCTGGATAAAAGAGGGTAAGATAACAGAGGTTGGACTGTCTAATTAAGCTATTCTATACACAGGCAAAAATTTGATCGGTTGTTGGTCATTGCATTCACAATTCACATGAGAGTATTGGTCCATTTTAGATGATTGATCATTATGTAGCGACTGTTATTGAGCCTAACAAAGGACAATCGATCGTACAGAGATCTCCAAATGCAAAAGGCTTGTTAATATGTTGTTGTTCCCATTGGAGTCACCACAAACTGTCAAACACAGACGGCTGTATGCAGCCATCGGACGTCCACTGCTTCCTGTCAATCACAAGTTATTTCTATTGTCTGACAATATATACTAACTGTTTACCATGCATCAGTGCGTTTTCAATCGATCCCGGTAATCGATCAAATATCGACTAATGACTTGGTCGGTCGTTCAGTAGTAGTAGCAGTTATTTAGAGCTATTATTCCTGATAAATCGGTGAATAAATACGACGGTATTGGCAGTGTACTGGTATTTAAATGTCCGATGTCCGTACACGTCCCTACAGGGGGATGAATCTCATATCTGCCCATTGTTGAGATTTGGTTCACAGTATAGCGCACTCTATCAGTTCTTCACTAGGAAGTTAAGCGTAAACTGTCAATCATTCATTGTGAATGAATATTCAGCCATGACTATTAATGACGTCACACGTTGTGATCATCGTCGCGATCCTGCGTCCTTCCCAACTGATCTGATTACAATATTCATAAAATGCAAATAACGCCACGCCTCTCCTCTGTCACTGCCAGACGAAGCCATCCACAATTTAAAATTCGTATTTTGTTCCACGTAAAAATTAATTTCAAATAACCAATTCTGAATGTTTTGTGTCATATAAGAACTAAATTCTGCTATCATCAAAGCAAATCAGTTCTACTCTAAATCACAATCAGCTTTTTTTGACCATTGATGTACTATTTCTATGCCACAAATCATGTTTTGAGCCGATAAAATCCACAAAGTCTTAGGTCGTCTGGTTTGCTACGACCATGATAGTGCGCCCCCTACAAAACCTTCACCCGTGAATTTGCGCTTAGTAGATGGGGAACTTTGCCTTCGAGATACTTGTCCCATAGTTATATAGTCTCTGGTCCCTATCTAGCTCTGTTTCCAACTGATGATGACTATGGAAATTCACTAGTTTTATTAAATTGACATTCCTCTTGTTAGGAGCACCCTTCCCCATCATAGATCAACGGGGTGCGGACATCATTAATGTTTAACATGGACATAATTATGATGGAGTGGAATGGAAAATAAAGTACTAATACCCATGGTTGATTAATTTGATACCCAAGTAATCATGTTCTATGTTTGTACAACATCATAGCTGATATGATCAAAGTCAGAAAGTAGCAAATACAGTTTATGGAAGTCGTTTTAAAGGCGAAAATCCTAATAAAAATAAAATAATTAAATATTTTGTAATTCTCAATTTCGGACGTGGGCCGCAACAGGAAACTCTCAATTTATTTGGGGAATTTAAACGTATTTAATATGTGGGGAAATGGACCCATGTATGATTGCAGGGTTGTAGCTAGACCACATTGAGTGCCGGACAATTTTACTGACGGCGAACGGAGTAAGTGTAGCGAACGAAGTGCAGTGGATCATGGAATGGGGTCTAGAGGCCTTCTTAATGTTTTTTAAGGGGTTATAAATGCACTTTGAGGGTTCCTGCAACATAATTTCTTGTTTTATGAGGCAGTTTAATGATTTTGTCTACAAATTGTAAAAAAGAAAAAATCAATAATATTTTTTTTTTAGTGCCGGATTTTTTACCCTTTTTTTCTAAGAGTGCCGGACGCTGGGCACGACTTCCGGACGGCCCCGTCCAGGGCCGTCCGGCGTAGCTACAACCCTGTATGATTGTATGATTGAAACATTACCAAAATTCTGCTGAGTACCCCTCCCCTGGGCCCAGGATACTAATTTATGCTCATGACTATGCTGGTTCCCTCCATGGGTTCCACACAAGACGAGTTGGCATGGGTATCGAGAGTGCAGGGAACCAGCATAGCTCTAGTAAAACTGGTCGTGATCAATCGATTGGCGGTCAGTGTTTACATCTTTATGTACAATTGATCACCGAGTGATTGAAAACGCACTGATGCACGGTAAACAGTTAGTATTGTCAGACAATAGAATAACTTGTGATTGACAGGAAGCAGTGGACGTCCGATGGCTGCAGTAATTTTTGTGTACATATTTTTCGTGATTTTATAGTTTTTGAATAACACGGTTTCTACATTAATTACAGGGGTGTACCTTCATGTTTTTTCCAACCAGCCAGCCGGGCTGGTAGCATGTAAAAGTTACCAGCCCGACTGTAAACTTACCAGCCAAACAAGTAATCTTCATTTGCCAACAGCAAAATTCTTACCCGCCCGACGCAAAAGTTACCCGCCACGGGCGTGCGGGCGGGTACTAAGTACAGCCCTGATTAATTATAATGTAACTTGATTGCAAAAGAATATTTGTGTGTGTTTATATTTTCATGTTCGCATGTCCACTCAAGAAATTCACAAAAATAAAACCCTCACGAAAATACCCTCATGCTTGTGGATGCTTTTGGTGCTACAAATTTTGTGCTGCCTATTTCCAGGCCGTGGTTGATTACATGATAATGCATTTTTAAGCACCATGCATGCCTGTTTGACATGGCTCAGAAAGCAGTGCACCGTGCTGAAAAAAAGAAACTAAACAACTTGCTAGATTTGTGTATTTTACAAATGAGTTTGATTTCTGCTTTCGTGTTGTAAATATACTTAAGAAAATATGTTAAACTCACATTAAAAATAGTATACGAAAGGATAAAAGAAAGAGACTAAAAGATGGAAAAAGTAGTTTGGTTGCTGGACTATGACTATTGTAGATACTGTAAAACCACTTAATTTCGCGAGGTAATTAATTTCATGAATTTCGCGAGGGATGTGGATTCACGAAATTAAATAACTGCGAAACTGACAATTTTGCATTGAAAGTAACAGTAAAATGTCCAGATTTGCGAAGTTAAATGCCCGCTAAAATAGCAGTAAATTTCAATTTGCGGAAAAAATATCCGCAAAATTATAGTGTTTTACAGTACTCAAAATAGTGACCTGCCCATCCATAATCACACCAAGAGCCGTAGGCGAACTTGTATTGTTACTGTAATTTGAGTTTAATAAATATCATACATCATGTTTATTGTCTGTGTATTTATTAATTAACAACAAAACTATATTGTATGCAAGTATTTTAAGGGGAATATCTTGTGTTTGTGTCAATACCAACAAAAAACATTTATTATTTAAGCGAATAAACGGAACAATAACATCCTATACCCACTGAAACGATGCACAACGGTCCTATTAAATAGCGCCATCTATAATAGCTTTGATAAATTTTAGAGGCGGGACTTGTGATCCAATATGCATATTCATTACGAAAGGTGATGAATAATGTAAATCGTAATGCGGCCTTTTAACCAATGAGGTGACATCAACTTTCTTGTCTCTGGGGTAATTGATAGGGTGGTTTTTATCTTATTACTTAAATTAGTTATGAAATTTAAAAACAACAACATACATTATTCATTTCTTGATTATGAATATGGAAAGAAGGGCCGAGTTTTAGGGCAGAGTTGGGCGGGGCGATACAAAGTCTTGAAATAGAGGGCGCAAATTCATTTTATGGACCGGAATTCTGTTTAGGTATAAGCGGACTCTAATTCATAGGAGGAATACTACACATCGAGAATTAATCGGGTTTTCGACATTTTGTTTTTCTGGATAATGATTTGTTGAAAACAACATGATAAATCAACAAATAACGTATTTTATTGAAAAATTACATACAATTCAACTGAAAATGTAATTTAAGTACTAAAAGGTAACAAATAAAAGAAGTAATAAGGCCAAACAAGAAGAAGAAGAAGGTCTGTCTCAGAAACATTGTGCAAATAAGCTAGGTGCTGTGCTTTTTTTTTTAGAAAATAGGCTATGAGGTATGCGATTTTTTTTTTTTGCTATTTTTTTTTTTTTTGCTTATCCAAGCTTACGGAGAACTTTTTTTTTTTTTAAATTTAAAAAAAAGAAATTTAAAAAAAAATGTTTAAAAAAAAAAGGAAAAAAAAAAAATTGTAAAAAAAAAGTTTTTTTAGCCCCCAGCGCATAGACCTACGCGCCGTAGCTCATTTCACATACCAATGCGGGCGGGCTTCTGAGACAGACCTTCTTTGTTTGGCCTAATCAGAGACAATACAAGTTTGCCTACGGCTCTTGATGACACCATGCCCTGATGCAACCGAACTACAATTTCAACCTAGTGTTTTCTAAATTAAATTTTAATATTATAATAATTTTAATATTATAATATAATTTCGAAATTATATTTCAATATTATAATAATTTGGTCCTGAAGAAGTCAGAGCTAATTCTGACGAAAGCTTGACAGATTAAAACTCGTCCGACGGCGAACCCGTTAAACTTTTAACTTATAAATTTTAGTGTCTATCTCTGCAGCATAGTCTGTTTGGGATGAACTTCAGAAATATTTTATTTGTTTACTAAAAAAAACTAGAAAAAAATGGTACTGTCATGTCGTCCCGTCACTGTCATGTACTTCTGATAGCTGACGGTGTCCCATATTACGTTCAATCAAAACATAGTCTGTACAATTACTACTAGTATTACAACAATAATGTGCCAAGACTAAGGATGATATAATTATTAGCATGTTAAAGGGAAATGAGAATTTAAGGGGGGACTTAAGGAAGTTTTATTTGGAATTTTGTGAGTGCTGTAATTTTTGAACTATGACCCAAATGTATATAAAAGTATACACTTTTGGAAAAGAAATGGATCAGAGAATCCAAATTTGGCATCAATTTTGATCCAAATGTTGATATTTGACCCAATTTTTTTGAACAAATAAAAGCAATGTAAAGAATGTAAAGACACTAACTTAGGGACAATTTTCTTCTTTTTTAACCTAATCTAATATTTTTTGAAATTTTCCACTAAATAGTGCCCAACAAAAAAAGTACTTTTTGGTCAAAATTTTACAAAATATTAGATTAGGTTATAAAAAAAAAAATTGTCCCTATTAAGTGTCTTTACATCATCATCAAGTGATTTGGGCATTTTTACCTCAAAATCATTTTTGTTAGCTTGTTCAAAAAAATATGGGTCAAAAAAGTGAATTTTGTGAGTTTCTCAAAAAATCAACATTTATGGTCAAAATTGACGCCAAATTTGGATTCTCTGATCTATTTCCTTTCCAAAAATGTATACTTTTATATGCATTTGATTAACCCTAACCAGTAAAGCTATGTTTTGTGTGCGTATCGGGGGGAGGGGAAAAGTACTATATTTTTGACCCGAAAAATCACCCAGCACCCCCCGAGATTCGATCGCGGGACCATCCGCACCCCAGTCTGTCCCCCTTCTAACTGAGCTAAACCCCCAGCGCATATGCCGGCTAAGAATTCCCGCCGACATATGCCTGCGGTAGGTGACGTCATCGAGGCAATGCCAGCACCACGTGCGCGGAGATAGTTTCTGGCAGTGAGATTTAGTGAGATTCAGTGCGGTTAGGGTGATGCGGTCCGGGGGTCAAATCCCAGGGGTTTCGCGGCGATTATTTGGTTAAAAATCCATACTTTGTCTCCCTCCCCCGGTTTCCACACCGTAAAAACATAGCCTGGATGGTTAGGGCTAATACATATATTTTGTTTTAAAAGTGCAGATGGCAGCCTGTAGTACAAACCTTCAGACCATGCTGGATGGTCTGACATGTTCTGATTTTCACTAGATAGTGGTAGGATCTTAGATTTGCATTTGCTTGGTGTTTTAAAGGGCAGTTTTGTTGATTAGTTTGGCAAATTAAGATAAAAATATCATTTAATACAGATATTTTTCAACATAAAACATTATTTAAAAAAGAGAAAATAAAAAAGAAGATTAAAACAAAGAATGGGGTTTTGAGCTATTATGGGTCGGTCGTGTTTGGGCAAACAAACAATTTTTTGTAGGCCTTACAGCACTCACAAAATTCGAAAAAATCAAATCAAAAACTTCCTTGAGTCCCCCCTTAACATCATTTCACTTTATCATATTATACAAGTCAATTTTTAAAATCCTACATGACTTCTGAACCACGGTGCACTTAACAAGTCTACTTCAATCTGCACGGTCAGCGAGGGTTTTTATATTGGAAAATTGCAATATATATCAATTTTAAATCAACACACATGAATTGCAGTTTGAATACATGCCCCCCACAAAAACAAAATTTACAATGTACTTTTTTGTGTACCAATGTACCTTTTTTGTGTACTAATGTACCTTTTTGGAAAACGTGCCCTTCCCCATTGTGTGAAGATTAAAATATGTCCTAACTCCACCACCCCCCCCCCCCCCCCCCCCAAGTTTCTCGAGCTGCAAAAAAATTGGGACAACCTTTTACGATTTTGGGTACCAATGTACCTTTTCCAGGAAAAATGCCCGCCCCCCCCCCCCAAAAAAAAGGTCGGTTCCGGGCCTGAGTCTAGTCATTACACCATTCCATGATGTGCAATCTCAATTAATTGGGTGGTACCAAAATCGTAATTTACCGCGATAGCGTAACATGGTAAAAATAACATACCAGGAATATTGCTCAATTAGACTCTAGCACACGTTTTTCGAAGCAAATCTCATTATCACAGTGTTCAAAGCAGATTGTCGAAAAGATTAACATTATCGCTTTTGTTTACATCAAATTCGATAAAGGTATTTCGAGTCATTCAGCTGGCATCCTGCACACTTTTTATTTTTCAAGTTTGTTTTATATTAAGAGCACTACTAAATAAAAATCAGGCAGTAACGCCATGGCTGTCGAACGAAAAAACATTGTATGCATATATTTGATAACATAATACACATTGGGTAAAAACCAATTCCATGAATTGAAAAGTATGGCTTAAGTTCCTTTAAACAGCCACTGTACCAAACAAAAATGTATTAGACAAAGTTAAGCAGTTACTACATATGTTGGTTTTGCTGTTTTATTGTGTTGTTATTTACACAGTCTGAGAGTGTTCCATTTTCAGGTACGTTATTATAGTTACCCATCGGTGAGGCGTATTTTTAATTCAGATTTTTTCAGTGAATGACATTGTTTCCAACCATACCAGTACATGCCAGTGCAACTGGTGCCAGTCTGTCCTAGATACAGGCCATTGAGGTTAACAGAGATACAGCTCTTGTACCACCAGGCACCTCGGTATTGAATTGCACAATTATCTGATGCCTTCTGGTCATGGTCTTGGTCTTTGGTAGTAAATGGGAACCCATTATAGTATGTCATACTACCCCCAGCCGTACCAGAATAAGATCCAACATCAAGTCTGTAGAATGAGGCAATATCACCAATACGGAAGTTGTCATAAATTGCATGAGCCTGAGTTCCATCAAAAGCAAATAGATCAACCCTCAATTCCCATTGGCCACGACTTGTTATGACATGGAGCTTGTCAAGTCCCAGCCAGAATTCCCCATCAGGGTTGCCAAATCCTCTTTCGTAGTCATCCCATATACGATCAAAATTCACGGAACCATCAAACCGCCGTTGGAAAACAATCCAACGACCACCGTCAGTATCCATGTCACAAACAACTGGGAATGCATCTCCTAACTTAGTATTTTGGGGCAATATGGTGTGTTGTCCACTGGTAGTACCATTTAAACAACTGATAGGTAAGTTTTCTTGATGGATAGAAGTAGGCGTCGGGGGAAGAGATTGCTGGAGCAAGGCTGTAACGTTTTCAAGGAGTCCACTTTGTCTGTCTGCTTGGTTTTCCATAAGTTGATTATGTCTTTCCTGCGTTGTCTGTTGGTTTAGCAACAGTTGAGTAAGTCTTTCCTGCGTTGCCTGTTGGTTTTGCAACAGTTGAGTATGTGTTTCCTGCGTTGCTTGTTGGTTTTGCAACAGTTGAGTATGTCTTTCCTGCATTGCCAGTTGGTTTTGCAACAGTTGAGTATGTGTTTCCTGCGTTGTCTGTTGGTTTTGCAACAGTTGAGTATGTCTTTCCTGCACTGCCTGTTGGTCTTGCATCAATTTGACCATATCTGATAGTATAGGAGTAAACATAGCCGTAACATTCTCGATCAGGAGATTCTCGGTCACTTGAAGAGCCTTTTCATCTTCTAGTATTTGGAGAATTGAAGGCAAAGTTGTTACTGATGTGTTCTGATGGGTATAATAAGCAATATTCTTCAAGAGGGCACTGATTTCCGGGAGGGCATGAACCACAGAACCGGTGATATTCTCTAGTAGCTTGGTGTTACGAGGGTTACCATGGAAATCCAGTTCATCTTGGGGGATGATGCAATCGGTTCCATAACAGTCGGTAGTGCTTCTCTTGATGACAGGTTTACATGTGACGCCATACATAAGTGTGCTGATACATGCTAGAGCCAAAATCAACCTGTGCCCAAAAGTGGCCATATCTGTATTCTGCTTATAGCTCGTAATATAGAGTAACATCTATCAACAAGGATGAGGCAACAAACTACGTGTTCAATTTGACAATTTCTGTATGAAATGAAACAATGTATTCTTAAACTTGTGATATATGGGGGTGTTTTGGCAGCAACCCAGAGCAGGGATATCCGTTGTTTCATTTCCTGAATAAATAATAGTTGGACTCTAGATTAGAAAACATGATAAAGGTTCAAAGGGTCAACATTTAGTTACACTTCAAGCCATCATATAGGATACACGTCAAGCAATGAACTTCCTGTCACAAGTGTAAGTTGGCAACACTGAACGCACACCCCCCCCCCCCCCCCATGTGTTTGATGAAGTATTTCACAAGACCCCTTTGAGATTAATCCATTTAGTTACCGGTTTGGGATTTTGTTAAGCCATGGCGTTATCATAACATAACTTATGTTACCAGTATAATAGAAGCCGATGTTTGCTTTTAATCATCTTACGCATTTCAGTTATGTTTACTTGGTTCTGAAATTGTAAAGTCATTGTCTGTATTATCTAAATGTGTTTAAATGGGTTACCATGATGCTGAAAAGGTTCATTGACCTCCCATGAAAAGTTAGACTACATGTATAAAATTAAAAATAAATAAAAATAAAAAAGTTATTAATCATACCTTCTGAACCCAGAAAAATTGGTTACAGCTGTAGATAAAAATAAAAACAAAAATATTAGTGATTTTATTTTACAAAAATTGACTTTTATTGAAATTTCTTCCATAGACCTCTGTATAAATGTGTAGCTTTAACGCTCTCATACGGGTATATACTCTTACAAAGTCCTATGACATTGTCCGTTCTCAGGCAAGGGGCACTGATAGCTTCGATTGTTATAAATGATTTAAAGTTTAATGGGCAAATTCCACAAAATAAAATTGATATGAGTGACAGATTTTTCGTTAGTAGGAACAAAATTTGAAATACAATAGTATTGAATAATGGAAATTCTGAACGAATAGGCACAAAAGTAGAATTTATTTTGGTTCAACCAATAATGTGGCAACCCGATATACATATAAACCAAGTCAAATTGTTGTTTAATTCAAGTTATTACTCCGTTCTCCCACCTTATCATTAATACATTGCCTCTGAGTCCTGTCCGCCAGTAATAACACCTTCCCCCCCCCCCCCCCGGCCCATCACAAATTTACATTAAAGTAGGAAAGTTGTAAAGTCAGAAGAAGACATGCCTCTTTATTGTCCAAGCGTCTCTGTGGTTCCAGTCGCCGCGTGGAGACGATCATGTCATATTCAAGTTTTAATTCCCGCCATCTTCGCCACCGCTGAATCCAGTACGTCTGCATCAGCCCAACCCCACACCCGCTCAACCCCTTCACACAACATGAATGTCCAAGGCGTCCCTCATCAACGCAGCCACGTAGCTAACTCCACAAATCTCAAACCCAGAAATACTACAAAACTAGCTGAAATCGATGCTGAAGGTCATTTGTAATTTATTGTTTTCTTTAAAATAATAGGCCAACATGCTAGGACACTGTCGATGAGATTAAGTTTACAAAGCCCATTATTCTAATTATTAAACAGGAATGTGTGTACACACATAGTAAATAGGAGTACAATACAGCTATTCATATGCAAGGCAAAATTTGTAAGCAGAGCACAAAACACGCGACGTATACGCGTAGGCCTATATGATTGAAACATCTTCTCAAACATGAGATGAGATGTTTTTTTAATTATTTTTTTCCTGAATTTTCTATTTTCTGACAATGACAAGTCATCAATTACTACATGTAGATACTGATTTTGGTTCTAGTCTTTACTGAGTATATATATTATGAAACAATCTTTTGTTAAAATACAAAACAAATACAGTGCAATTATTTTTAACCACCCTGCCAGCTGAGGAAGTGGAGATTTTTTATGGGGGATTAGTTTGTGATAAAACCTTTGAAGTCGGAATGGGATTGGAATTCTATTTTTTACATATTGTATTGTTGTTGTTTTTCCCCGTCATATTTGCATGTTGGTTTTTATTTTTAATATGTACAGCGCTTTGGTCCGTTTTGAAAAAACGCTTTATAAGTCTGTATAATAATAAACGAATGCAATTAGTTTAATCATTCCGCCAGTTGAGGGTGCGGAGATTTCTTTTTTTGGAGGGGGGGGGGACTTCGTGATAAGACCTTGAAATCGGAAGGGATTGGAAACAAGGAACAATTTCATTATTTTAAATAGTTGATCATGCTGTCTTCATGCGTCCGTTAAAAATCACCTCGCGTCCCTTTTTAAAAATAAACCGTACTTCAAGAACTAGGCCAACATCATGAAACTCAAAATCGGTTGTGAAGAGCCTTGGTCTAAATATCTGATCACGCTTTGTCTTTTTGCGCCCGTTAAAAAAGTCACCTCGTCCATTTTCAAACCTACAATTAGGGGAGGATGGGGCAACTGGTCCGGTGAAGTATATTTTATGATATAAAAGATTAAAGCTCGTGTAAATATTTATGGAATTGCTATGAAAATATCACCCATGTAACTGTTTACATATAACATATAATCAATGTTAAAAAATATCTAAAGAAAGGGCGATTTTACCACTAACTGAAAACTTTACTTGGCGTGGACCAGTTACCTCAGTATTGGGGCAACTGGTCCAGGGGTGGAAATAAGACCCGCCCGCCCGCCCATAGCGGGTAACTTTCGTGTCGGGCAGGTGAAGATGCAAAGGTACCCGTCCGACTGGCAGGTAACATTTTTGAAGCTCAAAGTGATTAAAGTAACAGTAAGTTCAGGGTAATTTCATCATCAGATCTGTTTGTCATGATGATAGAGGAGATCAGGTTAGGAGATTAAAGAGATTATTGGATTGATGAACATGGTGAATACGAGGAGCTGTTACGGGCTATATAACAAATGAAGCCATGAACTGTCATCATTAGATAGGAGATGAAGGGATGGACTACAAAAGAGATGAAGCCATGAACTGTTATCAATACATACAAATTGAAGGAGTGGATTACATAACAGATGAAGTCATGAACTGTCATCAGTAGATAGGAGGTGAATTACAAAACAGATGGAGTCATGAACTGTCATCAGTAGATAAGTGATGAAGGAGTGGACTACATAACACATGAGGTCATGAACAGTCATCAGTAGATAGGAGATGAAGGGATGGACTACAAACACAGATGGACTGTTATCAGTAAATACGAATTGAAGGAGTCGTCTACATATTACAGATGGCGCCATGAACTTCCATCAGTAGATAGAATATGTATGAGTTGTCTACAATACAGATGAAGCCATCAACTGTCATCAGTAGATAAGAGTGGACTACAAAACAAACTGAGCTGTCATCAGTAGATAGTTAGTAGATAGGAGGTGAATTACAAAACAGATGGAGTCATGAACTGTCATCAGTAGATGACAGAGTGGACTACATAACAGAAGAAGCCATGAACTGTCATCAGTAGTTGGGAAATGAAGGTGAACTGTCATCAGTAGTTGGGAAATGAAGGAGTGCACTTCATAACAGATGAAGCCATGAACAGGCATCAGTAGAGTGGAGCTGAAGGGATGGACTACAAAAGAGATGAAGCCATGAACTGCTGTGTAGATAGGAGGTGAAGGAGTGGACTACATAACAGATGAAGCCATGAACTGTCATCAGTAGATAGGAGATGAATGAGTCGTCTACATATATAACAGATGAAGCCACGAACTGCCATCAGTAGAAGGAAGATGTAGGAGTGGACTACAAGACAGATGAAGCCATGTACTGTCATCAGTAGATTGGAGGTGAATTTCAAAACAAATGGATTCATGAACTGTCTCATCAGTAGTTAGACGAAGGAGTGCACTACATAACAGATGAGACCATGAACAGTCATCAGTAGATAGAAGATGAAGGGTGGACTACAAAACAGATGAAGCCATTAACTGTCATCAGTATAGGACATGAAGGCATGGACTACATAACACATGATGCCATTAACAGTCATCAGTATATAGGAGATATAGGAGTTGTCTACAAGACAGATGATGTCATCAACTGTCATCAGTAGATAGGAGGTAAATTAGTACAAAACAGATGGAGTCATGAACCCATGAACTGTTATCAGTAGATAGGAGATAAAGAGTGAACTACATAACAGATGAAGCCATGAACTGTCATCAGTAGATAGGACATAAAGGGTGAACTACATAACAGATGAAGCCATGACCTGTCAACAGTAGATGGGAGATGATCAAGTGGTCTACATAACAGATGAAGCCATGGATAGTCATCAGTAAATGAAGGGGTGACCTACAAAACAGATGAAGCCATAAACTGTCATCAGTAGATAGGAGATGAAGGAGTGGACTATGTAACAGATGATGGTCCGCTGAAGTACCACTTCTCCTGTGGTGTATAACCATGAATCCCCACAGTCGAAGTGTTATTCCAATGCCCATCATCAATACCAGCACACAATTTTGTTTGCCACCAACTTAGGAGATGAAGGAGTAGTCCACATAACAGGTAAAAGTCGCCCGCCACATGATTCTCATCATTGCGGCCACTGGTCGAGTTTGACGAACACACAATATATTCCACTGTTTGTTGCGATCTTCCCATGGTATCATGGCTGATCTCCTTATAATGTTTGTCGATTTATCATCTAAAAACCAGTTTTACATCACAAAAGTGGATTTTCTTCCATTTTTGATATTGATTTTTTTTCTAAAGATATTCGTACAGACGATTAAATGTAAATCATCATTAGGTAGGTATGGGAAAGGTTATGAATTTGATGCAGTTATTGACCCGTCATTGTATGGTGGGTCATGCATGGTTATTATGAAAATAGCTATCTGGAATGAAGTAGCACTAAAATTAGAAAATAATATTTTTAAATGTGGTATTTTTTATAATTTTTAAATTTTAAACGAGTATATTCCGTAAAAATGACCCACCTTAAATGGTGGACTCTCTAAATGTTATTTTGGAAGAAAATCACATTGCATAACAAATGCTTATTCTATTTGATACATACTACTTTATGAAGCCTAATTATGAGACCATGGCGAACTTGCCCCGGCCTATGGACGAACCGGGGTCGGGTCAAGTTCACCATTTTTGACACCTGTCTTTATCCTTTACTCATTCCTTTACAGTAAGGCCTAGGGTACTGAAATTGTGGTCGTATGTAGCAAAGATATCCATCTTTCATGTAATTTCAATAGGTCCATTCAATCTTTAAAATTGATGTCTCTAGGCCATTTCAAATGAAAATGGAGCGAACACTCTCCGCTCTCCCCTACCATCATTTTTTTAATCTAAGCATAAATTCTAATGCGCTAATACGTTGCTATTGCTATGTAATATTCAAGTACTTCCATCCTTCAAATACAAATGCTTAGATTCATTATTTCCTAAATAATTAAATATGTTTCAGATTTGTGAATCCTAATTGTAGTGACTTATAATCATATATATCTTCCAAATAATAATGTCAACAGGCAGTAACAAATAAGTCAACGTAGTCATAATCAACCATGATAATATACCAACCAACAAGACCCAATTAGGTTTTGTCCAAAATCATACAAACATTCCAATCCACCAACCGCCAAACCCAAGAACCGCGAAAGCCGAGAACCGCTCTAGTTTCAATTGTCTTTATTTTCAATTAAGGGGGGACTTAAGGGAAGTGTCAACCCTATTATTTTGATGATCAACTTTTGCTTCTAAGTTTGAGAATATTGAATAAAAGTACGTAAAAGTATACATTTATAGAAAGGAAATTTGATAAGGAATCCGATGGTGATATCAATGTGATACCAAATAAACTAAATTTTGAGAAATGAGCCAAAAAGCGATTATTTTACCCCAATTTTTTCAGACAGCATAACTATATAATAACAAATGGTAATTTGTTCTAATATACATTTTTGTAAACAAGACAATTTTGTCTAGGAGGCAATTTTTTCTTTTTCCAAAATAAGGCTTAGTTTTGGAAATATTGCTAAAAACATCAGGAAAGTGTAAAAGTCGTGTTTTTTTTAATACATTTCGCTAGAAATGGATGCATATCTCGAGTTTAAAATCCATAATCGAAAAAATAAAAAATTGCCTCCTAGAGCTGAAAGTCCTCTACACAATGGTAGTAAAAGCTTACCTGATAGTTTGACATTTTTTTAGTTATGCTGTCTGAAAAATCGTAAAATTCCTTCAAATTTGAACTTCTAGAAAACATCGATTTAGTAAAAATATTGACATTTTCCACCATTTAAAGCTAAATGTTCTCGGAATACACGGGCGTGTGACCCGAGAGGCGAGTATACTATTATGAACAATTAAAATAAACTATCAGATTCAATTTATATTGTCACAATGTGAAGAAATTGGAAGAAAACGGAAATTTAAATGATCGTAAGATTGGCCTTTGTTTACATTTTTAGACATTGTTTTGCGCTCTTTTGTTTTTCGCGTCTACGTCGCGGATATTTAGCGGCGCGTCTAGCATTACGCACGGGAAGATTCAGCGCGCGACGCAATGATCGAACAGCTGTCGCAGCATTTGAAAAGCGCGGAACTCCGCTTAATTTCCCGCCAAATAACCATGCGCCTTTCCTGGCTCAAACTTACCAAAACAACCATTTTAAATCACCCAAAAGAACGGGAAATAATCGCTTCCGATTAGTAACTTATGATGGTAATGATAGAATACATATAAAAGTATAAAATAATAGAGAAATATGAAATTCAATTTTTGAAACAAGTGCCGGGTTGACACTGCCCTTAAGGAAGTTTTTGATTTGATTTTTTGAATTTTGTGAGTGCTGTAATTATTGAATTATTAATCAAATGTATATAAAAGTATACATTTTTGGAAAGGAAATGGATCAGAGAATCCAAATTTGGCCTCAATTTTGACCAAAAAAGTGGATTTTTTGAGAAAGTCACAAAATTCACTTTTTTGACCCAAATTTTTTTGAACAAAGCTAACAACAAATAATTTTGAGAAAAAAATGGCCAAATCACTTTATAATGATGTTAAGACACTAATGAAGGGACAATTTTTTTTTTTTAAAACACTTTTTTGTCAAAATTTCAAAAAATATTGGATTAGATTTAAAAAAAAAAAATTCGTCCCTCCAGTAGTGTCTTAACATCATCATCAAGTGATTTGGGCATTTTAAACTCAAAATTATGTTTGTTAGCTTTGTTCAAAAAAATTGGGTCAAAAAAGTGACTGGGATGAGACTGGGATGAGTCTGCTATTCGTGCCTTTGCCTGGCATGCCCATACCAACAGGTGTGCCGTGTGCTGGAAGGATAATATTGTTAGTCTTTTACAAGTCTCTCTTATTGTTTCAGATGAGCAGTGAAGAGATTGCATCCATCTTTAGCCCTACTCGAGACTGGGATGAGTCTGCTATCCGTGCCTTTGCCTGGCATGCCCATACCAACAGGTGTGCTGTGTGCTGGAAGGATAATATTGTTAGTCTTTTACAAGTCTCTCTTATTGTTTCAGATGAGCAGTGAAGAGATAGCATCCATCTTTAGCCCTACACGAGACTGGGATGAGTCTGCTATCCGTGCCTTTGCCTGGCATGCCCATACCAACAGGTGTGCCGTGTGCTGGAAGGATAATATTGTTAGAATATTTACAACAGCCAGGTAGGTCAAGAGACAATTTTTAGTTTTTATTTCATTCTCTTTTTTTCCTCTTCTTTTTTTATGAAAAGATGTCATCAGCATGTTATGGCAAAGATTCATATGCATATTAAGGCTCAGCAATGCAGATGGTATCTGAAGCTGAGGGCAACCAATCTCAGGTTGATTTGGAAACGGTAAGCAAGAGAGCCTGGAGCGAGACCATTCCTACAATTCAACACATGATGTAGGAGATGTTATACTGAACTTGTATTAGTTTTAACTGGATGCCAGTGAAGTTGTTTTGCAAATTCTGTGACATGATCAGGTTTTTAAGGGACAGAAATTACTTTTAGCAGCAACATTTTAAGGCATTAAAGTCCATATCAGTAAGAGTTATACAGGCTGTAACAAAAAAAAGTTATACAGTTTTGAAAAAAATATTAAAAATATCTCCCGTAGAATTTCTGTTTCGAGTTTTAATGGCGTGCAAGAGGAATTTTCTTAGCTTTTGAATAAGCTTTGTTTCATGACAATCGATGCTCGGTAAGCAGAGATATGATCAATTGTCTAAAGTAGTCATGAAATCACCTGGGCCACTTTGGTTTAATCAATGGTAAAATCACTGGGATGAATATGAATGGAATCGAACTAGGAGCATAGCTCTAGAGCGCTTTTGTTAGATAACAATGGTTCGTTTCAAGTGGTTAAAAGTATTACAAAGAAGGTTAGGTCTTTACAAATATTATTTATTTATTTTATGAATTTATTTATTCAAATGAAATCAAACTATTTGAAAAATAATTATATTGTTCTCTTATATTCCTTGCATGATACCCATCCATTTAATTTATACAAGCAAGATTGTATGATATTATTGTGAAAGTGGCCCAACCCGATTTCTAGACGACTTAGTAGCTATGCTCCTAGTTCGATTCCATTCATATTCATCCTTTTAGATCTAAGCGCGGCTTTTGACACGGTAGACCACAACATTCTGCTTAGTAGACTTCGCGATTTTATCGGCTTGCGGGGTAGTGCGCTCAAATGGTGTCAATCATATTTGAGCAACAGACCAGAATATGTTCGCGTTGGTAACTCCTCGTCCACTCCAGTTGTTCATGATTACGCAGTTCCACAAGGGTCGGTCCTCGGACCGCAATGGTTTACTGTATATACCTATCCAGTTCATAACATAACTCTCAAATACAATTTAGAGTATCATGTGTATGCAGACGACACACAGCTGTACCTATCTTTCAAACCAACCCAACAGTGTGCTGATCAAACCATTGAGCGTATCGAGTCATGCATTTGTGAAATTCGTAGGTGGATGCAGGAGAATTTTCTCAAGTTGAATGATGAGAAGACCGAATTTGTTTTGATTGGTTCTAGACAACAAATGTCAAAGGTTCATGTCCCACATATTACAATTGGTGATGCGGACATCACACCTGCAACAAAGGCTCGTAATCTACAATCATGTTCAAAACTGTTGGGACACTTCCTGCATGTCCTGTGAAACGGTGGTCCCTCCCCCTAAACTCAATGTTGGTCCATATAAAAGCATCGTCCAGCAACGGGCTGTGTTATATATATCAGCCCCAACATTGGTTTGGGGGGGGGGGGGGGTTGAGAGGGATGGCAGCTTTACATAAACTAGTTTTGACTATCATACTTTCAATTGACAGCTTTTTACTAATTTTGAAAGATATTTGATGCGCACGTGTATAGTGTCCCAACAGGTTTTGAACAAGATTGTATTAAAGCATTGTAAAAATAATGTACTAAATTCATATAAGTCCTTGTAACTGCATTAAATAAGTTCCAAATTATCTTATATTTGGCAATATTAGAGAGCGATAATGTGCCATTAGTATCGTTTATTTAAGAAAATAATGGGTTAGTAATGTCTTCAATTTAAAGGGGCATTGTCTGAATTACGCACCTAAATGGTACTTTTTAATAAAGACTTATTTCATAAGATAATAGGCAAAACAAATAATGTCATTAAATAAACTAATGGTTGTGTTATTGTGGTAGGGTGGGGGTGACCGTTTATTTCAGATTAATATACTCTTAATTGAAGCATGTTAATTGAGACGCCATAATAATTAAGATTCGTATTCGTATAGAGGTAGATGTCAACAAACACAAAATATCCATTTAACAACGTAATACATCACCTATAAATCGCATGTTATTATTAAACATATTATACCAATTCGCAAGGTCCGGAAAAATGAAATCAACTTTAGAATGAAAAGTTACAAACATTTCCAAAATGAAATACAAAACTAAACAAACGAAAACAAAACCATAAAAACAAGAACCTATACAGATTCGAACCAGCAATCTACTTATTCTAAGACAGGAAACATACCACTGAGCTAACTGGGGAGTCAGCTTTTTGAAGAGGCATTTTGCTTATTAACTCTAGCACTGTCACAGTATTGATCAACCACGGTCAACCCATCAATTTCAATAGAACCCTATGTACGGTCTACCAGAATGAATAGAAAGGAAGTATTGATCATCTTTTAAGATATTCTTGGTAGACCGTGGTTAATCGTGTTGAATTCGCAAAAATGATTATTATTTTGAACAGTATGAAAGTGTATATATAATGTTAACCGTGGTAGACCGATAATAATAAGTGTATTTCCATACTAAATCATCTCAAGAAGAATATTAGTTTAACAAGATAAATTGTTATACCTTATCTTCTTATACTAGTACAACGCATTGCCCTACTAGTGTAGTGGTTTTGACTGACACCGCAGACTCTGTCCATGGGTTCGAATCTCAGCGCGGCAGTTTAGTTACATTTTGATTTTTACTTTAAATGTTTAAACAATTAAGATTTGAAATAAATGAGTTGATCAGGTTTGTACAACATGTTTTTTTTCTCGTCGCCTTGACGCACCGCCACTTGATGCAATCGTTTGAAACACTCGCCAATGTAAATTAGATACTTTGAAACTATGACACTTTATCAAAATACACGTTATTTATGTATTTCATTAAATGTGTATACGTAATTAGACTATGAAGTTCAACTCGAAATATTACAGAAGCAATGTTCTTCATTTCTTAAAAAGAATGGTTAAAATCGAAGCTACCGTTTTCGAGATATAGCGATTTTTGTATTTTTTATAGCACATTTTTCCACTCCCTTAATACAATCATGTTCAAAACTGTTGGGACACTTCCTGCATGTCCTGTGAAACGGTGGTCCCTCCCCCTAAACTCAATGTTGGTCCATATAAAAGCATCGTCCAGCAACGGGCTGTGTTATATATATCAGCCCCAACATTGGTTTGGGGGTGGGGGGGGGGGGGGGGGGGGGTTGAGAGGGATGGCAGCTTTACATAAACTAGTTTTGACTATACTTTCAATTGACAGCTTTTTACTAATTTTGAAAGATATTTGATGCGCACGTGTATAGTGTCCCAACAGGTTTTGAACAAGATTGTAGGTGCTATTTTTGATTCATCAATGTCTCTTAATGCTCATATTTCTAATATTGTTCGTTCTGCTTCATTTCATATCAGAAACATTAGTAGAATAAGAAAGTACTTAAATCCTCATGCCACTGAACAAATTGTTCACAGTTTTGTAACCTCCCGGCTTGATATGGGTAACTCCCTCTTGTTTGGCCTTCCGCAAGATCAGATTGCACGTCTTCAGCGTATTCATAACAACGCTGCGCGCTTGGTCACTCTAACTAGGAAAAGATATCACATCACTCCCGTTTTAAAGAAGTTGCATTGGCTGCCGGTTGGTTACAGAATTGTATACAAATTGTTGCTCATTGTTTTTAAGGCTTTAAATGACATGGCACCGCAGTATACGTATATCACATGTCTTCTTAAACCATACATACCTACTCGTACACTCCGTTCCAGCGACAATTCACTTCTTTGTGAACCTCGTTCCAAACACTCTTAGGGGAACAGAGCTTTTTCAATTGCAGCGCCACTTCTCTGGAACGCCTTACCCATTCATGTTAGATCATGCACATCCCTGGCACAGTTCAAGACCTCTTTAAAAACCCATCTGACAAAGGATGCTTCTTATTAAAATTGTGTTTTTTCGGTTTCATATAAATAGGCTATATTTCTTTAAATTTCAAATATTAGTAGTATTACATGTATTCACACATTATGATATCATTATTGACATAATTATTATACTATTAAGTTGTATTTAGTTAAATTATTGTACTTTAAAAATGTATGTTGTAATGTAAGTTATTTTTTGTATCGCGCCTCGAGCACCATTTTTGGTGGATTAGTGCGCATTATAAATCCACATTATTATTATTATTATTATTATTAGTCATAAATTTTAAACGGAAGTAGTTAAAAAAAAAAACTAAAATGATTCTGGTAGCCAAAACGGAGCTTAACACAGAGTGTGAGAGTTTTTGACATTGCATGATTTTAACATTGAATTAAAAATAAAATTGCGATTGTATAACTTTTTTGTTACAGTCTGTATTTGATTCAGGTAAAAGAACATAATAGTATTAATGACACGATAACATAAATGATCTGTTGTATGTTTTCCACTGTCAATTTTTCATCAATGTTTCTTAACGTTACAATTTCAGCGATGTTGTCCCTACACTCAAGCACCAGTATCAGCGTGCAGTGTCCTGCATGGCATGGAAACCACTGTCTTCATCAGTTTTAGCTGTCGCTTGCCAGTCCTGTATACTCATTTGGCATGTAGATCCCACGTCACTTTCAACAAGGTATGTTACCACTGTCTACCACTACATCAGTGTTATAGCCGTAGCTTGCCAGTCCTGTATATACTCATTTGGCATGTAGATCCCACGTCACTTTCAACAGTTACTTACCACTGTCTACCACTGTCCTTGTCAGTGTTAGCATTAGCCTACCAGGCTGCCAGTCCTGTATACTCATTTGGCATGTAGATCCCACATCACTTTCAACAAGGTATGTTACCACTGTCTACCACTACATCAGTGTTATAGCCGTAGCCTGCCAGTCCTGTATATACTCATTTGGCATGTAGATCCCACGTCACTTTCAACAGTTACTTACCACTGTCTACCACTGTCCTCGTCAGTGTTAGCCGTAGCTTGCCAGTCCTGTATATACTCATTTGGCATGTAGATCCCACGTCACTTTCAACAGTTACTTACCACTGTCTACCACTGTCCTTGTCAGTGTTAGCATTAGCCTACCAGGCTGCCAGTCCTGTATACTCATTTGGCATGTAGATCCCACGTCACTTTCAACAAGGTATGTTACCACTGTCTACCACTACATCAGTGTTATAGCCGTAGCCTGCCAGTCCTGTATATACTCATTTGGCATGTAGATCCCACGTCACTTTCAACAAGGTATGTTACCACTGTCTACCACTACATCAGTGTTATAGCCGTAGCCTGCCAGTCCTGTATATACTCATTTGGCATGTAGATCCCACGTCACTTTCAACAGTTACTTACCACTGTCTACTACTGTCCTCGTCAGTGTTATAGCCGTAGCCTGCCAGTCCTGTATATACTCATTTGGCATGGAGATCCCACGTCACTTTCAACAGTTACTTACCACTATCTACCACTGTCCTTGTCAGTGTTAGCATTAGCCTGCCAGGCTGCCAGTCCTGTATACTCATTTGGCATGTCGCCTTCAACAAGGTATATAACAAGGCTTCTCAACTGGTGGCACACCCGCCCAATGTGGCACTTGGAGCAATGGTGGTTGGTGCTTGGACTCCTCAAAAATATAAATAAATACACATAAGAAAATGGGGGCAGTTGGCGGTTGGCGCTTCATCATACATTTGAGACCTGTCATCACAAAATGAGAGTTAAGTCGGAAAATTAGATTCTGAGGTTTATCCAGATTCAGAATGCCCAGAAAACAAGCTTTAAAATGATATGCAACATGTCATAATTCCTCAATGTATTCCTGATCAAAAATCAAATTGAAAGCCAAAAATTCCTTTGTTTTGTATTGGTTTTTTGGCAAGTTCATTAGACCATATCTCCTAATGCACACTGGCAACTTAACGCTCATTTTGTGGTGACAGGTCTCATCTTAACTGTGGCGCTCCATTAAATAATGTTGAGAACCCCTGGTATATACCATAGGAAGACTTGGTTGATCCCTGGAGTAATATTGCACAGAACAAGAAATCAGCCTAGCATGAATTTTTCTATTTGAAATTTGATGGAATATACAGATTTTATGATGGAGCTTTATCCACAAGAGTCTGTAGCTTATAGATACTTTAACCCAAGGATGCACTATAATACAAGTCTGTAGCTTATAGATACTTTAACCCAAGGATGCACTATAATACAAGTCTGTAGCTTATAGATACTTTAACCCAAGGATGCACTATAAAGCAATGGATGAAATTCAAGCTATTTCACGCACGCGTGTTTTGTTGTTGTTAACGACGCTGCTTCCAGTTGCATGCGTGTGACGATTTCACGATTGACCAATCAGGATGCGCCGTCATTTTTTTAAGCATCCGGTACGCACTTCCAGGTTTACGCTCATACGCATGTACGCACGCTCGTACACACCCCTGCACGCTCATTCGCATGTACACACGCATTTGTGAAAAAATGTCCATAGCATTTATGATGCTTGACTATAAAAACACACATATTCAAAATATTCCATTACTAAAGGTTAAAAAAGCTTGATTTGATTGTCAGACAAGTGTCACTGACTCTGACGAACAAAGTTGACATTTGTATACCATTGACAAGCCCTCCTTTATGCGGCAAAAACACAACCCAACCAGCCCGCCCATTCACCAATATCAAATAGCAATCTTTCACACCAGGGAGTAACTAGGAACCAATCGTGTGTTAGTATTTCATTATGTGACATCCAAGGCTCAAGATAACACTTTTTTTACTTGGAGCTACTTTTTTCCAAAGTAGCGCGCGGATCATGGGATTTATTGAGAACCAGGAGCTACTTTCAGTCTACTGGGAGCTAACTTTTTATTATATCGTTTTGTCAAATCGAAATTCTATGTTTTGGGCAAGATTCCCGATCGTCAACGGGCGCTGGTTTGGACAAAATATCAGCGCTCGGTTGTTTAATTTTCAGCATTACCAGGTGCTATGGCAGGAAGACCAAGGGGTTAAAATCTCCCAGCGCCTGCTTATCTTGAGCCTTGGTGACATCACTACGACTGGCAGAATTGATTTGTTTGAAAATGTAATTTGTAGAATTCCTCTTGTTTCATTCTAGACCATCTCCAAGCTGTGCGCAGATTCTGAAGCACAATGGACATTTCCCAATCACAAATCTAGCGTGGGATGCTAGAGGGCGTATGTTGGCTTCTGCCTCACCGAGCGACACAGCAATCATGGTAAGAATATTGTATTTTAAATATTCTCATTACGCCAGGTAGAGCCAAGTAAAAAAATAAAGCAGCATTTTTCAGGAATTCTCTAATTTTCTTTTTTTCTTCTTTATTTTTTCTATAATTTTTTTAAAAAGCTGATATCTTGATAATAGATTTACTTTAGTCCAATGAGCATTTAAAAACAGGTTTTGTGTTAACCATCCCCCAGAACCATGAAATAAAAAGATTTTACAAAAGCCTCGTTCTCTTCAAGTTACGCAATCAATCATGCAATACCACGTTGGTAAATGGTGATTTTGAATTGTTTACTAAAAAATAATAAAAAATGCCCTCATCCTCCTTTTATTCAAAAGTTAGGACGAGAAACTAGTTTTTATTTTTATTTTGCCTAATAAACATCAACCGTGGTAAAATGTTTGGATATTTACTTTTTTTTAATCAATAACATACCTGCCAACTGTTCCGATTGTGTCTGAATAGTTCAGATTTCTGAGTTTTAACATGCCAGAAAATCTGAAAGTTCCGATTTCCAGAATTTTAGGAAGGAAAAAAATATATACGAGGGGCATTCAATAAATACCTGCAACCATTGAAAATCTCTGAACTGTGACATGTGTCAATAAAATAAACTTATGATACTTAAACTAAAAGTCTTATTCCTTTCTCACAGAAAATTTCACACATGTGGGTCATTTTTATCATGTAATTTCAGTACTATAAACATCATTATCTCTTGGCACTGAAAATTGATTAGAATCAGCATTATAAACCAAGCGCCAATATTAACACTGTTAACGCATGTATCTTAATGCATACCATAAACTTGTCTTTCAAATTACCCGCCATTGTAACATTTAATTCCCTAACCAGTGCCTTGAGATCACGGTATTCACAGTGCTGAAATGTAATGATAAAAATGACCTACATGTTCGACATTTTCTGTGAGAAAAGAGTAAGACTTACAGTTTAAGTATCATAAGTTTATTTTACTGACACATGTCACGGTTCAGAGATTTTCAATGGTTGCAGGTATTTATTGAATGCTTCTCGTATATAAAAACCTGAACAAATACAAATAAAAGATGACTCGATCCCCTCCCCGTCACTATATGTATGTATAAACTTTTCCCCTAAAATGTTTTTTAAAGATAATTTTGTCAGTTTCCTAGTGTACATAAAGACTTGGACCCCACCTGTTATGGATGACCACAACACACATGTTCAGAATTCTGGACTTTCAATGTTGGCAGGTATGCAATAATCAATAAGTAATCAATCATCTTTTCATATTAGGTCTGGGATGTCCCCAGGGAGTGTGCGGTACCGGTGAGGAGAACCGGTGGGGGTGGTGTAACACTGTTGAGATGGGCTCCGGACAATGCCAGGCTGTTTGCTGCAACACCATCAGCAGTATTCAGGTATGGTTCATTGTACTTCCTCTAGGCAGTGACGTCGTCATACAGGTTCAGCATCTACACATACATCTTTGTTTGCATTTATGTTGCATATGCCAGTGCGCATCAGTCAAGCATGCATGATTTAGCATTGTGAATTGTTATCAATTGGTAGGGTAATGACAGCACCATGTCAAGGCAATTTGATGTTGTTCTTGACTTTGCATGAATAAACAACTATATGCTAACAATGAACCAAGGGAATAGAGGTGTACTTGATTATAGGGTTAAAAGTGTTCCGACAATTGAGGGTCACACCAAAGAGAAACTGTATTTGCTCATCACCCTTTCAAAATCATTTGTCAGAAACCACAAATTTGATATAGGACTTTATCTAATAGTATTATGATGCACCTTCATTTAGAATAGAAAGGACAATATGAGAAATTGTGTTAACATTTTCCATGCGGCTATTAATTTTGCCATACAAAACAGATTTTTCAGAAACCTCTCCCAACTTTAAAAGTCTATCTCAAGAATTACTGAACCAAAACTAGGCATATAGTGATGAATGTAAATAATGTTGACATTTTTTTAAGCATCCTGTGACATTTTGGAACTGTCATCTGCAGACGCCTGCCGCGTGGAAAGTGTTAGGTGTAGAAATATAGTGGAGGAAGCAACCAAAATGACTGTCATTTAAAATTGAATTATGGATACAAAGATGCACATTATTTGTATCCAATGGATGAAGCTCTTGTTACTTCAGACATCTGGCCAGGGAAAGATCTTAAAGGAATGATGAGGCAGAGTTGATGGAAAAAGATCAATAGGCTGACCAAAAGGAACTTGAAAATATATCATCAAAGACTGAACCAAGCTTAGCATCCCAGGGCCGTCAGCAACTTTTGCCCAAGGGGGGTGCGTTTTCAAGATTTTTTACCGGAAAGGGGGGTGCGTTTTCAAGATTTTTTACCGGAAAGGGGGGTGCGTTTTCAAGATTTTTTACCGGAAGTAGTAGTATGACGTCAGAGTGGCACGCTGACGATGCGAGCACCTTGACGCGATGCCGCGAGGGCTTCTGACGCGAAGCCAATATCGGGTGGGGTCCAGGGGCCCGCCTTAGGGCCCCTGATGGGGGTCCAGGGGGCGAAGCCCCCGGAAGCTCTGAGCATTACAGCGAATTTAGGACACAATTTTCATGTATTTTGCCATCGTTGACCCCATTTTCCATTCATAAAACAACATGTTACCCTTAAAAAAAAGAGGAAAAAAAAGAAGAGATTTTCAAGGGGGTGCGTCCGCACCCAACGCACCCCCCCTTCTGACGGCCCTGCATCCACACAGTTGTGTAAGGTTCCAAAGACACAGCACATCCAATAGTTATTCTGAAAAATTGGCCAAAACCGACCCTTCATCACAGCACAGCACTGTGTAGATTGGATAAGGCACATAATTATGTTCCAATCTTTAACTTTCTTTGATATTCCCCAAATTGTTTAAAATTTACAGAGTTTGGGAGACACACAACTGGACATGTGAGAAGTACACCAAGCTTGTTGGTCACTGCCAGGCTGCATGCTGGAGCCCTGATGGAAAACTACTGCTATTCTGCACCAATCAGGAACCTTACATCTACTCACTTAGCTTTGCTGAAACAAACAGTGTGATTGGTGGAGCAAGGTCTGCTGTCAAGTGTGCTGACCTATCAGAAGTGTTGATAGAAATGGATGATGAAGAAATCAGGTATAGCAGGGAGTTTAATAGTAATGGGAGAGGAAATTTGAATTGCAAAATTGAAGTCTCCCATATATGGGCATAGAGGCTTGAGTACGTGCGATGTACCTCACAAAACGAGAGCGCTATCACACCAGAGACTTCAATATAGGCAATGGGAAGTCTGTGTTTAGTGGCACAGGCCTGGGTATAGTTTAGTTGAGTTTTGTCCAATGACACTCATCCAATGACACTTGCGAGAAGATATTTCTTACATTTTGTTTGGTCTATATTTTTAGAATCAGTGCAAATTTGGATGTGTGTTTCTATCAAATTCACAATCATGGTCGCTTTTGGAGTCCTTGACTGAGTACGGTTGTGCGCATGTATTTGTGACCCAACACGAGTAAATAAAAGGCACAATAAGGGAAATATGATTATTGAGTTATTATTAATATCATTATAATATGCATAAGCCAAGGGACATTGTAATAGATTACTGAATATCACTTTGTCAAGTTAGGCGAGGAAAAAAACCCACCCTGTTTTACAGGCCCGACCGACCCACTTTTTGCGTTTTTCCAGAATTTGTTTTCTTTCTTTTTTTAGATACTTTTTTTACGCTTAGTGAGACTTAATTGAGTAAGCATAAAGTAATTCAAGCATATGTGCTCTATTTTGGCACACACAATCGTCACGCATACAATTCCAAATATGCCATGTGAGTGATTCGCGTGCCCATGCTCTTCTGAATTAATTCACTGCTGTAAGCAGGATCGCCAATTTGGAACTGACTGAAATATATCTATAGTTCGTCAATTGTTTTGTTTTTTAAATATCGACCCCCTACTTTCAAGGTCTTTGTCGTAACAATTTTGCAATTCATATTTGTGATGCAGCACATCTAAAGGGGTGACTTTACAGTAAGATCCGAAGTTTACGGCGTTGCGGAATTTCTGCAAAAATCACGGAATTGAGGTTAAACGCGGAAAACGACATTTTTGATGTAAAGAAGAAACAAAATGCACAAAAAACGTCCAAAACATACAATATATAAATAGTCTTGAATAAAACAATATAAATGCTCAAATACAATGGTGATATATAGAGGGTCGGCTACAGCCGCTACAGTAATAAGGTAAGCCTAAAAATCAAAAATGATGTGTTTTTCTGTAAAGTGTGTTTATTTTGGTTTTATAGATCGTTAATTTTAAGCTTTCTTGGGGAAAATTACATCACAGAAAAATGCAAAATTTACAAAGCGGAAAAAACGCGGAATTTGACAGTTACAAAGTGGTAAACTTCGGACCTTACTTTACAGCTGTGTGTATTTCAAGATATAGATGAAAACGGACAGAAAAAAAGAATTCATTAATTTCCACTTGCAAAATCTAAATGCCTTGTTAAATTTAGTGTCATTAAAGCTTAGAACATGCTCTGAGAGCACACATAATAAACTCAAAATTGACTTCACCTGCAAAAGTCTCCCTTTTTTTGATGTGCCGCATCACACTTTGGCCAACAAAAAAAAGATCTTTGGTGTTCCTCATCAAAAAGGTATACAGTAAACAGCAAATCTGACAATCGCAAACGACATCATGATATTTTGTGACTTATTTGACTCTGTGAGATCAAATTTAGTAATTTAAAGTATAGGGTAAAGTCGCCAGTTTTCGGTCAGCGCCTATTTTCGGTCACTTTCGCCAAAATCGTGTAATTGCATCAGTCGTTGCCATTTTAAAGCAATACCGGGCATCAACTATATGCGGCGTTTTTTTAGCCGTCCGTTTATAACGACGAGGTCATTTTCATTACACGATTGGTGAAGTGACCGAAAATAGACGATGACCGAAACTGGCGACTCTACCCTATATGTAATTTAAAATGTTTATTTTTTTAATTATTTTTTAATGGCATTTGGCCTTATTTTCTGTACAGAAGTGGTGGTTTAATACAAGACATGGCTTGGGATCCTACCGGAGAAAGACTAGCGGTCCTATTCCAGACTACATCAAGCAACCAAGGCAACCTTATAGCATTGTTTAACACAAGATTACAACCTATGCTGGAACTTATACCAAGGTATAGTAAACATACAGGGTGATATTTTATGCTAATCGTTAATCAAATTGACTACTGGTCAAATGCCAAACTAGATGTGCTCATACAAATCATCCAATATATCAGACTTGGTCAGAAATATAAATTATATATTTTTGATAGGGGTTAGATACTCTAAAGTATAGTATACACACAGGGTGAATATTTTTGCCAATCATTACTTTTAACAATTGTTCATAATTATTTACTATTGGTCATATGTTAAACTAGATATGCACATACAAATCATCCCATCGGAAAAATATCAGACTTGGGTCAGAAATAGAAAATAATATATTTTTGATAAGAGGTTGTATACTCCTAGATGATATTTGAAGAAATCAATCAATATTTCTTCACAAAAACCAATATCACTTCAAAAGATATGTTTGTAATTAACTACTCCAAAGATCCTTGCTGAACTCTATGGGCCGTATTCTTGTACGTATTTAAGCACGGTTTTAAGCTAAACACAGGTTTAACTTTGACCTTAAACACATCGTTCAACTTAACTGTTATTAAACGCGATTCTTGACGCGTCTAACTCACTGAAATGTGTCTAACTATAGTATAAACATGGGTATGGGGGTAGTTTAACACGTGAAACTAAACTCGTGCACCGATTGTATGTCTTGAATGATTACTCAATGCGCCCGGTGCAAACTGACATGCAGATCGTGTAGTCCGAAAAATACATGTGCATTTGGTGAAATTCGGTTGATATCTATTGTAACCCATTTAGGCCACAATAAATTGAATACCTGTATAGTGAATGCACGACCACTCCGGGGACAGGATTTGCGGAGTTTAAAATTGTGTTTTGGTTAAACTCGCGTTTAATGTAGACACAAGTTTAGTTAGGCATGGTTTTAAGCTAAAACCGTGTTTAGTATGAGAATATGGCATGTATGACAATTGCTCCTGCAGCATAATCATTGTACGAACTTCTTATTTAGTTATACTCTATGGTAGTATCAACATACTGGATAAGTCATTTGGTTGTTTCAAGATCATTTTTGAGAATAGGATTAGATTAATAGGTTGGGATTTTTTGAAAAAAACTTCTCAATAATTGTAGTCTTTGGAAAAGCCCTCTAATATTAATCAATGCGGTTATAAAGTGCTCAACAAAAGAAAGTCATACACTTTGTTTTGGTCCTTTAGAGTAACTTCCTATTATCTTTTGACCAAACAGACTAGATAGACATTTAGATGAATCTTCTGGAACAATTTGATACCAAAGTTGTCCCCTAACAACAAAGATAAACCATGATTAGCACCATTCAAAGAAAATTAGTCACTTTTAAAAAGTCACATTTTCAATACACTACGCGGGAAGAAAAGACCACATGTTACCTGTTCATAATCAAATAGCCCGCTCGCTCAGGCACTACCCAACCCAGTTGCCCTGTGTAATCAATATCCATTATATTGCCGGCCATTCATATGCCACGCATAGCATTTTCTCGCGGCTTGCGTGCGTTGAAAATGTGACTTTTGAAAAGTGACCAATTTTCTTTAAATGGTGCTAATCATGGTTTATCTTTGTTGTTAGGTGGCAAATTTGGTATCAAATTGTTCCGGAAAGATTCATCTAAATGTCTATTTAGTCTGTTTGGTCAAAAAATAATCGAAAGTTACTCTTAAAGGACCTAGACTTTCTTTTGTTGAGCACTTTACGAATAGGTTTATTCAAGAAGTTATTCTAATGAACCATGTTTTCCTGTTCTGTTGCTAGTGTCTTGATTACAATCTTGCCTTGTTCTTTGTTCCTTCTTTTCTTCCACATATATCCCTTGTAAATGAAAACTTGTTATAAATTCTGCTATTAGGCAACAAAAAAACTGCTGTTCTACGGGTAAACGGATCTCTCAGGTAGTGAGTGCTCAGGTGTTGTTTTTTTTAACAGACTTTTATGGAGTTAGGTGAATTTTTAACAATTTTTGAATTTTTAAAGCAATTCAAAAAGATACAAAATTTATCTAAAATGTTTCCACAATTTTCAGAAATATATTTCTTAAACAAAAATTCTGAAAAAAATAGGTCGGTCAGGCCCGTACCGTAGAACTTTTTTCTTGTCGCATTATAAAAACAATTTATTCTTCTATTTCAGTGGTTATATTAGAGGTGATGTAGGTGAGATACCTCAACTTATATCATTTCAACCAAACTTTGACCATGGAGCTATGCTGACAGTGGTAAGTTTCTGTGCATGAGTTCTTGTTTAATTATTGCTAGTCTCTTACACTGACTTTTGGAAATAAAGGAGGATGAGGGTATTTCTTTCAAAATACAGTTTGAAATTGTCAGTATCAGGATTATATTGAGAGATTGGTTGTGTAACTTACAGAGGATAAGATCTTTGTTTGTAAAATATTTGTTATGGCTCTTGGGGGAAGGCAGTGATCGATCAATAAAACTGATTTAATATGGATTCATTTAGATACCTTTTTTGAACCATGGTTGTTGAGTTCCGTATCTTTTGATGTCACAGACCCTTTCATTCAGCGTAGTTTTAATATGGTTATTAGACTCGAGCAAATCTGTATTCAAATATTTCAGCTACTCAAATATCTTAAAGGTGTATGTTTCAATCACTTTTTTGGGGCTATGATTTTTTTTTTGCATCAAGATATTTTGATATCAGAAGAATCCCATATTTTTCAAATCGTAGGGGTCAGAAATGTTCCATTTAGAAATTATAGGCGAAAATGTGGTGAATTACTGCCAAAGGTGGTTAACCACCAACCAGTTTGTGTAGGACTCAATGGGCAAATGTTTTATTACCTTATGCATCTAAAAATAGAACCATTGGAATGTAACAATTTTAAGGATGGACCTTTCATGTGAAATATAAAAAAAATCAAGTTGAAAATCGGGCCAGCAATCGGAACATCTACCTTTAACTCAAATTTGTTAATTTGATAAAATTAACAACAACAAAAAAAGCAAAAAAGCAAAGAGAAATCCTGAAAAAAGGATACACATACTTCTCATAATTCTTCCACATCTACTATCTATTTTTTGAACCGCTCCACACATATTTTTCATTTTGATTTGTAGTGTTGGCAGAGCGGTAAAGTGACCTTCATACCACTGTTATACATCGCAACGAGAGCCTTAGCAGAACGCCAGATCCCGGCTTATCAATTCCCCAATGGAGCAGCTACGCAGCGACATCAAGAACTCTTCTCTGTGCAAGATCATGAGATACAAGATTAAACAAGATCTTGTTTGGAAAAGATTCTTCCTTGAGACAAAAGTGATGTTTACTAGAAATAGACTCCATACACACTACAAAATTCAGACAATGAAGAATAGTTGATCTTCATTAGTTCATTAAGAGAGCATGCACATTACATCTAACCATGAACTAACAAAGATCAAGATGCGTACACATTTAGGAAATATTAACGAAGATAGTGTGTACGGGGTCAAAGACTATTTCAAGTCAAAGTTTTCCGAAAAAATATGACTGACGAAGCGCCTGCACGACTTGGAGTCGTGTCGACCACCTTGTTCTAAGGTTTCAGTTGCACTCCAAGTGCGGCTATGTAACGAATATAATAGTGTTATTTAAAAATCTGTATACGAGTTTGTTGTTTACTTCCAGAAAAGCTCGTGAAATATTTGTATTTGTCGGACATAATATCCTGTATAAATGCTTTTCACTATGCGACCTTTAAAAATAGCAAACAGCCACATGTAGGCATATAAGTTATGTACGATAAGGCTGTATTAGGAAAATCTTGTCTCAAAGCTCCCGCGTGCGTAAGTTAATTGATGCGCGTTAGAAAGAAAAAGATTTTTTTTTTTTTTTTTTATATAAAAAAAAAACACCAAAGTTTCACAGATTTTTCAGATTTTCATTGATCACATCATTTTAAATACAAAAGATCACTTATACAAGGATTTCAATATTTTAAATTTAAAAAAAAACTTTAAAAAAACGCATTCTGCATCAGGTTTTGAAAAACTGAAGAACTTTGAGAGAAAAGATTTTTTAATATAGCCTAACCATGAAGAAAATATTCAATTCAATTGTACACTCAACTCAAATAACACAAAATTATCCAAACTAAGTTATGTCTTTCTGGTTGTCAAACCTTCATGTGATAAGCTGTAATCCAATGAAGCACAACCAGATGACGGGGTTATCAATTCGAACAGAGTACACCTAGCAACAAAAGTCCCGGACCAGGTGCTTTGAGGTTGGCTTATTCAAAATAGGTAATCGGTTCCAAAAATCTGGGATATACATTAAATGAGCAAATTTTTTCTCCGCATTTTGATATCTCAGTCAACAAAATTGAATGGATACTTATTAAGTTATGGCGGTTTCAATGACCGCGCATAACAACAGCAAAGATGCACTAGGTATAGGAACTCATCGATTTGTGTGTGATTGCGCACTGAAAATGTCTGTGTAAAGATAGCAAAGACTTTCATTATTCACAGCTAGTCACACCCTTTGTCCCACAAATTGCGGTTATCACTCCAGACCCATTCATCCAGATACCTAGGTGGCTCGTTCAGATAGCACAGAGTTATGACAGTAATCACACACAAATCAATGATTTCCTATACCTAGTGCAACTTCGCTGTTGTTATGCGCGGTCATTGAAATCGCCATAACTTTAAAAGTATCTATTCAATTTTGTTGAATGAGGTATCAAACTGCGGAGAAGAAATTTGCTCATTCAATGTTTATCTCAGATTTTTTGTACCGATTATCTATTTTGAATTAGCCAACCTCAAAGCACCTGGTCCGGGACTTTTGTTGCTAGGTGTATACCTATTAACAATATCAGCTTTAATTAGGCCTAGCTTTAAAGGTAGGTGTTCCGATTGCTGGATATTTTTCAACTTGATGTTTTCTATACTACATAAAAGGTCATCCTTGAAATAGTCGTATTCCAAAGTTTGAGTTGCATTTAAGCTCCAACCCAATGGTTCTTATATTAGAAGCACAAGGTGACATGACATTTGGCCATTGAGTAGTACTCAAACTGGCTGGTGGTTTGGTCTTTAACGTCATAAAATAGAACATATCTTGTGCCAACCATTTGACAGAAATAATGATAAAAATATGGGGTTTCTTCTGATATCAAAATATGTTAATGTGCACAAAAAAACTAAAGTGATCGGAACATCCACCTTTAGGGTAATGCTGCAAACTCTTAGGTCGATAATGAAAACAAATTTGTCAACTAAAAGTAGAGTTGACTAGAGTTTATATAAGGATAGAAACTTATAACTACATTATATTTCTGAATAAAATGATATTTATTTTATTTCTAGTACTCATGTCAACATACATGGAAATAGAACTGTTAAAACAGAAATAGAATACAATTTTTCTGCTTAATAAAACGATTCATCATTATATCATTTGTTTTGAATGTGGAGCAATTTATTCGTAGCCTTATCATATCAGTTCAGTACCGTAAAATGGGGATAGTGACATTAAAGAGAGAGATAGGGACTACACTTTTGAATTTGTTTTGAGCTCAATTTTAGTTCAGATGAACCTTCTTACAAACACTGATGGTTTACTCTGTGAGTTAGTCTAACAAAATTACAGATGCATTTTTTATCTCAAGTTTGATTAACTAAGCTTCAACAACGCTGTTAAGTGTTGTCCCAATTAATCTCAATTGTCACTCCCTATTATGCGGTTTACTAAATTTTGTGCAATGGACGCACGTCACAGTAGGTTGACCTCGCATAACAGTATGCATGGTCAACCAACCTACCTCTCAAAATGGTCAAACAGACATCCGTGGTGCGCAACACGTAAGCTCATATCTACCGATCTGATTGGTTACCACAGTTTTTGAGTTTTCAAGCATGCGCAGCGATCTGATTACTGTAAAAGCCAATATTTTCGCGTACAGATATTTTCGCGGATTTTGATATCAAAGACATTTCGCGAATTGTTTTTTTCGCTGGCGACCGTCTGAAAGCATTGCAAGAATGTGTAAAGCAATATTTTCGCGTGTTCCGCATATATTTCAGCTTTTACAGTAGATTGCACTACTCTGCATGTGTCCGATTATGGCCAGGAGGGTATGTGTCGTACGTCCATTGTAATATTTTACTTTACGCTTCCAATCTATTTGTTTTATACCAAATGTTACCAGGCCCTTCCTTCACAAATTAAATCACTGCTTAAAATTAAACCAGTGCGTACAGGATGCAGGATGCAAAAGCTCTCTCTGTATCAAATATATCTGAAGCGTATAAGAGTATAAAAGGAATGTTTCTGATTGGAAGGCTGGTGGATTAAGGCAGTATATGTGGGATATATACATGTAGGCAGCAGTAATGCGTATATAAGGAGAATCATTATATACTTGAATGTTATGAATCAATAATATAAGGCTTGTTGGATTTAGGCAGCATGTGTGGGATATATGAGACCTGTCACCACAAAATGAGCGTTAAGTCGCCAGTGTGCATTAGGAGATATGGTCTAATGAACATGCCAAAAATCAATAGAAAACAAAGGAATGTTTCGACTTCAATTTGATTTTGACCAGTTAAACATTATTAAAATTATGACATGTTGCATATCATTTTAAAGCTTGTTTTCTGAGCATTCTGAATGTGGACAAACCTCAACATTAAATTTTCCGACTTAACTCTCAATTCGTGATGACAGGTCTCATATAGGCAGTAGTAAGGCCAAACAAAGAAGGTCTGTCTCAGAAACATTGTGCAAAAAGCAAAGCGATGTGCTTTTTTTCTGCTTTTTTTTTTTTTTTTTTTGCTTATCCAAACTTACGGAGAACTTTTTTAAACTTTTTTTTAAAAAATCCAACAACAAAAAAATCAAAAAAAAAAAAATCAAAAAAAAAATCAAAAAAAAGAAGACGTTTTTTAGCCCCCAGCGCATAGACCTACGCGCCGTTGCTCATTTCACATTATCACATACCAATGCGGGCGGGCTTCTGAGACAGACCTTCTTTGTTTGGCCTAATATGTTTATATTGAGGAGAATCATTATAACTTGAATGTTAAAATTCAATAATATATCTATTTAGTTTAAATTACTGGCTCATTCATTTTTTCTGAACACTTTCCAAGCGGCAGGCATCTGCAGACAACAATTCCAAAATTTCACAAAATGTTTCAGAAATGTAAAAAATATTGAATTTCATCACCATATTTGAAATAAGTAAGTCCTTAGTGTTAAATGCCTGCTAAAATAGCAGTTATTTTAAATTTGCAAAATAAAGTATCCACAAAATTATAGTTTTTTACAGTATCAATAACCTAATATTCATATTGTCCTCATTGCAAAATTATTGGGCCGTATTCTCGTACGCAGTTAAAAGCGGTTTTTAGCTAAACAAACGTCTAACTTTGACTTTAGACACAGCGTTTAACTAAACGCAATTCTCGTACATTTGTTTTACTTAAACAAGCGTCTAACTCGCCTAAATGTGTCTAACTTTAAACATGGGTACAGGGGTAGTTTAATGCGTGTTTAACTAAACTCGCGCACCAACTGTATGCCTTGGATGATCACTCAATCGTACCCGGTGCAAGCTGACGTACAGATCGTGTAGACTTTACAAGTACCGTGTATTTAATGCATTCGGTCGATATCTATTGTAACCCATTAGGGCCACAATGAATAACATACCTGTATACAATCAACGCAGGATCACTCTGGGAACGAGATTTGCAGCGTTTAAAATTGTGTTTTGTTAAACACATCGTTTAAAGGATAAATTCACGTTTAAGTTAGACATACGTTTAGTTAAACACGGTTTTAAGCTAAAACCGTGTTTAGTACGAGAATACGGCCCATAGTGTTTTGCAGTATCAATAAATCATATTCATATTTTCCTCATTGTGCCTTATTTACTATTGGGTCACATAATTATTTTGAATACCTGTCATAAACCATATAATATTGATAAATACAAAGGTGTTGAGAAAATTGACCCAAACATTTACCAATTTTCGAGGGGAAATGGACCCGTATGTTTACCAGAGACCCATAATTTTCCTACATATTTGACAGATTTCTGTGAAAAACAGCAAATTTAAGGATATAGACCCATATATGTACCAAAAATGGCTATGAAAAGAGGTCATTCATTTATTACCAGATGGGTGAAAAATGGGACACTATTTGGCGACACATCCCTGTGACCTCATATCCAGTAAGTGCCCCCACCCCCGGAGTTGAATCGTCAATGTGGTGGGGTAATTACACAATGATGTCACTGCTCAGAGCAGATAAATGGAATACAATTATAATTGAGGCAGGCTTTAAGAAATCTGGTAGTTTTATTTACCAAATTAAGAAATTTTAAGACTAATTACACTGCAAATTATGAGCGTTTACTTTTGGACAAACTAAAAGTAAACTCAAAAGTAAATGCAAAACTAAACACTTATGTGAGCCCAACAACTAAGCTGTTTTCCACCCAGCCTTTAATCAATACCATTATATCACAGATGGTAAAAACATCTGTGATATTCACTCACTTGGAGCATGCTTTGAGGTCAATTCGGTGCAAAATGCAAGAAACGTTTAGTTTTGCGTTTACTTTTACATTTACTTTTGTGTTTAGAATTACGTTTACTTTTGAGTTTACTTTTAGTTTGTCCAATAGTAAATGCTCATAATTTGCAGTGATAACATGTACTGTAAAAGTGGTAATTTTTGTGCAATTAATTGTTACTGCTTTTGAACTGTTTTGTGTGTTTTTAAATTTGTGATTTGTAGCTTCATCACATAAACCTATACACAAAAGAAATATATTTGTGTGTTATTATTTTCCCTTCACGGTAGTTCAATCAAGCGTGAAAAGCACAGAAATATATGTAGCGCATAGATTTCCACATTTACAGTACTCCCTCGTTTGCGTCGTTCTTAAAAATAATGCACTATGAATACCTCTGTGAAGGGTATAACAGAATTACTCCCTCGTTTAGTTTTACAAATATTCTGGTTTGAACTATAAAATGGAGAGACATGTAAAATGTACATCTACATTGTATGGAAGATGGGCAACTCCGGAAGATGGGTTTGAAGGTAAAAACATGAACATATAAACTGTAAAATGTGATGCAGCACATCAAAAGGGGGGACTTTGCAGTTGAAGTCAGTTTTGAGTTTATTATATGTGCGCTCAGAGCATTTGCTAAGCTTTAAAATGACACCAAATTTATCAAGGCATTCTGATTTTTCGAGTGAAAATGACTCTTTATTATTTTCTATTTTTGTCTGTCCGTTTTCATCCATATCTAGAAAAACACACAGCTGCAAACCCCTTTTGATGTGATGCATCACAAATGATTATATTATAGGAAGATGGAAAATTTCACACATTAAAAAGAGGATTAATAATATACTGCATGTTAAAACCATATTTAGAAAGAACATTTAATAAGCACTTTTTATAAGGCAACATAAATTTTACTTCACTCACAAAACAAAGGTTTAGTCAATTAAAGAAAGGTGTCCTGATTGCTGGCCCGATTTTCAACTTGATGTTCTCTATTCTAAATATAGGGTCATCAAAATATTTTTGAGTTGCATAACTTCAACGGTTCTTAGTTTAGAAGCACATTGTGACATGAAATTTGCCCATTGATTATTACACAAATTGAACGGGTGGTTAACCACCTTTGGCAGTAATTCACTGCATTTTGGACTGTAATGTGTATGGAACATCTTGGGCCAAACATTGTACAGAAATGAGAAAATGGGGTTTCTTCTGATATCAAAATATGTTGATGGGCAAAAAAACCTGATTGGAACATCCACCTTTATTGAAATGAAATCAAACTTGTGTCCACATTGAAAAATAAAAAATTAATTTGCATAGAAGATGCGCAACAGCATGTCCAAATACAGATAAAAAGATACCTTTATTAATTATAATTAGTCATAGTATTATGAAAATAAAAATTGTTGCCACATTAGAAAATACAATTTTATTTGCATGAAAGCTGCATGTCAAGTGCTTTAATTAATACAAATATAGATTACCTTTATAACAGTAAGAGTACAATTAAGAAAAAGATAAAGCATGTGCCAGTTAGTATCACAATGTCATCGCCTGCATGCACTGTTAACACATGCAGGAAATTATGGTATAAATAATTTAAGCTATAAATGTATTATGGGGGAGCAAATAACATTTTATCTAAATACATAATAACAAGTGTTTGTTTGTAAACAAATTGTGTGGATTCATTCACCCAAAACACTTCAATAAAAACATATCAATATTAATCATGTTTCTTTAAAAGTAACAAAGCTACCAACCATCTAAATGATTCATTTTCACAAAGCGGCGAGCGCTGCAGCTGCACAAACATTTCTACGAAGAACCTCGCAAAATATTTTCTTGGAATTATTAATTCATTAACTAATCGATACAAATTGAAACAATTGCTATTGTGTCTGTACAGCGTTATTCATTATCAGATATTTTAGAAGTGGAAATGTTTGCGCTACATTCTTTTATTTTCATGCTAAAATCAGCAAGCGCAAAATAAAAATGTGATTTATTTTCGTACTAAAATCAGCAAGCGCAAAATAAAAATGTGCACATATATTCCTTTTGTATGTAGGTCTATGTACAGATGTAAGGAAGCTCAAAATAGCGAAAAAATAAAAACAAGAAACATTGTTCAAAATGTGCAAAGCGCGAAAAATGTACACACACAAAAATTTACTCTTTTTAATTACCAGATACATCGAAGTTCCTGAGATGCACCCTTCCTAGAAAAGCTAGGAAATGTATCACTCACTTTTTAATTACATGTACATACCACAAAGATGTGGGCAATTTCCTCAAATCAATCTGAATATCTTTTCGACAACATAAGCAGCTATTATTAGCAATTTAAAATCAACTGAAAAATAATTGCTGCTTCGTACACTTTCTTCTGCATGGGTGATCTAATTCACGATCTATAGATGAGGTGACCGTTGTTTACATCCAATGTTTATCAACAAACGCAACGGTCGAAGGGACTGGACTGTCGATATACGCTTGAGGGAACATCATATGACCACAACACTGTCCGCTATGCCGTATTGCCCTTTATAATGCTTTGGCGCGAGTTTTAAAAGCACGGGTCCTAAACAAAACAGAATGCGTGCGCAAACTTCCGGGCAAAGAACAATGGCAACTAGCCACGTTTTGCCCGGTGTGACGTCACCTGTCACCCCATCTATAGTTCAGTCAGTTACAAATTGGCGAAACCTGTTTACAGCAGTGAATGAATTCAGAAGAGCGTCGCGCGCAAAACGCTTACATAGCGCGCAATGGTGCAATGGTGCGAGACGCTTGTGTATGCCAAAATCGCCCTTCTACAATTGGATTACTTTAACGCACGGATAGATAAAAACCAAATATTTCTCGCCAAATTGGAACTGATTGAACTGTAGTGATCATGTCAGTCTTTTACTGGAATTTATCAAAAGTGAAACAATCTCATCCTTGATATCACTTACATGTATGTGCATCTGGGAGCCATTAACACACACCAAATTATGCAAAAATAGATGCATTCTAATTATTACAATTTATATTTGGGTATAAAAATAGATAATATATATATATTGGCATGTACATTTACAATAAGGCAGTTTTTGATCATATATAATACATGTATATACATTTGTTTTTCCAATTTTTTAATTAAAACTTGGAATATGTTTTTTTGGAAATATCTCCTGTTGTGCATTGTACACCAACAAGGTTATTGATTAGTGATTGGTACGATATATTACCAATCAATAATCAGTTAATTGGCAGGTTATATTAAGTTTTTATACGCTCAAGTCACATGGATAAAGTAAGGGGGGAGCTGCAGACTTACATTGGTTATATATTTTTAAAAAAACACTAATAATACAAATGCATAATATTTATCAGCATTTCAATTATGTGATGAGCCTATGCAATTAGAATGAAATTGTAAATATAATTCACCACAGTTATAAGGCCTTGATTAAACACTTGGTTAAAATTAAAGCTTTAATTATGACAACATCTGCCATATTTCTCATACATGTAGTCATTATACTAATTATTTATATAATAGGTTTTGTTTGTACATAATGACTATATTATTGGTAGTTATTAAAGCCAAAGGTTAGTGCTGTATATTATGGTACATTTGTATAGGGCTTTAAATTATAATCGACGAAACGAAACAATAACAAAACAAAACGAGGCCAAATGAAGTCAAATGCATCTATTATTACCAAATTGAGAAGTGCTCATTGAATCTCATGTCGATTATCACTTTTCAAAAGTGATAATTGACAAAATAAATGTATTACACGGTTACACCCCTTTCCAAGTTTTACAGAATAGCTTCCATCAAAATACATCTATCCATACCCAATAGGGAAGTCTCCATTGCATCTATAAGGTAGTACAAAGGTCTTATTTGGCCTCGTTTCGCCTTATTTTCGTTTTATTTTTCATAGATTATATTAAGGCATTAGGCCAACAAAAAAGTAATGTTGTCCTCCACAGCTTTCAGAGAGGAGGGGCGGGCTGGCAGATTTTTTTTTTTTTAAATTAAAATTTTCTTATACCAGCGGAAGCTTAAAGTTCAGCCATTAAGAGGTTGTAATCACCCTTAGAGTCGCACATATATGTTATAAACACTATTCAAAGCCATTTAAACTGTTTATAAAAAATCTGAAAAAAAAATCTGAAAAAGAAAAGAAAAAAATTTGGAAAAAAAAAGAACAACAACAAAATCGGAGCGGCCCTAATTCTGACTAGTGGGCGGAGAGGACAACATTACATATTTTTGGTGGCCTTATAGTTAAATACTTGTAAGCCCAGGTTCTCCCACCAGGTTAGCATTGCATTTTAAAAGTATCCACCCTTAATCTCGTCCTCGATGGTGGAGCGGGTGACTATTTACACACACAGATGAGAGGAAGACATCTTGGAGTGATTGGTTTTCAAAATCTTTCTGAAGACAAGGCTGGTTGAATTGCAAACAAACAAATTCTATAAAAATAGATCCCTAATTTTGTATCATGTTTGAAAATATAATGGATAACATATTCTGGAAATCAAAAGCTTGTTTTTTATATATATGTATTTCTTAAAAATAGCAGCATTTAGAAATTTAGTATTCACTATTTTACCAAAAATATAATTGAAAAGAGGGTACCTATTTGGTGGGACATTAACACTTTCCACGCGGCTATTAATTTTACCATACACATAACATATTGTTCAGAAACCATTCCAAACTTTCAAAGTCTTATCTAAAGGATTACTGAACCAATACTAGGCATGTTTGTACTTATCTTAATGCATTTCTCATGCTGATTTCAGATTTGGTGATGAAATTAAATTATTTCGATATTTTTTTAAAAACATGTGAAATTTTGGAATGTCGTCTGCAGCCGCCTGCCGCGTGGAAAGTGTTAACAGTTAACGCCATGACTGTCATAGTCCGGACGGCACGCTTTATAAAGGGTGGGACTCCAGAAATCATAAAATCAACAAAAGGGTGGGGGTCAGAATATTTCTGATATAAACGGTGTAGTTGTATAAAGCGTGGAGATAAAATAAAAAGGGTGGGGTTAATTCCATGCGGAGAATAATTTCTCAGCGATCATCAAAATACCGACCTTGTTGGCTCGCTAGCGCTAGTAATATCATAAATATGTATCTGATATCGGGTCCGATGTACTTTATTGTGATATAGCGCCATCTATTGTTGAAATCGTGACATTTTTCAAAATGGAAACTCGCCGCGAGCTACGAAAGTGTTGTATGCGGCGTAATATCACATTTTAGCGAGCATAAGAGTACCAAAAATGCACTGATTTGATGAAATAAATCCATTTCAAATGAATCTCCTCTATAAATTTGCATTAAATAATCGTGATTTAGCTTATATCTTTTTTTCCTTTTTTTTTCTTTCCAATTTTTCTTTTTGATGAATAATTTTGGGAATCCCAGGACCCGCCCGAAAAACAAAATGGGTCCGGGGATGTTTCTGTCACTTTGTCCTTTCTTCCAATGAGTGCCTTTTCAAATTTGAATGCACAAAATGATCAAAATGTCCCCCATTTCGGTATAAAGGGTGGGTGTTGAACATTCCCAAATAAAAAGGGTTGCTCTGTAAAAAGGGTGGGGCAAAAATAAAAAGGGTGGGGGTCTGACCCCTGTCCGGACAGTGACTGTAGGAGAGTAACGCTGAATGTCTATTTATATTTAGTCAGAGGGAATCTACAACCGGGGATACTCGGATTTGGTTTGGTCGGGGGTGTGCCGCTGGAGATTCAAAACCCATACCCATTTTTAGGGGTGATTTTGGAAAAATCGGTACCCATTTTTAGGGGTTTTGCTTCATTTTAGACCAAATTTTCGCAAATTATTGGGAAAATAGACCTAATTTTGGCAAATTTTTGCGAAAATATACCTAATTTTGGCAAACTTTCGCGAAAATAGTCACACATTTCGCGAAAATAGACCCATTTGTAAAAAGTGACCCCATTATTAGGGATTTCCAGCACAAAATCATACCCCATGTTTAGGGATTTTGTGCCCAAAAAGCTACCCATTAGAGCGGCACACCCCCGTATACCGTCTTAGGCGAGTACCCCCCCCCCCCCCCCCCCCCCCCCCCCGGATCTACAATTGTAATATCAAACCAAATGAGTTGGATGTGACGTCGTAAACATTGATTTTGAGAGAACAAACAAAAAGGGACAGAATTTCCTGTGTTTTCTATTGTTTGGAAAACCTTCATTTGCTCAAATCTTTGGAATGAATTTTCCATTCTTAATGGAGTTTTGTGCCAAATGTTGCTTGGCAAATGCCCAATACAATCAAGAAGAAAACTAAGAATGGGGTATTTTTTCGACTTCAGACTCATTTTGCCATGTTGCTTGATTGCATCGCAATTTACAATAATAATAATAATGGAAACTTATAAAAAAGCGCCAATGCACTGTGTACAATGCTCTGTGTAGTGTGTATATGCCAATTTATCAAGTAAAATAAATGCAGTGAAAAGCTATTTCAGTCTACTGCTCTCATTAATATAATGAAACTATACTTTGTCCTTTGAATACACTTTGTTTACACTCAGTGGCTGACTGGTGGTACCGGGGGGGGGGGGGGGGGGGGGGAAATCATGACCTTTTTGCCCCTCCCCTCAACCCCCAGTCAGCTTAAGCCCCACCCCATTTTGTCCCCAAAACAATCGAAAAATGTTGACTTTTAATATAAAAATTACTTAAGCTTAAAATTGGTATGAAATGTCACATTTAGAATAATTGTTTACAATTAAACCAAATTTTGGTCTTGCCACCCCCCACCCCCATTTTTTGTGTGCCTCCATTCCCCCCCCCCCCCCCACCCCCCCCCCCCCCCCCCCCACCACCCCAATTTAGATGCTGGTGTTGCCACTGTCTACACTCACTCAACCCTTATTTATGTAGGTTTACATACCGTTCTTTTATAGGGAGAAAAGCACTATGATAGTCTGGTTAGAACTTGATAACATTTTGTCTACATTATAATCCCTCATCACCTTACCCTGAGCTCATTTTTTCCCCACTTCGTCTCTTTAAACTGTTACCCCTCTTTCCTTTCGCCCCCTTCTTAGTTTTCTTGCTACCTCTATGAATTCCATTCTTAACATGCTTGGCACCGTTCTCATGTGTTCCATTACCATTCGCGACTGGAACAGCGCCACCGTTCTTCCAGATGAAGCCATCTCCCTGGCCTTTCTCGTAAACATTTGAGACCTGCTTCAGGGTCACACCCAGGCTCTCTGAATCTTCCTCCACAAGGTAGTTGAATAGAGCGATGCTTGCCAGCACTCCGATGAAAGGTCCAATCCAATAGACAAGGATGTGCTCTGGGAGTGTGTGCCCTTTACAGTTGTAAGTTGCCGCCGTAGCTAACGCAGGGTTGACATTCATACCAGTCCAATTTAAACCTGTAAATTACCAATGTAAAAGGCGAATTCACTAATTGTTAATTACATATTAGAAAAATAATTACCACTAATTAATACCAAGTGCAGACTAGACTATGGTTTTGTAATAACACTGAAATTATAGAAAAGAAGAAAAAAAGGGGAGGGGCGGAGGCCGAGGGGGACCTTTGATTTTATTTGAAGTGATGTGATAAGGCCGAGCCTGCAAAAATCAGGATGAAAATATTAACCAATTTGAGTAGGTTAAAGTCGCCGGTTCTCGATCAGCGCCTATTTTCGGTCTTCTTCGCCAAAATCGTGTAATTGCATCGGTCGTCTCCATTTTAAAAGCAATACCGGACATCAACTACTTTGTATGCGGCGGTTTTTTAGCTGTCAGTTTATAATGACGAAGTCATTTTCATTACACGATTTAGGCGAAGTGACCGAATATAGGCGCTGACCAAAACCTGGCAACTTTACCCTAGTACAATGTATACATTGTACATCTCTAGATACCAGTAGTCTACTTTATAGTCCCTTTCTCTATTCCTTGTCACCCTATGAACAACACTTTTTGGCTGGGCTCACTTTGTTAACGCTCCCATCAGACAGGCTCCCAAGCCTCCCATCCACTGATCTCGTCTCGAAAAGACCTGTTTTTTTAAGTGGTTTTCGGATAGGAAAGGTTATTGGCATGGAGCTACATGTATAAAGTGAGCCCTCTCTCTTTAGGTCAGAGGGGGTTGTTCGATAAGAGTGACAGGGAAGTGAAACAGGGTGTACGAAGAGTATAAAGATACCAGTCACTTTTCTGGTAAATGGATGCCCTTTTATACTGCCCTTTTGGTTTGCCAAATTGAGTTTAATAAGGGGATGTGAACTCTCAGGCATAGCCTCAGTAAAACTACAGTAACTCCTTCATTATTAATTTAATCTATATAAAAGTATACATTTTCTTGAAGGAAAGAAAGGGTTCAATGAATCCAACGATGAATATGAAATTGACCATTTTGGAGAAAATTATAAAAAAACACGGTTTTTGAGTTTGACCCATTTTAGGTTAAAATTGTCAATATAACTAAAAATATATTTTGTCAAATTTTGTCGTTTTAAATTTATTTAATGTTTTTTGTTTTTTGTTTGAATACCTGATTTTGTTTTTATCATTTACCAAAAAGTGCGAAAAATGTGCCCCCCCCCCAAAAAAAAAAAAATTACCTCCAAAATCACATTTTTGGCACTTTTTGGTCAATAATTCAAAAATTAAGTCAAATATTCAACAAACAAACAAAAAACCTCCTATAGAATTTTATAAAGATGCATTTGGTGCAATTTCAGCATTTTTTACCAAAAACTGAAATTGCTACGAATGCAGCAAATGTTGAGCCAAAAAAGTGATTTTTTTTTGTCAAAAAATTAAAAATTACAATTGCTGGTGAAATTTGATACCAAAAATGTATTCTCCGACTCATTTCCTTTAAAAAATGTATACTTTTATATACATCATATTATTAATAATTCAAAAGTTACAGCGCTTGATAAATTTCATGTTGTGAGGGTTGACAGCCCCCTATAAAGTTGAATACAAGTTAAAATGTAACTGTAATCAGTTGAATAGAACCAAGGCTCAAGATAAGCGGGCGCTGGGCAATTTTTACCCCTCGGTCCTTCTGCCATAGCGCCCTGTAATGCTGAAAAATAAACAACCGAGCGCTTATATTTAGTCCAAACCAGCGCCCGTAGACGATCGGGAAGCTTGCCCAAGATATCGAATTTCGAGTTGACAATGCTGCCCAAGCCGGATTTGATAAAAAGTTAGCTACCGGTAGACTGATACCGGTAGACTGAAAGTAGTTCTCAATAAATCCCATGATCCAGGCGCTACTTTTGAAGAAAAAAGCTTCCGGTAAAAACACTGTTATCTTGACTTTTGAGCCTTGAATAGTTCACACTGTAATTATCAGCGTAACATGGAAGACAAGGTAGGGTAGACCCCTGTGGTTTCAGTCAACATTGATTTTTGGGTACGCATGATCGTTCCAAAAAATTGCGGAATATTTTTCTTCTTTCGTACCATGTCCATGGACATCCCACAAAATGTTTGAAGTTAGTTTTATCATGGAATTCCATGGTTTATTAATTACTCACCTGATAAGACCACAACCACAGTAGTAAACGCATTGACCACTTTGTTGTAGTATCGCCCTCCAATTCCTGCACCAGCCACGCTCCTGCACACAAACATAGCGATGCCTTCACACACCATTCCAGTCACAACACCGACTTTCAGATGCGATGTACACGCACCGGCAAACACGCTGTGAAGTCTCTCCAGGTGGGCGCCACTTGGCGCCATCAAAGTCCAAAGAGTTGTGATGTACTTATACGCACATAATCCCGCTAAGACCTGCATCACAATCTTTAAAACGCCATTGATAACGGTGATTTTTCGTTTAACCATGCGTTCGAATATAGCGGCTGGATTTCCGAGCGCATCAAAGGTCAAGCTGTACCCTAGCGATAACGAAAAAAGTCCGATTGCATAGGTGACCGTACCAAATTGCTTCAAATGCATACCGTTTTCATAAACGCAAGTTACAAGTTGGAAGGTACAGAGAAACTCTCCGATGAATTGGTAGATGCTGTAAGGTAACAAACGGCGTGTGGTGACCCGAGTTAGCTGAACAAGGAGGAAGGTGAATATAAGTGAAGCAGGTGTGAAATAGGTCCACTCTGCCATTGTTCTGTTTGTACTGTCAAGGCACTTGATGAATCTATAGTAAAAATATATTGGACAATAATTGTCCTCCAATAGATGGATATTGTTTCGGAAGAAGTAGCGCAGTAATCCTAAAATGCAATCAATTAATGTTGGTTGTTCTAATCAATGATCAGTATACCATGTACTGTTCAGTGTGTCTTTGTCAAGTACCTTAAATAACTACAAACGTACATGTATTGTATAAGAAAAGGTACTAAAATCATTGATTAGTTCTGTCTAGTGCTCAATGTGCATTAGGTTTGAGTGATTTCCTCTGGAAGATATTTGAACAAAAGACCTCTCTAGTAGTTTGACATCAAACATACAAAGCTTTGCACAGTGAAGTTCCTCAAATAGTTGAGCTCAAAGATGTGTAACAATATGGCACAAATGTCCAATAACCAGCGCTTTTCAGCAGCTCATAGAAAAGAGTAAATCCAGTCACGTTGATCAAGTGGCTAAATGATGTACAATTCACGCTATATTTAGAATGACATGTTCATTTCTAGTTGGAACTAGGTAGACCTGATAGTGATATGCTCTGGAATGGATGGAAGCCCCTGTGACTGGAAGTGTACACAGTCTCTATCAAATAATTGTGTAGCAATTGCCGCTTATCAGTTCAGCCTATCACTATCAGCACAGATGTTTATCAAAATGGTAGAGTCAGTCGCACACATCCACCTTTTACGCAATACTGACCTTTTGAACTACTAGGTTTGTAACTATACTTTGTCAATATCAATAAACAAAGTGCATATTTAGTTTGGGAAGAAATGAGTGTGGTGGACTGGTGGTTGATCGGTCTTGGCGGTAAAAATTCTTGCAGTTATACTTTATCAATTCAAGACGTCGTATGCGTGATATATGCTGATCCCCTGCAGATGACATTCAAAAAGTATGTGTACATTAAATTAACATGCCTGTATGTGAAATGCTGACTACGTAAGACTTTATAGACTTAGAGGTGATTGCCCTAGCTTTTACTTCTGCTATGAGTTGACATTTCTTTGCAGTTTGAATAGTGGTCCAACAAAACCAGGAACAAAACTAGGTTGAGTTGTCCTTCCTTAATCCTAGGCCCGAGCTGTCACTTTCATTTGTTGCTTTTTAAAGTTACAAAGATTAGAAGAGTAAGACAGTAAACTTGAATAACATGGAATTAAGCTTATTTATGTCAAAAAGAAGAAAATGGCATCTGATGACACTCACTGTCGTCGGCGTGGTCAGTGCAACTCATCCCACCGATAGCGAAATGTCCTGCATTATTTCTCATTACTGCAGCATCAGCAAAGAATCAATAGCAAGCAACAAGTTGGGTTGACGCTTGCCTGCTGACCTGGAGAAGTCAAGGCTACAGCTTTCAGACAGCTTTCAGTGATCGATAAACATCAGTCAGAAGAAATAACCCGGAAGTATGTGGCACTTTGCAGTCAAAGTTTAAAAAGTTTATTAGAATCGTCGATTTATATATGGGTACGTACGTAATATATCCAAGTGACTTTGAATTTATGAGTTTTTATGACATATCTTTAATACATTTTTATATAAAATACCTTGTATAACACGTACTATTTCTATAGATTTAATGATAAATAGAACAATTGAGTTGAATTTGATGGACTGAATTTTTGATTTATCAAGTTTACACTATTTGTGTCCCCTAGATTTGAAAATGCACGCGCCCTCCATTAATCCTTAGATGACACATGACATGACATGACCTTTCACAACACAACAAAAAACAAACACCACACAGTGTGTGCACATTGGAGGTGTGTATGATGAAAATAGTGGATGGAGTAAATATGCTGAATGTCGTGCTGGTTCATGTTTAGATTCATGTATTGCCTTCAATGATAAATAAGATAAATGAACGAACGTTATATTGGAAAGTAAGTGTAGGTTTGAAACGTAATTTCAAGATGATCATGATGATGGTTCAATGTAATTGTAGGCCTAATGTTGTTGTAAAAAAAATTGTAAAAATTGTATGTAACTTGTAAGCTTACTTACCAGACTGTCAGTGACAGTCTTTCGTTTGACAATTCGTATGTCCATGTATGTTGTCTTTGTCAAAGACCCTCGCTATTCCCATCACTAACCATCCTAGGCTATATAACTACAGCTGCCAAACACCGAAGCCGCCAGGGTTTTTGCACAATTCGCTATATTTCTGGTTCAATCAAACACTTACTTGTGTCAAATACAATACGTACATCATGATTGTCGTCAAGAGCCTGAAGGGGTGAAGTAGTATAATAGTCGCCAGCAAGAAGTTCAGCACTGGCCCTCGCGCGCATGCTAAATGAGTGTGTTAGAGGTAGGCCCAATGGTGGCTTTACTATCGTTCATGCTTAAAGTCACACCACCCCCTCATTGACATCTGACGTCGCGAAAATGACATTTTGAAATCATCATTTGCACTTCAAAATATAACTAAAATCTTTCGAAATGCACTCACATGTTATTCCTAGAACTCTTAGTAATACATTGAGCTCATTAATGTTGATCAAGCATCCTCATTTTGGAGAAAATATTGAGGTAAAAAATCGGCAGTGCTGACACTCAATGTGAATTTCGGGACGTCATGAGTCGATGGATGGTGGTGGTACAGTGTATCAAAGATACACTTGCACTACGGTACCGATTGGGAGGCTATGTGGGAGGAAACATTCTTGACGCCACAGATACAATCGGACCAATTAGATGTGCACGTTAGTCGCCTCAACAATTCAAAGAGCATACTAACTGTAAACGAGAATCTTTTACAAACATTTGTACTCAAATCTTGTTACTGAAGAAACTGTTACTTTAGATTCTATTTTTGAACAATTGGAAATGACGACACCTACACCTTCAGACAACAAACGTGATGAACTCGAAAGGTTAATAACATATGATGAACTTAAAATTTGATGTGCTCTCGAAAAGAGCAAAAATGACAAATCACCTAGTTTAGATGGCTTTAGTTATGCATTTTACAAAATGTTCATCACCGACTTGTCTTGGTTCCATCAACTATGGATATGACAAGGGTCAGTTGCACAAAGGTTTGGTGTTATTACTTTATTACCTAAAGGAGACAAGCCTCATCAATTTTTGAAAAATTGGCGTCCTATCACTTAGTATGCGATCGTAACAGGAAAAAAAGTGTTGAACGTCTTTGCCGCTTACTACTATTACTGCCCATTTTGGCTCTGATGAAAATGTTGGTGATATAATATGTTGTTAATGTATTGATCACATAACTGATGAAATCACCATCTCACCAGTAACCATATAGCAAACAAAACATTTTCAGAAGATGTTTACCGAAATTCAGTGATTACAAAGAGCATTAAAAATGTGCGATTTCTTTATTTCAGCAGGATTTAGAAGAGGGTGCTCGGTGGCGGCACCAGCATCTACATTTTTGGAGGGAAAATCTGGGGGGGGAATCCCAAAATATTGGGTGGCAAAATGGGCGCGAAGCGCGCACACATTTGGGCTTTTACTGTAAAAATTGCCTGAAATGCGCTTAATTTGTTCTGAAGTAGACATTTCGGACAAATTTTAAGTAATTTTTACATATATTTTCGATTGTTTGAGAGACAAAATGGGGTGGGGCTTGAACTGCCTGTGAGGTCAAGTGGGGGACAACGGTCATGATTGGGGGCACCATCATTTAAATTTGGGTTTATCCTTGGTGTAGGTCAGCACGAAACTAACCTAGCACCAAATTCTCTATTGAGGGATTAAAGGATTATACAGCTTTAATCCGTAATAGGTCTGGACACTAGTCTAACTTATAAATATCTTACACCAAGGATACACCTAAATTTGTTGGGGAAAATGGGGGAAATCTGGGGGGCAAGACCAAAATATTGGGTGGCAAAATTGTGTAATTAAGGTATTAAAACGGTTTCAGATGGTAGTTACTACATGTATATGCCCAAGTATTCTGTAGGTAAAAAAAAAATCTAGGACAATTTAGGGTACACTCCTAATCTCCTATACATATATCTCAGTGCCCCTTTAATTAAGTTTGTCATTCTTTTTCTGTACATTTTCAGCATCTCCCAGCCAGTGTAATGAATTTGTTTCTGTAATACTCTTTGCACCCTATTCACACTGTTGCACACTAACGTTACATGTGAATAGTGATTACAGAATATTCTGAATTTGCAGCATAGTCAACAACGAACAACATGGGAAAAGTACAAAATAGAAAACTACAAAAACAATATCAAAAAGAGCGTGCTGCCGCCACGCAGCACAAAAATGGCGATAAGTCCGGTACTGCGCCTACAACAGAACAAAGTCTTGCCTTCAAAGTCTGTCGATGTCTTCTCCTCATGATCCTGCCACTTATTTTTGGTGTATTTGGCCTTGTTATGTTCCCCATAACTGGCGGGGACAGTGACAATACAACATCAACACTCAGTGAATCATTCCGGGAAACCGCTTCAAGATCGCCAGCCGAGGGACATTGTGTCGGCGAAAGTTGTCCTCCGACAATGACGGCTCAGGACACCATTGATGTAAAACAGGCTAAAAGGACTAAAGGTGAAAATAAAGCAAGCCATAAAAGGTCAGATACTGTGGAGGAAGATGACATACCGGCTGTGATAAGAGATTTTAAGGCAACAATTTTGGACCATTTGAGTATTGAAGATATTGTAGTTGATGGGAGGCAGATTCAAGCATTGGAGTTGACTACTGAGGAGAAAAGAAAAGGATCTGCTACACGGTAAGTTGATTATCATCAATGGTCAAGAGTATGTATCCTTGGTGTAAGACATTCATAAGTTAGACTAGTGTAAAGACCCCATTACGGAATAAAACCATTTAATCTAGATAAAAGTATACATTTTTTTGCAGGAAAGGGTTCAATGAATCCAACCATGATCATGAAATTGACCATTTTGGAGAAAATTATAAAAAACACGTTTTTTGACCCATTTTAGGTTCTGCAAAGATAACTCAAAATATATTTTGTCAAATTTTGTCATACTAGTTTTATTATATTCCTCATACAATTCCCTAGGAATCTGTTGGTTTTTTTTAAATCTTTATTATTTGTTGATTTATAGACCAAAAAGTGCTAAAAAACATGTTTTTTTTGGATTTTATCTGGATTATATGAATAATGAAGAAGTTACGGCAGTTTTACGGAGGCTGTACCTGAAGGTGCACAGCCCCCTTAATCCATCAATAGAGGATTTTAATTCTGTGCAGTCTTACACCAAGGATAAACCCAAGAGGGGATGCCTAGGCAACAAGTAACCAAATCCGTTCTATGGGGATATGGTCTTTTAGTTGGTTGGCTGGCTTTTCAATACCATCAAGATCATATATTTTTGAGGAAAACAATTGGAAAATGATCATAACACATTTTTTATAACATTTCAATAATTTCAAAATATATCAGAATAAGGAAATGAAGTCCAACCTCAGTTATTCGTTCCCTTTTTATCCGGATGGCGGAATGAGCAAAAAAGGAAAATAAGTTTTTCACAGCCTAATCATCTTATTTTCACACTCTGAAGCATTTGAAGGCCGTCTTTTGATGTTGGTAGGTTGCTGTTTAAGGGGGCTGTCTGTGCACCTTCAGGTACAGCCTCCGTAAAACTGCCGTAACTTCTTCATTATTCATTTAATCTAGATAAAAGTATACATTTTTTTTTGCTGGAAAGGGCTCAATGAATCCAACCATGATCATGAAATTGACCATTTTGGAGAAAATTATAACAAACACGTTTTTTTGACCCATTTTAGGTTCTGCAAAGATAACTCAAAATATATTTTGTCAAATTTTGTCATACTAGTTTTATTATATTCCTCATACAATTCCCTAGGATTTTTTTTTTTTTTAACTCTTTATTATTTGTTGAATTATAGACTAAAAAGTGCTAAAAAACATGATTTTTTTACTTCCAAAATCGTAAAAATCACAATTTTTGGTAAAAAATCATATTTTTTTGATTTTATCTGGATTAAATGAATAATGAAGAAGTTACGGCAGTTTTACGGAGGCTGTACCTGAAGGTGCACAGTCCCCTTAATCCGTCAATAGAGGATTTTAATTCTGTGCTGTCTTACACCAAGGATAAACCCAAGAGGGGATGCCTAGGCAACATAAAACCAAATCTGTTCTATGGGGGGTATGGTTATTTAGTTGGTTGGCTGGCTTTTCAATACCATCAAGATCAGATATTTGTGAGGAAAACAATTGGTAAATGATCATAACACTTTTTTGATAACATTTCAAAAATTTCAACAACAAAAATCAAAATAAGAAAATATAGTGGAAATAAAAAGTTTAGTTTTTAAATTAACATTATAAATTTAGAAAAATTTTGAGGTGCAATTAGGTTTTTCCATCGACTAAGCAACACGCATGAAAGATGTCAATTCAAAGTATTCTTCAGTGGCAGGTGATTACTAATGACCAGCTAGTGCCGATATATACAGTACAACACAACATGTTCAGTGGATAGCAAGAAAGCACCATTAAAACAGTCCAGTAAAATGAAAATCATAAAACTGATATTAACACAATCTGATGTGAGCTATTTTCAGTAGATAACAACATAACAATCTGATGTGAGCCTTTGTATGTAGATACATTAGCGTATAAAACTTGGATATTTTGTGATATTTTCAGTAGATTAAAGCATTATAACAATCTGATATGAGCTATCTTCAGTAGATAGCAACATAATAAGAATCTGATGTGAGCTATCTTCAGAAGATAGCAACAATATGTAGCAATGTGATATCAGCTATTCTTGATAGATGTAATAAAGTGAGATTTAGGTTTACGTAGAGATGCAGAATTCGGAAGACTCACATTATAAGTCTTTTATATTACTAGTTTAAATTGTCCAACTACTTTCCCTTTTTTATATCATATTATATACACATCTGGTTGTATAACTGCTACGGCAAATCACATACCTTTTCTCTGTTTCTCACGTCATTATTTAGATATATCACACACTTTTAGATTGGGTTTATTTAGGGTAGTCAGCGCAAATCTCCCGCGAATCATTTGTTATTTAGGATACGGGTCAAAGGTCATACAAAAAGGGTTTTTCTTTCGGCGGGTCACATAGAGGGGGTTAATATCAATACACCGTTTTTGGGGCACTCCGGTTTCATTGTTTTAGGGCCAAATTGACTGTTAAAGTATGAAGTCAATGTTTATTTATTTAGGGAACTTTTAGGGTATTTTACAGGGATTTATTATGGGAATTTTAGGATATTCATTCAGGGATCTTTTTAGTCACCACTCTTCACCCAAAAATCCCTACACCAAAATGCATGAGATTTTTGGTGCACCGTCTGTGCACCAAACTTCGGACCAATCGGTTTTTTTTTGATAGTCACGTGATTAGTATTAGCCAATTAAAAAGGGGACAAATTAAAGGCCAAAAACTGGTGCGCGGGGACTTTAAATATTTAGGCACTTCTGTTCTGGACCTCAAACTTAACAGACGGTTTTACGTTATCAGCAAACCTTTTTGCACTTTTCAGCCAGAGACTTCACGGTATGTGAATCAAAAATAGGTCAAGGTTAGCCCTAGGACATCGTCCTAGGGCAAACCGTTTATTGGTGGTTTTCACCAAAAAGGGGTGATTTGAGGTGCTTTTATATTATATTAGAGGGTTGGATTCTTGGAGAATGTGATAGTCTGCTAGATTCTCGAGGGGTGCACTTTTTGTACCCCCATTTGGAAAGATGAGATCCTCTCATCAAAAGGAGCTTTGCCTCCTTGAGAATTTAGTAGACAAATACATTGTCCAGGAATCTACCCTCCCTCATTTTATATTCTAGGTTGGCATTTTATAGTCCATTCCCTTACATAAATTTAGGCAGACAGTCAGTCAAATAGATAAACACAACACACAGTTTTTAATATAATATGTATTTTAATGTATACAATCGCCTTTTATAGGCTGGATATTCGATGTACATGTATCATATAGTGTGAATAAATATACTATGCCGTCGTAAAACACGGGCCATGCTTAGACCATGTGGACTACAGATAGAGATTCTGAGTATTTTCCTCCTCGTGACACAGGTAATGTTGTTGTTCAGGTTAAGTTAAGTTCTAGTTAAGATAAGACTCAAGAAATAATGAAGACATCCATGTCAGAAACCGGGTTTTTCGGGGTTAATCTTTTGTTAGTTATAGAAGTTCATTTCCTGACCCCCCCTCAAGCTTTATTATATAGATAGCAACATTGTAGCAATCTTGTATCAGCTATCTTCAGTAAATAACAACATAATCACAATCTGATATGAGCTATCTTCAGTAGATAGCAACAATATTTAGCAATATGATATCAGCTATTCTCAGTAGATAGCAACATCATACCAATCTGATATGAGCTATTTTCAGAAGGCTCAACATTGTAGCTATCTGATATGAGCTATCTTCATGAGCTATCTTCATTAGATAGCAAAATGATACCAATCTGATATGTGCTATCTTCATTAGATAGCAAAATGATACCAATCTGATATGTGCTATCTTTGGTAGATAGCAACATTATAACAATCTGATGTGAGCTATCTTCAGAAGATAGCAACATTATAGCTATCTGATATGAGCTATCATCATGAGCTATCTTCAGTAGATAGCAACATTATATTAACCTGATATGTGCTATCTTCAGAAGATAGCAGCATTATAACAATCTTACATATATGAGCTATCTTCAGTAGATAGCAACATTATTATACAGAGATGTGATTTTTCGGAAATTTCCGGAATTCCGGAAATTAGGCCATAAAAAAAATCCGGATTTTTGGAAGAAGGAAAAAAAAGAAGAAACAAATCTTCATTAGATATCAACATTATAACAATCTGTCTGATATGTGCAATCTTCAGTAGATAACAACATTATAACAATCTGACATGAGCTATCTTCAGAAGATAGCAACATTATAACAATCTTATATGAGCTATCTTCAGTAGATACCAACCTTATAAAAATCCGATATATATGAGCTATTTTCAGTAGATAGCAACATTATAAGAATCTGATATGAGCTATCTTCAGTAGATAGCAACATATAACAATCTGATATATATGAGCTATCTTCAGTAAATAGCACCATAATAACAATCTGATATGTGCTATCTTCAGAAGATAGCAACATTATAACAGTCTGATATGTGCTATCTTCAGTAGATAGCAACATTATAGCAATCTGATATGAACTATCTTCGGTAGATAGCTCAATGAGCTATTTTCAAACATTACAATAAGTTGAGGACATCCTGCACGTATACGAGCATACACGCACATCATCACACTAACGTGGTATAGGGGCTTTGTACGTATGCCAGCGTTTGTGAACTCACAACTCATTCACGTTATACCTTTGCTTTAATCAACCTATATATTTATAAAGCTTAACATCTCTTCTTTCATATCATACATACTTTTATCATAAATACTAACTTTGCACTACCGTTAATTAACACATCTTTGGCAGTTCTTTTCATACCACGGACTCAAAAATCGGTTGATTTACCATTCATAACACCCACTGCGATCAACTTCCGACAACCGAGAATTCCCGGTGCTAGATCATAGTGTATCTCCGCGGCAGTCCCCCATTCATAAAATTAACCTAATTTTATTTGTTACAACGATCATAAGGCACAGTATCATCTAAAGGTCATCGACCAAATGTTTCCTTGACCCTTAGTCATTTCTAATATTCATGATTTTTCCTACATGATCGAAAGCAGTTTGGTCGAAAACCATGAACGCCTGGCTTGTCCTATGCAAGTTAATTGAGGTCATGCACGAGTGTACAGGTCAGCGCGTGATTTCTGTGTGGACCTTTCACGGTACGCTAACTTTGAATGGTCGGTCTGTATTGATATGCTAATGACGCATGCTAGTGGCTTTACGTCACACCTAATTAATAAATGTCCAAACTGTGCACAAAGTTGTTGTAATGATAATATCATTATTTTGACATTAGCTATCTTCAATCTGATGTCAGATCAATCATCAGTTATTCTACCTCTTCAGTAAAATGCAAATCTTAAAAGTGCTATTTTGATAAAAGTGCTATTTTGATAGCACATTTAAAACACAATATGATGTGATATATCTTCAGTAGATAGCAACATGATAAATATGACTTGAGCTACCTTATGTATAGCAACATTGTAACAATCTAATATGAGCTTAGATAGCAATACAATTGTTTGATCTGCTATCTTCAGTAGATAGCAACATTACAGCAATCTGATATGAATCACTTAGCTACATTTTAAAAGCTGAAAATGCAGAAAAACCAGTTCCAACCGTACCAGTAAGGGGCACCAAGGATGAATCCAACAGCACTACACCAACAGATTTTTCCCACCGTAAAATGTAATTTTACATTACAAAATAAGTTAATTTACATGTGCATATATTTTCTCTCATACAGTTTATACCAGTTAGATGGCTTTCTAAGTGACAGGGAATGTGATGGACTAAAGAGGGCTCACCTCAGACATGTGTCAGAAGTCACCCAGCAAGACCCACTTGTCTGCTTTGAGGGTATAGAAACACTGAGGAAACATCTCAGAGATGCTGGAAAGAACATCAAAGTTTCAGAAAAAGATTTCACTGAAGGTAAAATTAAATACTATTTATTAAACAGATGTGGGCCCTTAAAAGTGTTAAAAAAAACCATTATTTTTACTCCCTTTTTTAGGTCGTCCGTAGGAAGAGACCTTATGGCAGCATCCTTCGTGTGTAGTCTGTCAGTGTGTCCGTCTGTGTGTCGGTCTGTGTGTGTGTCAACAATTTGGTATACACTTTTTGTTTTGTCCATTTCTTTTCCATACAATGTCCAATTGCAATCAAACTTCGGTCATAGATGCAACATGGGAACCTCCATATGTTAATGAGGTCAAAGGTCACATACCAAGGTCAAAGGTCATCCGAGGTCAAGATGTATATGTAAAAGTGGCTGCATATGTAAAATTGATTACATTTGTCCATTTCTTTTCCATACAATGACCAATTGTAACCAAACTTTGGTCATAGATACAACATGGAAACCTTCATATGTTAATGAGGTCAAAGGTCACATACCAAGTTCAAAGGTCATCTGAGGTCAAGATGTAAATGTAGAAATGGCTGCGTATGTAAAATTGATTACATTTTTCCATTTCTTTTCCATACAATGTCCAATTGCAATCAAACTTCGGTCATAGATGAAACATGGGAACCTTCATATGTTAATGAGGTCAAAGGTCACATACCAAGGTCAAAGGTCATCCGAGGTCAAGATGTATATGTAAAAGTGGCTGCATATGTAAAATTGATTACATTTGTCCATTTCTTTTCCATACAATGACCAATTGTAACCTAACTTTGGTCATAGATACAACATGGAAACCTTCATATATTAATGAGGTCAAAGGTCACATACCAAGGTCAAAGGTCATCTGAGGTCAAGATGTAAATGTAGAAATGGCTGCATATGTAAAATTGATTATATTTTTCCATTGCTTTTCCATACAATGACCAATTGCTTCAGTCATAGATACAACATGGAAACCCGCATATGTTAATGAGGTCAAAGGTCGCATAGAAAGGTCAAAGGACATCTGAGGTCAAGATGTAAAATTTAGTACACTTTTTTTTTGTCTCTTGTTCATTTTTTTTTGTCTCGTTCATTTTTCCATACAATGACCAATTGCAACCAAACTTGGGTCACGGATGCAACATGGAAACATTCATATGTTAATTAGGTCAAAGGTCACATACCAAGGTCAAAGGTCATATGAGGTCAAGATGTAAAATTAGCTGCATATGTAAAATTAATTACATTTAAACAGGTGAAGTACAATTGCAACCAAACTCCAGGATGTTTATTTTATTTTTTATATCCTGGATCCGCTAGTGGTGTAACCTCTTTCTTTCTAGATGCCTGTGGTTTGAGATCCACCTTGTTTTTAATCTACCCATATAAACGGACGACCTATTTGGGACCGCTGTCCCTATTTTCAACTTTTTTTGTTGAATTTTTGAATTATATTTGATGTCATATTTTTTTTAACCCAAAACCTACGCAGGCACAACATGTCTAAATAGCTCCTTCTCATCGGAGCTAAAGACGTCACTACACTGGTCACATAGCACATCCTTCTATCCGGGGGAAAGCAAGTTTACAAAAACATTTGAAGACAGGATCGAGAAAGCTACGGGATTGTTGTCGAGTAATGGAGGAAAGTTTCAAGTGACTTCATATCCCGAAGGAATAGGCAAGTAGCAGGGTTCTAGCTAGGACGAGCGGCGCCGGGCGGGCCCGCCCACCACTGGGCTAGCCCGCCCGGCGCTGGGCCTGGAATTGGACTGGCCGCCTGGCACTCTAAAAAAAAAAATTAAAAAATTTTCTTTCTTTTTTTTACAATTTGTGGATAAAATTATTAAACTGCCACATAAAACAAGAAATTATGTGGCAGGAACCCTCAAAGTGCATTAAAACCCCTAAAAAGACATTAAGAAGGCCTCTGGATCCCATGCCATGATCCACTGCACTTTGTTCGCTACATTTTCTCCGTTTGCCGTCAGTAAATTTACCCGGTTCTAAAATGGTCCTGGCTAGAACCCTGAAGTAGAGTCATAGAAATACAATGTGTGATGTTGAAACATATCGTCTCTGTTCGGTTCAAAACCGTCAATGCTTTCAGGCCCTTCAGCATGTATAAAGTAAAACTGCTGAACGGTTACATGCATAGAAAGTGTTGCTTCATGTTTAGAGCAGACTGCACAAAGGTTATTGTACATGGGGAGTATTACTTTATGCATGCTGAAGGGCCGGATGGAGAAACGAGGTTTTGATAGAACAGCGACGATATGATATAAAAAAGGGTTTTCAGAGGCAGATTTCTTCACACTTTCCACGCGGGAGGCGTCTGCAGACGACATTCCAAAATTTCACAAAATGTTTCAAAAATGTCAAATTTATTGAATTTCATTGCCATATCGGAACCACCATGAGAAATGCATTGAAATAAGTACAAACATGCCTAATATTGGTTAAGTAATCCTTGAGATAGACTTTGAAAATTGGGAAAGGTTTCTTAAAAATCTGTTTTGTATTGGTAAAACTAATAGCCGCGTGGAAAGTGTTAAAATTCAGAGACATCATCAGATATATTTTTACACACCATATATTCTTGAACAATAATTTGTTGATCGTGTATGTTGAAAACGGCGTTTGGATTGGACATTTGGTGTAAATTGTCTAAGGCCAAATAAAGAAGATAGTCTGTCTCAGAAACATTGTGCAAAAAAGGTAAGTGCTGTGCTTTTTTTTTTTGCTTTTTTTTTTTAGAAAATAGGCTATGAGGTATGCGATTTTTTGTTTTGTTGTTGCTATTTTTTATTTATTTTTTGCTTATCGAAGCTTACAGAGAATTTGTTTAAACTTTTTTTTTTTAAATCAAAAAACAAAATCAAAAAAAACAACAACAAAAAAGTTTTTTTGCCCCCAGCGCATATACCTATGCGCCGTAGCTCATTTCACATACCAATGCGGGCGGGCTTCTGAGACAGACCTTCTTCTTTGTTTGGCCTAAAGGGGGTGAAATGATTTTTGTATGTGATCATATTTTGGACAGTCGCATGAATAGCACGGCTCATCATGCAGAGATGGCAGCCAGATTGTATCCAGTGTTTCTAAGGGAGGGGATGGTGTTAGCGTCGTGATTTCTACGGCCTAACAGCTACCTTTCCAGAGCTGAATTTGCTCCTGGTGATAACTTTTTCAAAAGGTTTATATCATTATGCTGAATGAAGATGTGTTGACACTTTCTACGCGGCTATTGGTTTTACCTAGGGACAGGGAAAATGCTCGAAAGCGCAAAAGCACCACAAAAAGCACCTTTTGCCCAAAAAAAATTTCTAAATGTTTAACAAATAATGCCCATTTACCTAAAAATCAACAAGTTACATAACTGTGGCTGCACTTAGTATAGTTTGAATGTAGTTTTGAATGAAAAATGATGGCTTTGACAATGAAAAAAGAAATATGTCAACATGGAAACATGCAATATAATCGCGCTTTTGGATTTATTTTTAACGCATATGGCATAATTTTGGTGAAAAAAGCACCTTTTAACTAAAAAAGCACCTTTTGCTCAAAAAAGCACTTTTAATGCTTTTAAAAAGCGCAAAATCCCTGTCCTTAGTTTTACCATATACAAAACAGATTTTTCAGAAACCTTTTCCAACTTTCAAGGTCTATCTCATGGATTACTGTTCCAATACTTGGCATGTTTGTACTTAGGCACAACGAAAAAAAGAGTTGACTTGCCCTTTCCGACCGACCCGAATTTTCGGAAATCTAGGGTCGCTATTTTTTTAAAAGATTGAAAAAAAAAAAAAAAATGAAAGAAGCACATAACAATAAAGAAAGATGAAAACGTGTTTTTGAGTAGTATCTATCTGCTTGTTTAAAAATCAAAAAAAAAAATCAAAAAAAAGAAAGAAAAAAAAATTAAAAAAATTAAAACATGTTTTTGTGCAGTAAATTTTCAAAAAATTTCAAAAAAACAAACAAAAACAAAAAAATCTGACCGTCCGACCCTGACTTTGACCCTGAAAGGGCAAGTCAACTTTTTTTTTTTTTTGGCCTTATTTGAATGTATTATTCATATTGATTCCAATAATGGTAATGAAATTCAATTATCTTGAAATTGTTGAAACATTTTGTGAAATTTTTGAATGTCGTCTGCAGACACCTGCTTTGTTCTTTCCTGATTCGTGAAAGGTGCCCATACTTTGCATACAAACATGTTGCCCTGCACAAAGTGTCCCATTAAAATGATCATAAATAATGTTGTTATCCAACAGGTTACAAAACACACACAGATTGCATTGTGGGTCATCATGACAATCGTGACAGATTTGCGACCATCTTGGTTTATCTACAAGACGTAGAGGAAGGCGGAGAAACACAATTCCCAGGTAAGGGAAACAAGTGTGGTCAGGCAATAAAACACAAATAAATTCTTGTTTTAAGGGTAAAAACTCCAAATATTTGCATTGCTACAATACAAATAGTTAAAAAAGTAGAAAAGTAAATTGAAATTTTATTGTTATTGTTATTTGTGAAAATTATATCAAACAATTTTTTTCTTCTTTTCTTAAATTTAATTAAAAAATTGCACATTCTAGGCCATTTACACCCATTCAAAGATGTCTTTTTGTCATCTTCGGGCACTTCATATCCCAAAGTAATTAAAACTTTCCACGCGGCTATTAGTTTTAACATATTATACAGCAAAGTTTTTCAGAAACCTTTCACAACTTTCAAAGTCTCATCTTATGAATTACTGAACCAAAACTAGGGATGTTTGTACTTATTTTTAAGAATTTCTCATGGTGATTCCAAATATGATCATGAAATTCAATAATTTTGACCATTTTTTAGACATTTTGTAAACTTTTGGAATTGTCGTCCGAGACGACTGCCACATGGAACTAAGATTCACACCACCAAATTTCAGTCTGTTTACCCAATACATACATCGTCTCCATGGGGGACAGGGCCACAATTTCTGTAGGTGCACCGGTAAAAGTGGTACTGATCATCATTGAAATAAAGGGGCGACTGTTGAATCCAACCTACATTCATGGAAACGATGCTAGACTTTAATCAAGTCCACGGCGGAATAAAGCGTAACAACACTATTTAAGCAAGATATGTATCTAGTCTAGGATGTATGTTGCATTACGCAGTTGCGCCAAATAAAAAGTCCATGGAATCCTAGCTACCAGACTGTTTTTGTTAGTACTTGGATCCGATTGACCACCCAATAGAAGCATATTTGAGGTACCATAAGCTTCCTTCACTCCCCACTCATGCCACTTATCTTCCTGCACAAATTTCCCGTTCAAGGATTATTACATCCTTCAAGGCATATTATGTGATCTTTTCCAGAGAGCGCCCTCTATTCATGATTTTTTTTAGAAATTAGATTTTCTGGCAGATTTACATTTCTGATCATAAATCGTACATACATTCCAAGTTACAGAGCGATACGATTCCTAATTACCTCAAAATCATGGTTTTAGAGTGAATTTAGAGTGAAAACATAAACTGTCGTGTTAACCCGACAGTTTATTTTCACTCTAAAACCATGATTTTTAAGTACTTAGTAATTAAGAATCATATCGCCCTAGCTTGGAATGTATGTACGATTTATGATCAGAAATGTAAATCTGAAAGAAAATCTGCTTTCAATTTTTTTCTCCGATGTTGAGGGCGTTCCCTGGAAAGATCACATAATATACCTTTAAGTCAGTCAATCAACCAGCTTCTTTAGTGGATATGAGGTCACAGGGATGTGCCGCCAAATAGGGTCCTGTTTTTCACCCGTCTGGTATATAAAGGAATGACCCCTTTTCATAGCCATTTTTGGTCAATGTATGGGTCTATAATGTCCTTAAATTTTAAATATATAGGTTCATATTACCCCGAAAATTGGTAAATGTTTGGGTCAATTTTCATTTTGCTGATGGTACATCCCTGCCAAAAAGTATCTGAGTGAACCCCCCACCCCCACCCCCGGGGTTCAATTGATGGCTTTTGTACACAAGGAGGGGAGTTGTAAGATTGAAATTCCAGAAATATGATTTCTTATTATCTTCAATTAGATGGTAACATCATCAGTGGCGGATCCAGGAAAATGTTAGGGGGGGGGGCCCAAAAAATGAAATTTTGCCGGTACCATCCAAGCGGTGCGCAGCACCGCCCTCCGAGCTATGCTCGTACAGGGGGGTGTCTGAGGGGGGATGTGCCCCCCTCTGAAGTAGAAATGTTTTCAATTTTCGAACTCATTTGGTGCGATCTGGTGTATACTTTTGACCAACATTTTATCAAAAAGCCACCTCTTCATTTCCAATAAATATTTTGTTTTTTTATCAATGCATGAAAGAAGTTGAGCATATTATATACCAATATGGTTTTTTTTTAAGTATAGATGATTTGAAAGCTCGAACAGGGGGGAGTCTGAGGGGGGATGTGCCCCCCTCAGAAGTAGAAATTTTTTCAATATTCGAACTCATTTGGTACGATCTGGTGTATACTTTTGACCAACATTTTATCGAAAAGCCACCTCTTCATTTCCAATAAATATTTTGTTTTTTATCAATGCACGGAAGAAGTTGAGCATATTATACTGATATATTTTTGATTTAAGTATAGATGATTTAAAAGCTCGAACAGGGGGAGTCTGAGGGGGGATGTGCCCCCCTCATAAGTAGATTTTTTTCAATTTTCGAACTCATTTGGTGCGATCTGGTGTATACTTTTGACCAACATTTTATCGAAAAGCCACCTCTTCATTTCCAATAAATATTTTGTTTTTTTATCAATGCAAGAAAGAAGTAGAGCATACTGATTTTTTCTTAATTTAAGTATAGATTGTTTAAAAGCTCGAACAGGGGGAGTCTGAGGGGTGATGTGCCCCCCCCCCCCCCCCCCCCCCCTCTCTCTCTCTCTCTCTCTCTCTCTCTCTCTCTCTCTCTCTCTCTCCCCTACTAGCTTCTTCCTCTCTTTCTTTTCTTTTTTTTTTTTGGTAGAGGGGGGGGGGGGGGGGGGGGGGGCCCAGGCCCGTCGTGCCCCCCCCTGTATCCGCGCCTGAACATCATCGTCATTTTCATGATATGATTCTCTTGATATGATTCTTTCTACAGAGTTTGGCATCAGCGTAACCCCCAAAAAGGGCAGAGCCATCGTGTGGAATAACATGAATGATACGGGCCAGTGTGATCCACTCTCGGTACATACAGCGACACAGGTCAAACAAGGTCACAAGTTTATTATACAAAGATGGTATGTATTTATCTTATCGTCGTTGTTCTGTGAAACCTTGTATGTTTTTCTGGCCCGGTTAGCATGTATGAAGTAAAACTGCCCTACGGTTATGCATAGGAAGTGTTGCTTTATACATGTTCAGGGGCAAGAGTCCTTTACAAGGTTTTAATAGAACATGTTTAATAAGACTGCCCAAAGGTTATACATATAGGAAGTATTACTTTATACATGCTGAATGGCTGGATGGCGACACAGAAGGTTTTGACAGAACGACGATGTTATGATTACTAATTTCTTTATCACTAGTGCTACTTGAACTGAGTGGTGGTCAGTGACAGCACCCGGAGGGGATTGCACCCCAGTCTTGATCTGTGGTTGATACCTCTCTTTTAAAGTTGATCAGGAAGTAAAACAAGAGCTGGATTTCACAGGACACTTAAATTTCATTGAAGCTCATCAACAGGGAAAGTACCCCTAAAAAGTTCAACAGTATTTTGAAAAAGGTCCCTGGTACCCTTTTTCTTGAAAGATTTGAACCCTTAACCCTAACTCCTCCCTAATTGTGTTGTTTTGACAATTACTCTAGGTGGAAAAAACAGGTCAATCTTTTTTCGGAAAGATCATGCACTCTTCGCCCGCGCCGTGCATCAAACCCGGGCCGCCGACTTGGAAGTCGGACAACTAATTGATTGTGCTAACAATATATTTTATCGTCATTGCTAAACCGCGAGGCCTCATCGACGCCAAAGGCGCCAATTAAGAATAACGTCTATATATTATATTTTTTCTCTTAACCCTTATTGCAGGTACTATTACAAGAATTTCTACCAGCTTGGTAAGAGAATGAATGAGCCAACATCCCCAGAGCGGTTACCTAGACAACCCAGAGTGTCGTGTGACGAGTACGAACATGGCAGTTGTCGGTGGTACGATGAGTGGGGATATGATCACCTGACAGACTATGCAGCGCAAAAACACAAACTTAAAAATTAGGCAGAGATGAGAAATGAATACACTGGCAGTTGTGGCACCAGGAAATGGGGGGAGTGGGGGTGGGGGGTGGGGGGAAGGAGAAAAATGGGGGAGGGCAGAAAAGCGTGCAAATTAATTATGTAAAAATTGCCTGAAATTAAACATTTCAGACCAATTTTAAACTAATTTAATTTAAGTAATTTAGATATTAGAAATCAACATTTAGGATTGTTTGGGGGTGGGGGCAAAACAATATGGGGCTTGTGCTGACGTGGGGGGGGGCAAGGGGGGTAACTTAAAGGTCAAGACTGGTGCCGCCACTGTACACTGGGCCGTATAGAGTAAACTAAACTCAGGACTATTACGTTAAAGCTTGGTACGGTTAGATCTTTCCAAACATGGCAACATTTCCCTCGATCTCAATAGGAATGTTTGTACTTATTTAAATGCATTTCTCATGATGATTCCAAATATGGTAATGATATTTGATTATTTTTACATTTTTGAAACATTTGGTGATATTTTGGAATGTCGTCTGTGGAGGCCTGCCGCGTGGAAAGTGTAGTGAACATGGATTTTAAAAGCAATAATGTCATCATTAAAGAGACACAATGTCATGTTGATTAAAAATTGCCATTATTGTTGTTTCTACTAAAAGAAACCCAGCAAAACTTGATTAAAACAATGTTTTAAATATGTTGGAATACCACCCTTAACCATGTAAAATGCTGCTTGCGGCTCTACCAGCATTTTTGAATCAACGTTTTGTTGTACAAAGAGGGCTGATTTTTCGTAATCCTTATAGTTATAGGTGTAAGTTCATACATGTAATACAAATGTAAAAATATACAAATCCCAGTTTTCATCATATTTTTTGTAATTGAGGGCGCTGCCTCCACCACCTCTCTCAATGCCCCTTTAAGGATGTGCAACTCCTGTATCACTTATACCCTCATAAACCTTTGGACTTATTTCATCAAAGGGTAAAAACTACAATCTTGGAAAAAATCCTTGGAACGTGTTACACGTTTTGGACATTATGTTTCTGATATTTAAATGATGCTTATTTTGTTAATAGCTGAATAGGACATCTTAAAGGGGCATATGAGAGATACGTATGGGAGTGCGCCTTCAATTATCCTGGAAATCAGGGTTTTTTGCATCAAAGTAATACTTAGGCATATACTAACTACCATCTGAAACGGTTTACCAACATTCGCCGTTTATCATATAAAATTTCATGATTTTCTTAGTTTCGATATGATCAAGAAACTCAGGTGCTGAATTCGGAAGTTATGCATCGTTTTACTCACGGACTTTCGCGGCAAATCTCAACCCGGAAGTGCCGTTATTTGCTTATTTTGGCATGAAGGGGATGTCGGAATTGTATGACATTTTGGATTTGGCTATGTTGATGATTATCTTTACGTTATTTGCTCATTTAGTATATCGATACATCTCTCAATGCCCCTTTAAAGAACAATTTTCCCTTCCCCACACCCCATTAATCAATGATGGGACACATTGAACAACTGCCTCCCCCCACTCGTTTTTTTTTCTTCTTAACTTCTTTTGCTATATCTGCAGATGAGCGTTACGGTCAACTGCTCGGTTTCGATGTGATGGGTCACATATTGTTGATTCATACTTTGGCCAAAGTAGTTTCTCAGTATACATTAACTATTTTGAGGAGGAATTAAATATTAAATTTTAATAACCAATGATTGTTGGCAATCCCTTGATTATCCAAATTTGAACTGGTGAGGAATTAATCCAGGAAGAAGACATATTTATATGGCTGATGTAAATCTAAAGAAAACATGATGGATAACTTTATATATATTAAATGTTTTTCTCAAACAGTGAGAATGAAACCGATTTGATCTAAAGCCAGATTCACGTACACTATGGATGTTCATAGCTGGTACTGGCCCTTCACACACACGTTAACCATTACATGGCTTCGCATGTAGGCAATTGCATTGTCGACTGAAGGATTTATAGTTTAATGTGCTACAGAGCAATATAAAGCTATCTCGATTGTCATTGGCCTGTGAATTAATTGTATTCATACAATTAATAGACAAGTTGAGAGCAATTCTTGATAAGACATATCGGAAATAGAACACAACTCATCACCACGTCCCTATGTACGTACGTAACATTGGCGTTTGTTGCAATTGGGCATGATTTCTGTGTGAAATTGCCAAAATCAGACTTCTGACCTTTGACCAGAAATAACACAGCAGAAAACATTTACATTGCCTTCCTTTTGCTAATTGTTCAAGAAAACTACACCGATGATGCACGCTTTAACTTAACAGTGTTACTAATTTTAGTTTGATAAGAATACACTGAAAATAGAACAAAATATTAATATTTTGGATTGTGCTCTTTAGCTATGTGCGTACGAACACTGAACACGGTAATGAGGCTCTGTCAATTTCTTCATGTTCCAATTCAAGAAAACAAATGCGTATCTAGATATTTTTTTCGCCGTAATGTAAAGTTACCCATCAGTTTTGTCTGACACCATGAATGAGACCGTCTGCCTGCTTGGTACTGGTGTATAAGGGTCAATGGTACAATAAATTGTGAATCTTGGTATGCACCGTTTGGGACCTTTAACTCACATGTTCAAGGGAATTTGTTTATGTAAACAATCATGTACAATATAACTATGACTGTATGTTACAAAAACAGATCTTGAAACTTGATTTCAAGAAAACTGAGAGTGCTCGTTTTGTTATGACACAATTCTCTTTATGATACTCTTCCCTTCATTTTTGCTTGCATTCAAACTCATCCCCTCTAAGCATGCTAAGCGATGTTTGTGTTTTTAAACACTCTTCTTGTTTATTATTTAATCTTAAGAGATTTTCTGTCTGAATAACATGCATTTGGGGCATTTCAAAACGACACAAGTAATAGTCCATATGTGTGATGCAGCTCATCTATTAAAAGGGGGGAATTTGCGGGTGAAGTCAATTTTGAGTTTATTATGTGTGCCCTTAAGAGCATTTTTTGAGTTTTAAAATGACACCATGCAAATTTATCAAATATATCAAAGGCATTCAGATTTTACAAGTGTCCGTTTTCATCTATGAGTGTCATATCTCTATCTTGGAAAAAAACCAGCCACAAAGTTCTCTCTTTTAATGTGCTGCAACACGTATGAGTTGTTTGAAGTATGGTCCAACCCAGTTATCTGGACAAGATGGGACCAAGCAAAATGGCTGGATACCCATAGCAAAAAAAATGCATGTTGCTGGGAGCTACCTGGTGGTCATCGGGTGGTCACCAGGTACTACTACGTAGACCCAAAACCATGAAGTACCAGATGTCTACCGGGTAGTAATCGGGTAGACATCGGGTAAATTTTCACATGCAAATTAGTAGGTACCGGGTGGTCACCGGATGGTTACCTGGTGGCCACCCGGTGTCTTTTATGATAATTTATGCAAATTAGTTTTCAGGTTCCTGGTAGCTACCAGGAACCTATGAAGGCAACTGTTAACCACGAGGTAGCGGATGACCACCGGATGGTTATCGGGTGGTCACCTGGTACCACTCAGTCAATATTTTCCGCGGAAATATATTTTGCACGAAAATTTAAGCTTTAAGCTTTTACAGTAACTAACATGTACCTTAATGGGGAATGCTTAGCATATAATCCATGACCCACACACCAACATTTACGACATGATCAAGACAATTAACCTCTTATCCACGGTGTAAAGAGCCGCCAGTTGAGATTCCATGGACACATTCTCCAAAGTATGCCACCAACACATGGCAGAAGCTAGGAGACATCATACTTATTTAACCACACCAAATTCCAAACATCTCCAACACTTATTTAGTGTTGTGAGCCCTTAATCCCATCTAGGCTCTAAATATGACACCCAATACCAACACACCCCACCCCTCACACCAGATTCATTCAAAACATCACCCAAACACTTATCCACATCACTTCATAATTAGAGGTAAGCCAAATTTACATGGTCTATATAATGCAAGCTGTATTAAGCTTACTTATATGTAGCTTATTAAAGCTTACTATATTTACACATTTTAGTCATCTACAGTACAATTCCAGTGACATATATTCCACACAACTGTTCTTTAGACAATAGGGATTCACAATTCACATACAAATGTCAAATACCTTCAAAAGGAACCAAAATATCCATCATATATGCTCCACATCACAACTGCCATGATCACTGCTATACCAAGCAAACACAGAACGTTTCCGCAACGTTGCACTTAGGTTGCAGTTAGGTTGCGTCATTTAAAACGTTTTAACAACGTTTTTATAACGTTACGGTTTGGTTGTGATTTGGTTGTTTTAAGTTGGTCCGTTGAAACGTGAGCAAAACGTTCTCTGAACGTTAAAGTTTAGTTCTAGCTAGTTTGGTTGCACTTAGGTTGTGGTTAGGTTGTCATTATAAACGTTCTTACAACGTTATTATGACGTTGCGGTTTGTTTGTTTTAGGTTGGTTCTTGGAAACGTGATTAAAACGTTCTCTGAACGTTGCATGTTGATCATCGGAAACGTTTACATAATGTTTTAACAACGTTGTAACACTCAAATAGTTGGTTGTTTTAGTTTAATCCTTTAAACGTGAAAAGGATGTTCCCTGAACGTTGTAGTTTAAGTTCTAGTTTGGTTGCACTAAGGTTCTGGTTAGGTTGTCATTAAATACGTTCTTACAGCGTTATTATAACGTTGCGGGTTGTTTGTTTTAAGTACCAAATCACACCCAAACCGCAACGTTATATATAACGTTGTAGAAACGTTTTAATGACAACCTAACCACAGCCTAAGTGCAACCAAACTAGAACTTAACTGCAACGTTCAGAGAACGTTTTGCTCACGTTTCAACGGACCAACCTAAAACAACCAAATCACACCCAAACCGCAACGTTATAATAACGTTGTAGAAACGTTTTAATGACAACCTACCACAACCTAAGTGCAACCAAACTAGAACTTAACTGCAACGTTCATTTTGCTCACGTTTCCATGGACTAATTAAATAATGAATTACATTTTATTTAAAAAGGTTTATTACGAATCAAAATTTTAATACAAAACAATTTGGCATTACAAATTTGATGTACTAATCTAGGCGTATACAGGGTGACCCAAAAAATGTTAACACTCTGGGCACATAAGATAGCTTAAAAAGGACAGGAACACACGGGTCTAATCTTGATGTATTATGAAAGCTGAGTAAATAAGCTTTCATTTGCATTTTATTGCGTTCCAATTGGTTATTTAGAACGGGAGATATGCTTCAGCAAACATGAGGAAGCAAAATCGGCTTGGTCCAATTTGCATTAATTACAACTATGATTACGAACTTGTAAGAATGCCAAAAACATTATTGTGCAGTAATTCAAAAGTAACAATACCATTGCAACATTTAATCATAAGTTAGAATGTATCGATTATTGAATATAATTGAATCTTTTCATTCATTTATCCAACGATACAAGCAAGTTATAACAGGTGGTATTACCATTGACATTAATTGGATGGACCATTTCAACAAAGAGCATGAAATGTTTCAATTTCAATTTTAAAGACTGCTTTACTGACTTTCTGGTTTCCTTGTGAACTTAGGAATTTTTATGCTTTTCCGTTAGTTCCCGTTTTAACTCAAGCGCAATATGCTCTTTTCTAAGCGTGTAAATCCGTTAAAGTTTGAATCGAATTCGTTCCTCGTGGGTATTGCACATGGAAAAGAGTATAGAACTTGAACTCATGACAAAATACCTGTATAATTTATGTGGAATATATTTATTTATGTCTTTTAAGCTTGAAAAGAATCTGGCTTCATCACGACGTTCATATAACGTTCATATAACGTTTACACAACCAAATTATGTTACCTGGGCTGTAATCGCTAATTTGCATATTTTACCTGGCCTTACATGAGTCGAGTAAATTGTGGAAATAGCTCATTAGCATAATTTCAATGGTACAAAAATTAGCACCGGTGCTCGTTTGTAACCTTTAAATTATGGTAATGAGCTAATTTGCAACTTTTATTTATTTAAACCTTTTTTTTTAAAAAATTTAAGTCGATACATACATTTAACAGCTTTTAACACCATAGAAAGTATTTTGATCTGAATACGTAAGTTCTCATATGTATAGCTAAAGGCAAGTCATTGTTCACTAATGCCATATACATTGAGCAAGAACATAGTACACAAGAAAAGGTCAATGCCCGCCCCATCCCTCTACAATACCACTACCATTCCCTGGTTGCCATGGTGTAACTAACCGAATTTGATGAAAGTTTTTTACACGTTTGGGATAACGTTGTGAAAACGTTCAAGACTAACGTTCATACAACATAAAAATGTGTCGACAAATAAACGTTCTTTGAACGTTTAATCATAACGTTCCAAGAACGAAAGTGAAACGTTGTCACGACGTTCCAACAACGTAATAAATAGGTTATAAAAACGTCATTTGGACGTAATGGTATAACTAACAGAAGTTTTTTAAACGTTTGGGACGTTGTTATAACGTTGTGAAAACGTTCATTACTAACGTTCAAACAACGTAAAAATGTGTCGACAAATAAACGTTCTTCTAACGTTGGATCGCAACGTTCCATGAACGTTGTCACGACGTTCCGATAACGTAATAAAGACAGTATAAAAACGTCATTTGGACGTAATGGTATAACTAACAGAATTTCAAGAAAGTGTTTTAAACGTTTAGGACGTTGTGAAAACGTTCGTGACTAACGTTCATACAACGTAAAAATGTGTCGACAAATAAACGTTCTCCTAACGTTGTATCACGTTCACAACGTTCTTTGAACTTTTAATCATAACGTTCCAAGAACGAAAGTGAAACCTTGCCACCACGTTCCAACAACGTAATATGGTTAGCTGGGTATAGGGCAGACAACAGCAAATTTGAAATCAGTTGGTCATCATGTGATCTTTTGCCTTGACCTTTGACCGTTTGCTGGCACCTTCCTGGGAACTCAATTTTAGAGACTAAGTTTGCTGGTACCTTCCTGGGGACTCATTTTTAGAGACTAAGTTTGCTGGCACCTTCCTGGGAACTCATTATGTTTCCTGGCACCTTCCTGGGAACTTGTGTGTGTTTCTGGTACCTTCCCGAGAACTTATTTTAGTTATCGGAAAGGTTATCAGCTAGCCGGTGTCATCGGGTGCCTTCAAAAAAGTTACCGGCATGATATCCGGTAGCCACCGGATGTCTACTGGGTGGACACCCGGTACCTTTTTTTTTTGCTATGGGTAAGTGGGAAATCTGGATAAGCGAATTATGTGTAATTCTGTATTGACTGTCCTGAAGCACTCAAATTTGGACAACTAGAAGGGTTCTGAATGAGGGGTATTTAAAGTGACAATGTATTATGTAAGCACTACTCACATCAAAAGATTGTCTTCAAATGCTTCAGAGTGTGAAATAAGGTGTTTGTAATATCCTGATATTGTATGCAGAATAATAAAATGACTAGAGACAAGATGTGCCATTTAATGCATCTTTATTGGTGTGTGGTTCAAGTAAAGACTGACTGTAAGTTAGTAGAGTGAGTGTTAACATTATACCAAGTTAAGTGAGTCATAGAAGCATGACTGGTATCTATGCCAATAAGTTATCACAATAATGATTGGATGAAAGTCACTGATGGGAGTGACTACTATACATAACATATATTCATATGACTTTATAATCAAACATAATTATATAAAATCCAATGTAAATATCAGTCTATCAATAAAAATAACTATGCTCTCTGAACTTTCATATTCAATTAAACTCTGGAATTTTGGATATGTCAATAAACTTTCTTGATAAACATAAATCAATAATCTGGTTTATGTGGTTTAGAAGAATACTTGATGTCTAAATAATACATCTTGATCGAGGTTTTCTTCTTGACTGATATTGTGAGAAAAGAAGATATTTTTACCAAAGTGTAACAAACAAGTAATTATAAAACATGTGTATTAAAAGGGCTCTTGCCAAAACACAAGTAGAGAAAAGGTTGAGGAAAGAGGAAAGAGCGGGGAAAGCGCGACCCTTTGTCACTTCTCTTAACAATATAGAAAAAATGATCGTGCTTTCCCCGCTCTTTCCTCGAGTTTTACTCTACTTGTGTTTGGGCAAGAGCCCTAAGTGCAATCCAAGGTAATAACTTCTGGAATGTAACAATACAATATAGCAGTATACCTGCATAAGACAAGCTTTCATAAAAGCTAAAGAAATGTTACAAGTTGAACATTTGAGATACTAAAGTATTTATTTAGATGTGGCCAAAAGGAATGTAACCACAACCTTGGGATTATACCTCCTTATGACGGATTTGTGTTCTTAAATATAATAACACTCTTTCCTTTTGCTTTTACTTATTGTATTGCAATTAGACCAGATAAACATGTTTTAGAGCTTGTATTTCGGTATAGCAGAGGTAAATGGCCTTTTTCTTTGTATTTCTACTTCACTACTTTTTGCTATGTTAGTTTACTATCTATTTTTTATTAACTAGTTTTTATCGCAATTCCAAAATCGTAGTCAATTTCTTTTCCAAGTCATCTTTTCCTTTAAATATTTGTTAACATACGAGTAGAACTGTATTTTATTTATTTAAAACGTACTAGTAATAATTTCCAAAATTTCAAATGTGTATATTATTGAACAAAACTTCATTCAGTGAGCCTTTTAAATTTAAACTCTAAATGTGTTTATCTACTTTTTAGACCATGTTTTGTTTTATTACTAATTCAAAATTGGTCAACATATCTTTGAGGGGCTTTACTAATGCGGCCTGATCTTGTACGATAAGGCTGGTTTGGTTCAGTTCAGTTATATTTTCTTTGTCATGACGCTGGTTTTGAGTAGGATTGTTTTTGTTCTCAGATGAAGTAATATAGCGATCAAATTTTGTCACTGATTGGCTTTCTTTTTGAGTCAAAATCAAATCTTGACAAAAGAATGTATCTTATATGTAGTTTTCTAACAGTATACTTCCTTTTAACATGATCAAAGTTAGCTTTTTTCTCCATAAATCATGTAGTGGTAAAAGGCAGTATATTACTTTTATTGTCTTTACAAGTTGCAACCTTGTCTTTACAAGTTGCAACCTTTTCCTAAGTGAGGAAAATTGAACCAAGTTAACACAATCCATGTTAAAAGGAAGTATATCATTAGGAAAGTAAATATAAGATACATCCTTTTGCCATAAAAGGGCCGTGGGGTTGGACTGTACTTTGTCTCGTAGCAAAACCGATTGCATCATAACAATTAATCTTCCAGCAATGTATGAATCTTGAGCACGGTGAAAATAATCTGGCGCCAGGGGCCATTTGGTGCCAAGAAACTTTAAAAGAGGCCCCTGGTTCCAGCTTAATTTTGGTTGACCAAGGGGCCATGCACTTTTTTTTCTGAAACTTGCTGTTGGATCCAGCACATCTTTTACTTTTGTCATCGCCAGATTAATTAGAAATGGCTCTGATTCCATGCTAAATTAGATGATCCAAGATCCATTCTGTGTGATCAGGAAGGGCGTCAATCCACATTTAAATGTGGGTGGGGGGGGGGACATTATAAGTTGCCCGTCCAAAAATAATAAAAATTGTAACTGACTTTACTTAATGAATGTGCGAACCAAGGTGCGAAGCGCTAGCGTGGATAGGGGGAGTCAGCATTTTTTTCTTCAATTTTCGAACCCATTTGGTGTGATTTGGTGATGGGCACTTTGACCGACATTTTATTGAAATGTTCGTTGTTGAATGTTGATACAAATGATATTATTTTGTGATGTTGTGTAATATAAAAAAATGTTCTATTTCGATCACATGCAAACTCAGGGGGTGGGGACAGTTGATATTTTGTCCACCCCACCTCAAAACATGGGGGGGGGGGGGCATGTCCCCTTCGTCCATACAGGATTGACACCCCTTGTGTAAGTCTAAAATCATTGATAGTCACATAATTCTAATCATGGTGTTGAGGACATTAATTATTATTAATGTACAAGTACGACTTGTGTGTGATACATATAGCTACATGTATATGATCCAGAGTCCATTCTGTGTGATACATAGCTATTAAATGATCCAGGGTCCATTCTGTGTGATACATAGCTCATGGTTTGTCGCTCCTTATTTTCATCCTTGATCCGGAGTTCAAAATAAAATAGTGTTTGGTGCATGCTGTGCACATTTAGAGATTTTTTAAAATCTCTAAATGTGCGCTTACTTAAAAGTATAACAATATGTACCTGCATTAAAATATATTTTATGAAATAAAACTATTAAAGACTTCATGTATGTATATAGATATTCCATTCCGGTATACTAGTTTTACATTATGTAATTATAATTGATGAAATGTGCAATTTGATAAACTATCATTCTGACAAAGATTATGATTTGTATATACATTAATACATTTATCGTAGTGGACATCCGTTATATTGATGGGTATAGTAACTCATTTCAACTATAATTAAGCCCTGATGTTGATACAATCACCAATTTTGCCAAAGTAGAAAAAAAATGAAATTTTTTATAATTGATAAATGAATCAGACTTCTTAAATAGAGAAAAAATCTGATTGTCTTGCGTCACTATCATTTAGTGTTGTTTGTATGTAGATTGTCGCTGGAACCCCTTTTTAGTATTTCTCACTCTTTAGTCTTTCTCACAAATAAATGGTCGTGTGTCGGAGCACCTTAAGTCATTCCATTGCCCGCGACTGTCAAAATTTGTATGAATGCAGTTTTCATTGCCACCGTTGTTGTTTGGTTCAGATGGAGCCCAGTTGGTATAGCTCACGCCGCTTCCATCCACCCATCGTTTTACACTCTGTGAATGGTAATTTGGGCCAAGGCCAATCCAGGTCCGCGGTCCGGTGCTGGTAGAGCTTGAACCGCTAGACAAATACGATACAAAAGATCCTTCACCGACTGTATTGATGCTTACTAATTTGGCAGAGGCTGCAGTGCAGCGATCTTGGGCGCCTGTCCAAGTCATCGGGTCCGTATGAAATCTGAAAATAATATCATTAAAAAAAAATCACATCTCTTATACGTGTTTGGCAAAGTACCAGCAGGACCAGCAGGGGGGAGGACAGTGGCGTAGCTAGAGCCCGCCCGCCCCCCCCCCCCCCAAAAAAATGGGACTTTTGAAAAGTGACTAATTTTCTATAAATGTTGCTAATCATGGTTTATCTTTGTTGTTAGGTGTTATGTTTGGTATCAAAATATGCCGAAAAGATTCATCCAAATGTCTAGCTAGCCTGTTTGGTAAAAAAATAATCGAAAATTACTTTAAATGACCAAAACAAAGTGTACGACTTTCTTTTGTTGAGCACTTTACTATGGTTCTCCAGACTTTTCGATCTTTAGTCATTGGTGTCTTGATGTTACAGGTGTCCAATTCAGTGCCTTGCTTGAGAATGTCGATAAACGTCAGGGCAGTTTTTCCCAGTTTTCTTTTGCCATGCTTGGGAATCCAGTGCACCAGTTTGAATACGGTACAGCCAAGACAAATGTATAAAAGCAAAACAGCTACGAACTATATTTTATTCTCTAAATAATGGGGCTAAATGAATATTATTTGTTATAGGCATGTTTTGAAATTTGAAATTAGGGTTTGCCAAAAAAGGCATTATTTAAATCAATACAACCCTGTCCTGTAGGCCTACTCACTTGTAGCAATGTTCATTGTACCGTGTCCAATAGTCAGGGCACACACCATAACCTAACGCAGCCGACATCAACGTCGCAAGAATAGTCACTTGAAATAAGTTCGTCATGGTAACGGATTCTGTGCGTCAAATCTGAAATGATGAATTATTATTCATTTTATATTAAATGTTTGGATCATGTACACCAGTCTGTGAAGCGTAATTTATGCTTGAACCACTAATTTTAGACCAAGAAAAAACACACCATCTGTTCTATATTGGTTCGATCGACCCGACGTGTTAAATTTAAAATGTCTATTAAACAGTTTTTTATTTAGAATTTCTTGTAGAAAATTCGTGAAAGTGTTTTAAAATGTTGAAAGTATTTGAAGAACTTAGAAAAGTGTCTAGAATTTCTTTAACATTTTTTAAAATGTTTTTAAAATTTCAAGAAAAAACACACCAGACAGATTGACCCGAATAATCTGAGAAGTTCATCCCCCTGCCTGTCGCCAATACCAATTAACTCGATTAACTTTAAAGAGTCGTTTTGCATTTATCTATAGTTACATCAGGGAGGTGGATTGAAACTTTCTGGTAAGTTATGAATAAATGGATCCCGAATTGGATGAATGCGAATCTACCTTGATTTTCTTTAACCGACACATAAATATTTCTGGAGAATACAGTTTCAATGGTCATCAATGGATACAATGCTAAATTGGGGCATAGAAATAGTAGATACAGAAGGAATAACAATGATCCATGATCAAAGCTCCAATCACATTGCCGAGCTATACATTGATTGTTATTCAAATCCTATTAGAGAGCATTATCCTAGCTTAAGCGTAACGTGATAATGCCACATTTGTATAGCTATGGGATTAGTAGTGTGTCCATTTGCGCGAGTTTTAAACAGGTGTATCAATAATGTGGTTGAATCTGAATACATTAAAATGATATAGCGATAGTATCATGATGCGTTTGTCCTTGCTCATGTCGGTCCTATAAGAAAACCATATTGAATTATATGGACCTGGATAACTGTGGCAGAGTCTTTTTGGCTTATAAAAAGTGATTGTCTTTGATGCATTAAATGAGGAAGGGGCAGTCTGGGGCACTCATATGGCAAATTTGATTGTTTGTTTTATTCATTTAGGTATAATTTGCGAGCAATTTAATTACCCGCATGTAATCGGAATATTTAATTATTATTTATTAATGATATTTTGTCATATTTAATTTGACAAAACAGGTCAATGTTATCGTATTGTGTTATTCAAGAAGCTATACCTGTTGCCATTTGTTTATAATACATTTAACAAATTAACATTTCAAATTGCAATGTGTCGGCACGTTTCGTGAGTTTTTGAGCATTTATTTCACATAGAATTATATAAAGCAAAACGTGTACGTACAACTTTTGAATTGATTATAGTCGGCATTCAATATGATTGAACACATCGGGTATGTAGCAATGTTCAATCCTTTGTAAAGTTGAATAGAAAATCGGATTAGGTTATCTCGTTGTTATTCCTTCTCCCTCTACTAATTCCATGATTGGGGTAAATGGAACAGTGGGGTAAATAGAATACTGCGACAATGAGATTTCCTCAATCAAGAACAAAATGGTTACATCGTACCAAGTGTTCCAATTACCCAAACGTCATATGTCTATCGTTTGTTTCACACTACCAAAATGGGTTCACCTGGTGTTTGGAAGGCAGACAAGCTCAAAAGTTGACACTGGCCGTCAAGCAGTATCACAGTTCGTTGCATTTTACTTAAGGGTATTGATTGCTAAATATTTGAATACGTCTGCTGAGAATTGTAAAACAATTGACCGGTCCATTATGTCAGGGGTATGCCACTGAGCTTGCCGATCGGAGGCCACTTTTAAATTAAAATTTGGTCGGCATAGAATTGGTGGCGCTATACCGACAAGGCGTGATTGTAGCCAGGGTAGCAGACGACACGACGCTGGCCACGCGTCTCTCACTTAATTCAATGAAGCGATTTGGTAATGTGTACGCTCCCATCATTAACTAATGAAGATCAACTAATGTTCATTGAATGAAGCGATTTTACTAGTGTGTACGGGGTCTCAGACACCCAATATGGCAACGGGAGTGCACCATTTTGAATTATTTTTGACAGTCATCGCCCGGTTAACGATGAAAATTCTTCTAATTATGATAAATTTATCAAAATGATAAGATTAACATTCGCGATTACGTGTTATTCACAAAATTTAGGTTTCGCGTGGCCACCGTCGTCTGTGTAAATCTACAGCGCCCTCAAACCTATGCCGACCAAATATGACGTTAAACCTGGTTAAACATTGTTAAACGCGTTAAACGCCGGTCACGGACGCATTCCGATGATTACCATAATTAATGTAAATATGCAAACGGAATCGTTTTCGCTACGTGCGTTAGTATACGACTTTCCTATCCCAAAATTAATAGTATCCCTGCTAATACCTTTAGGTATATTAGTCTCAGGTGACAGGTATGTGTATGGGTTGCATTGATCAATTGATGCATCCCCAATGCGTGTTACTATCGACCAGTGAGTTGTTGCTACAAGTTAATCAATAATCTGCCTGTTACTAGTCCTAAGCTGCGTGTAGACGAACGAAATGTTAAAATGAAAAACGGACTTTGTTTTGGTTTAGAGCACATAACTGAGTTAATATTCATTCAATCTTCACGTGTAATATCTCAAATTAAAGACAAGACATTTCCTTACAACTTTATTGTCTAATATTTTTACGTAGGAGTTATAGTTTTGGAGTTGAGAGCATATTTATTACCTGGTCAGTTACTTATTTTGAGGACTGTATTGTGTTAAATACATTCTTGTTAGTTCTTAATGGGTTCAATTATCCAATTATAGACAACAAATAATTGATTTATGGTATATATTATTGATCTTTACCTGAAAATATTTGTTTGGCCAACATGGCGATAATTATTCTTATGATATGGTATTTTATGTGGCATTTTGTCAAGTTCATGAAAGAAACATGAAGTTGTAAAAGAACTCTATTCTTTTGTTTATTTCAAACTAATATATTGAAAACAATATTCTAATGTTATTTCAACGTGAATTAGCTATGAATAACAGGCTAGTTGCCACAAACGCCCCTAGTTCCAGTCACTCTCCGATGGGAGAAGCCCGCGGGTTGGAACAGCTTGGTAGTCGGCAAACTTAGAGACAGGGATATGCCCCTAATTTTAGAACAGCTTTGGTTGAGCCATTTGAACAGGTATTGTGCTTGATTGATAATACTACGTGTTGGGCTGGAAGGGAACAGGCGAGGGCGTATATTACGTCGAAGTTATATGATGCGAGTATGAAATTTCGCATATTTTAATGTTTCTTTGGTTTTTTCTAAGCCTTTAAGTTTTTAAAGCCAAGTGAAGTGAAGGCTTTTCAATAAAATATTGGTCAAAAGTACACACAAAATCGCACCAAATGGGTCGAAAATTGAGGGGAAAAAAATCCAATTCCGAGGGCCCGGCACATCCACCCTCAGACTCCCCCCTAGCGGTGCTTTGCACCGCTTTGATAAGTCAATCAGTCAATCAATTAAATTTATTTTTAAGCCCTCCGGGTTAAAAAAAAATCCTGCGCACGCCTATGCTGATACCCTCATGTTCATATATAAACTGCGCCAATAAAGTATCTAAACACTTACAAATGGTCAGATTTATCGGAACATGAAATAGTATGCAATTTTTTTGTTAAAATTAATTCGATTCACAGTTATCTTCTGCGCATTTTGACACCTCTTTTGTTGCGTTAATGCGTTACGATGTTGTTTGGCGGATTTATGGGCACTTGAGTGGCTTAAGGTCGAATTCAAAAGTTGCAAAAGCCCCTATTCAAGCAAGAGCTGTGACGAATAAGATCAGCATTATTTTTGCCCACCTTTTATAAATGATTTGTTTGTCGCGTGTCGGATAAATCGATTGCGATGAACATCAGCATTAATTGTCAATAACAAAACAAAAGGGTCAGAGATGGGAGACATAAGTCAATAATTAATCAATCATTAATTGTCATGGTTAAGTAAACAGAACAATTTGGTGTATTTTGTCTTGATTTTGTCTGTGTGTGATGCTTGTGTGAGTTCCCTTCTGGAATTGGGGGTGAATAGGAGCGTTTGCAACTTTTGAGTTCGACCTTAAGCCACTCAAGTGCCCATAAATCCGCCAAACAACAACGTAGCGCAACAAAAGAGGTGTCAAAATGCGCAGAAGATAATTGTAGATCGATTTAATTAATTATTTTTTTGCATACTATTTCATGTTCTGATAAATCTGACCATTTGTAAGTGTTTAGATACTTTATTGGCGCAGTTTACTTTTGTTCGTATACTGAGTTATAAATTATAAAGAATTCTAAAGCATTCTTTTTTGGGGATACATAAAAAAGCCTAATATAGTCCAACTTAAATCGTTTGGCAAGGGACGGGGTTGCAGGGGGATATAGAGTCCCTTGCCTTGGAAATTGTTTCGAATTTAGTCCTCTAAAAACATGATTTTAGCTGTATATTTTTAGCTATTCTACCATCAAATTACCGAGTCCTCATGACTTCTGTTTCTTTATTATTTTATTTAAATCTCATTTAAATCAATAACACTCAAAAATTAAAATGATCATTTTGACTCATTCCTGTACTTTTGTTTGGTAATGTTATCAAATTATCATGTTAGGCTACATGTTACAAATAAGAAAGAATTATAAAGCATTGTGGTCGTCATCAGCCTTTAAGTAATTAAAGACAAACTACGAGTGATAAACAAATATACAAATGTATATATGACAAATGTTAAAATATAATATCAACTTACTTGCTGCAACTGATTCTCTTCTGAATTTTCTTCGCGAATCGGGCTCGTTGAAACAGGTAATGACTGAATGAAGAAAGCGGTACAAGTTTCCCTTCTCAATAGGATGGATGAAGCTGACAATGTGATTAAACTTGGGTACTTCCAGCAGTGTTTATATCATGTTTTAGTTCGTTTGCTATTTTTATCATAATTATAGAGATTACGTTGTAGTTGTCACGTCTCTCTTAATTAGTCTAAAGAAAAACCCCAGATGTTTCAACAACATAAATCCTTTTAGTGGAATTGCCTAACCTCCTTTCTGTGTCCGGGTCATCCAATCAACAGCTTTTCACCCCTTTCACCCCTGTGAATTAAGGGGACTCTAGGAGACTACTATATTGTTTCCTTCTACACCGGGTTTATTTGATAAACTGAAACAAATTTGTTAATGTTTGAGTCGGTATTCATTTTTATGACACGTGAAATGTTGTCCCCAATTTCTAAAAAAAGTATGGGTCGCTCGAGTCCGTAGAACTAGGGTTACTTCTCGTCATCTGATTTATTATCATTGTTTTTGGTTTTTGGTTTGTTTTATCTTTTAAGTTTATTGATCACCATTCTTTCATCAGTTACAAATTCTTCATGATTACAAAATCGTCACTCTTTTCTATCATAATCACATATGTCAAATCAAACATGTTCAGTTTAAATGACAAACCTATTACATATTCTTACTATACTTGTATCTTCTATATACAGGGTGTCCCAAAAGTTTCGAAACCATTTCAAAGCAATATATCTCCGGTAAAAATAATTTGCACCTTAAATCTGAACATATATTTGGATACAAAAAACTTGTAGAATAAATTTGATTCCAAATATGTAACTTTTGTTGAGGCCCTTAATATTTTACACAAGCGGAAATTTGTGTTTATACGTGGTTTATATGACGCGCAATACCATTGTTAGATCATTTTTCACGACGCCATCTGTGCGTTGCTGTACACACGTGCTGGAAACTGGAGCTGCACATTCTTTATACTCCATTCACGTGACGTGGCTTTCACAAAATACATTCACTCAGTGCACGACATTTATCATGTTTATAGGCTCAATACTAATTTTCAGGATGCATTACCGCATAAATAAACGTATTCGAGTTGTTTGACTGTACGCTGAAACTATTTAATTAATCAAGTTTACTCAAAAAGTTCAGAAAACAAATGTTAAAAGCGCACCGGCAAAGTCGGCTATTGGTGGACATACTAATAAAGCTACAGGATCATCTGTACAAGAAGCAGCTTGCGGTGGTCGTTAAAAGACTGGAAGACTCAACAAACACCATTAACGTAATTACACGTGCAGTAGTTAATAAGAGTCCAACGCAATCTGTTCGCCGACCAAGTTCAGTAGAGAACAGAGTTCCGAGGTCAATTGCGCACCGTATTTTGCGAAGAGACTTGAAGAAGTTCCCGTACAAGATACAGAATAAGCAGAAACGTTGCCTTGCAGGTTTTATTGGTCTATTTTAAACTAATGCAAAGTTCATAAAATAATATTATTTTAATCTAAGATTTCAATTACAATGGAAACAACTTCCTAATATTTCCCTTATCCCTCCCTTCAGTGGCGTAGCCAGAGGGGGGGGGGGGGGGGGGGGGGGGGGGGGGGGCGAGGGGGGGGGGGGCAATATTGACATTGTGTCGGTTGAGATTGGTACCGTCGGTTCATTTGACCAGAGGAACCATGGAATTATGATGGTCAAAAGTACACATATGAAAATTTTCGCGTGCTACGCGTGCATAAAAAGCACCTTAATGCAATATTCGTTGGTATAAGCTTATTTAGAGCCAAAATATACCTCAATCGTGCCAAAAATAGATGTAAACTCAAAAAATTTCGCGCGCTGAGCGCGCGCATTCATTGACTCAAAACAACTTTGTCGGTTCATTTCTATTTCTCGCCCCCCCCCCCCCGCCCCAAATACGAATAACCTGTCTACGCCACTGCCTCCCTTGCTCCATTAATTTATTACATTAAGCAAACATTATAGTACGCGTTATGAAAGTGCAGTTTTTACAGGTCGGGAAGTCTTCTCCTGTACTATATGGTAATACAGATAGCTGAATTTGTATATTTGTTATCAAGTTTTACAAGTGTTCTCTATCCAAAGATATTTTCAGATTTATTACTTTACTGGAGATATAAAGCTTTGAAATGGTTTCGAAACTTTTGGGACATCCTGTAGCTTCAACAGTAAAAGAATTGTTTTGCGTGTCTAAATAATTCTGAGTTGCTCACGCACTAGGGTTGCCGGCACGTTTTTGTTTTCCGGCTTTTGCAGACCGCCGTGGTTAACGTTTTTAAACCAATCCCGAGTCGGGATTCGCCCGCGAAATTTGCTTTGTTGTCCAGTCAAGCATATCTCGTCCGATTTGGGCCCTTTTTCCTTGTTTCCTATAGGCGGGTCATATCGTATTCTGATTGCAAACCAGAAGGATCAAAAATTCCCCACCCTCGTTACAAGAGGTCGTTGTTTTTTACTCACAGTGCAGTGTGGTATACACTTTTTGATCACCCGAGTCATTTCATAATTGTTTTAGGTCAATTTCATATTTACTTTTCAGAGAACAATATATATTGGATAAATGGATGTTTATTAATAACCTCTTCCGAGGAAACCTAGGAGAGGGGTTAGGTTCCGTGATACTTGTCCTGGCTTTTTTAGTAAACAGTTTATTTTGGATACCATTGCGGGCGGAAAAGTATGTTCGGTTTATAACTTCCTCAGGTAATACCTGGTTAAATTAAAGCGCCCTAAACTTTTCTTGGACATTGGACATTTGATTTTGGATGTCATGCAATGATTTTTTGTTTATCTTGGATACCATTGCGGTGGGAAAGGTATGTTCGGTTGTAACCTCCTCAGGTATTACCTGGTCAAATTCAATCGCCCTAAACTTTTCTTGGACATACATTAAATGGTTTTAATTTGGATGTCATGCAATGAATTTTTATAATTGTTTATCTGCGGATAACAATTGAGCGTAAACGACCAAGTGTCGTCTGATTTTTCACAATATTATTCTACGTGTCATTATGAACTGAAAATTACAGACACAATAGAATGGAGTGACCTTTTAAGGTCGGGTTATGATTTAATGGTTTAAATCACATAGTACATTTTAAAATGTGCAACTATCAACTAACCAATTATGGTCTGGTTTTCACTTGTCAATTATATGTGTCACCATGAACTGTTAATATAGACACATTAAATCAGGTGATTATGCATTTCAAATCATAAAGTACATTTTAAAATGTTTAACAGAAGTGGCGTGGAGCTCCCTTTGGCAGAAGTGGAGTGGAGTCTGATTTAATTATGATAAATTATTAAATGCATTTCTGGTTTGCAGCGGAATCACGCTTCACATAAAAACATTTCGCGGACGTGTATTTATTGTAACCCTAGTGTCTGGCAGCAAATGATATTATTTCAAGTCACACATCTCATTGTTTCGCACAATCAATGTCAATTGATACTACTAAAAGGTGTATGTTCCGATCACTTTTTTGGGGCTATGATATTTTTTTCACATCAAGATATTTGATATCAGAAGAATCCCCATATTTTTTTCATTATGTCTGTAAAATCTTAGGGGCCAGAAGTGTTCCATTAAGAAATTATGGGCGAAAATGTGGTGAATTACAGCCAAAGGTGGTTAACCACCAACCAGTTTGTGTACTACTCAATGGGCAAATATTTTGTGACCTTGTGATTCTAAAAATAGAACCGTTGGAGTTTTGCAACTCAAACTTTGGAATGCGACAATTTTAAGGATGACCTATCATGTAAATTAGAAACATCAAGTTGAAAATCGGGCCAGCAATCGGAACATCTACATTTAAATCTCAATTAATTTTCTGAATCTCAATTCTGATTTGAAAATAAATAAAAGATTGGGATGATTCCCATATCTAAATTTAGTTATTGACAATTTCGCTATCATAATTATGCTAGTTATAAAATCTCTCTGTATTTTGTCTTTACATTGCTTAAAAGGCCTTAACGAATCTCAAGTGTTTGCCCTGGGCAAAAGTCACATGACACGATACGCACCCGAGTCGATGCATGTCCCACAGTGCAATGACCACATGACAAATCACATGACAACATTGGCTGTGACGTGTGTTAATTGTCAAACATTGAGAGCACAATATTTACGAACGAAGTGTCTAATGTAGAATTGTTTGAAAAAATATAGGGTTATTCATAATGGGGCCCTCACATGTATCCGTGTGAGCTGAGCGGCCCCTTACCGTGTGAAAAATGGGTGCGGACGGCGGCACACACTGTGGGCCGTTTCCCGTCCGTTGAACACGTTCAGGGGACTTCGCCGGCCACCGGAGTTTTGAACATGCTCAAAACTCCTGGCGGGTGAGTAAAAGCGGCGGCGAACGATGAGAGCCCGGTATGAAGACGGTATAAGGACGGCGCACCCGTTCGCACCCGTTTCGCACCCGTTTCGCGCCCATTCGCAGGGCGGTGATGGACAGTGGTGAACGTCGACCATCTTAGGGACGGGCTTCGAATGGCCGCATGCAGCCTAGTAACCGTTCGCGGAACGGACTCTCAGCAGGCATGTTACAACTCTCTAAATGTAAAAGAGCTAAAACTCACTCTTTTGAGAGCTCTAGGAGGAACAGCTTTTTTTTTGGAGTGAAGTTCACTCTTAAAAAAGAGCGATTTTCACTCTAAAAAGAGTTAAACTCAATATGAAGTGGAAATCACTCTGAAAAGAGTGGAAATCACTCTGAAAAGATTGGAAATCACTCTTAAAAGAGTGACAAATCACTCTGAAAAGAGTGACAAATCACTCTGAAAAGAGTAAACTTCACTTCTTAGAAGAGCCGTCCCTCCTAAAGCTCTCGAAAGAGTGAGATTTAGCACTTTTACATTTAGAGAGTATTATAGATGTTGGTCGTACTAATTCCGGAATGCAAACGAAACGGCGAGCTTGAGCGCTTAGCTTGAAAGGGCGGTTTGATGATGTAATCAAGACGTTTCGGCCGGTACCAGGCGTTTCGACCGGTTAGGAACCGGTATGGAGATGGTATGCACACGGTGAGGACACGGTGAGAACGGTAAGCTAGAACTGTATGAGGCCGGTGATCCCGGGACAAGGCCGGTGAGAACCCGGGACAGACCCGGTGTAGAACGGTATGGACCGAAGACACGGTGAGAAGGTGTTATGCACCCGGTGAGAACGGTAAGCTAGAAATGTATGAGGACGGTGAGCCCGGTACACGGCCGGTGAGGACCCGGTAAAGACCCTGTATATAACGTTATGGACCCGGTGGCCACAACAAAAAATTAATGCGCCCGTTGACATTTTTAGTGATTGTTTGGACTCTGTTGTTTTTCTATTAGACGGTAAGGTGGCCGCCTACCATTACCGCCCTGCGAACGGGCGCGAAACGGGTGTGCCGTCTTTATAACGTCCTCAAACCGGGCTCTCACCGTTTGCCGCCGCTTTTGCTCACCCGGCAGGACCCGGCAGGAATTTTGAACATGCTCAAAACTCCTGCCGGGTCCTGCCGGGCGCGGATGGCCGTCAATGTCCCCGGCAACGTGTTCAACGGACGGGAAACGGCCCACCGTGTGACATCACCGTGTGCCGCCGTCTGCACTAATTTGTCACACGGTAATGGGCCGGCCAGCTCACACGGATACATGTGAGGGCAAATGTATTTTACAGAGATTCCCGGAATGTGAGCGAAGCGGCGAGCTTGAGCGCTCAGCTTAGGCCAACAAAAAAAAGTTGTTTGTTTGTCCACGTCCGACCGACCGTGTACCTAGGTGCCGACCGTATTACTTTTTATTTTCGATAATTTTTTTAAAACAACTTTTTGAGCAATTTGAATTGCCAAACGGTCCGTTTTTATTCCTTATTTCGTATGATATCGTCATTCTGGTATTTGCAACACCATCCCCAATGCGCAATCACGTGTACACACGATGTTTAATGCATGAACTTGGCACCCGCGGGACTATTAAAAGGACTAAATGAAAATCAGTGATCGCACGTGCAAGTGATGTCATTTTTATACTAAAACGCAGTGTGAGAAAATATGAAAAATCTAGTTACAGTTAATATTTGTTCCCAAAATGTTGCTCAACAGCATGAATATTAATTTCAACATAGTATAAAACAATCTTTGGGGTAGTTAGTGCGGGGAAAATAGGTTTAGCAATACTTTCACGTATATATTTCTAGCAAAACTTCAACACAACGTTTATTTCACTTTGTGCAACATTCAATCACAATGGCGGCGTCCTACGGTATCTGCGCATTGCAAACTCAGTACAAAAATAATATTTGATCGACTTTGTAGTGTTGCAACCAATGCGACAATATTGGAACTTTAAATTGACAATCTGCCCCATCCCCAGCAGGAGAAAGAGATCAAAATCAGCAGTGTGAAGAGTAAATCAACAATGTCGCAAGCTTATGAAAAGTGAGGTGTTTTGGTGTGTGTTTGGACTTTAATTCACAGTATTCATGCCGAATTTATATTCCCAAATACAATATCCGTATTAAAAAATATTTAAAAAAAAAAAAAAACCTCAAAAGGTAGGGTCGGTAGGTCGGATTTTTTTTTTTTTTAAATATTTTTTAATACGGATATTGTATTTGGGAATATAAATTCGGCATGAATACTGTGAATTAAAGTCCAAACACACACCAAAACACCTCACTTTTCATAAGCTTGCGACATTGTTGATTTACTCTTCACACTGCTGATTTTGATCTCTTTCTCCTGCTGGGGATGGGGCAGATTGTCAATTTAAAGTTCCAATATTGTCGCATTGGTTGCAACACTACAAAGTCGATCAAATATTATTTTTGTACTGAGTTTGCAATGCGCAGATACCGTAGGACGCCGCCATTGTGATTGAATGTTGCACAAAGTGAAATAAACGTTGTGTTGAAGTTTTGCTAGAAATATATACGTGAAAGTATTGCTAAACCTATTTTCCCCGCACTAACTACCCCAAAGATTGTTTTATACTATGTTGAAATTAATATTCATGCTGTTGAGCAACATTTTGGGAACAAATATTAACTGTAACTAGATTTTTCATATTTTCTCACACTGCGTTTTAGTATAAAAATGACATCACTTGCACGTGCGATCACTGATTTTCATTTAGTCCTTTTAATAGTCCCGCGGGTGCCAAGTTCATGCATTAAACATCGTGTGTACACGTGATTGCGCATTGGGGATGGTGTTGCAAATACCAGAATGACGATATCATACGAAATAAGGAATAAAAACGGACCGTTTGGCAATTCAAATTGCTCAAAAAGTTGTTTTAAAAAAATTATCGAAAATAAAAAGTAATACGGTCGGCACCTAGGTACACGGTCGGTCGGACGTGGACAAACAAACAACTTTTTTTTGTTGGCCTAAGCTGAGCGCTCAAGCTCGCCGCTTCGCTCACATTCCGGGAATCTCTGTAAAATACATTTGCCCTCACATGTATCCGTGTGAGCTGGCCGGCCCATTACCGTGTGACAAATTAGTGCAGACGGCGGCACACGGTGATGTCACACGGTGGGCCGTTTCCCGTCCGTTGAACACGTTGCCGGGGACATTGACGGCCATCCGCGCCCGGCAGGACCCGGCAGGAGTTTTGAGCATGTTCAAAATTCCTGCCGGGTCCTGCCGGGTGAGCAAAAGCGGCGGCAAACGGTGAGAGCCCGGTTTGAGGACGTTATAAAGACGGCACACCCGTTTCGCGCCCGTTCGCAGGGCGGTAATGGTAGGCGGCCACCTTACCGTCTAATAGAAAAACAACAGAGTCCAAACAATCACTAAAAATGTCAACGGGCGCATTAATTTTTTGTTGTGGCCACCGGGTCCATAACGTTATATACAGGGTCTTTACCGGGTCCTCACCGGCCGTGTACCGGGCTCACCGTCCTCATACATTTCTAGCTTACCGTTCTCACCGGGTGCATAACACCTTCTCACCGTGTCTTCGGTCCATACCGTTCTACACCGGGTCTGTCCCGGGTTCTCACCGGCCTTGTCCCGGGATCACCGGCCTCATACAGTTCTAGCTTACCGTTCTCACCGTGTCCTCACCGTGTGCATACCATCTCCATACCGGTTCCTAACCGGTCGAAACGCCTGGTACCGGCCGAAACGTCTTGATTACATCATCAAACCGCCCTTTCAAGCTAAGCGCTCAAGCTCGCCGTTTCGTTTGCATTCCGGAATTAGTACGACCAACATCTATAATACTCTCTAAATGTAAAAGTGCTAAATCTCACTCTTTCGAGAGCTTTAGGAGGGACGGCTCTTCTAAGAAGTGAAGTTTACTCTTTTCAGAGTGATTTGTCACTCTTTTCAGAGTGATTTGTCACTCTTTTAAGAGTGATTTCCAATCTTTTCAGAGTGATTTCCACTCTTTTCAGAGTGATTTCCACTTCATATTGAGTTTAACTCTTTTTAGAGTGAAAATCGCTCTTTTTTAAGAGTGAACTTCACTCCAAAAAAAAAGCTGTTCCTCCTAGAGCTCTCAAAAGAGTGAGTTTTAGCTCTTTTACATTTAGAGAGTTGTAACATGCCTGCTGAGAGTCCGTTCCGCGAACGGTTACTAGGCTGCATGCGGCCATTCGAAGCCCGTCCCTAAGATGGTCGACGTTCACCACTGTCCATCACCGCCCTGCGAATGGGCGCGAAACGGGTGCGAAACGGGTGCGAACGGGTGCGCCGTCCTTATACCGTCTTCATACCGGGCTCTCATCGTTCGCCGCCGCTTTTACTCACCCGCCAGGAGTTTTGAGCATGTTCAAAACTCCGGTGGCCGGCGAAGTCCCCTGAACGTGTTCAACGGACGGGAAACGGCCCACAGTGTGTGCCGCCGTCCGCACCCATTTTTCACACGGTAAGGGGCCGCTCAGCTCACACGGATACATGTGAGGGCCCCATTATGAATAACCCTATATTTTTTCAAACAATTCTACATTAGACACTTCGTTCGTAAATATTGTGCTCTCAATGTTTGACAATTAACACACGTCACAGCCAATGTTGTCATGTGATTTGTCATGTGGTCATTGCACTGTGGGACATGCATCGACTCGGGTGCGTATCGTGTCATGTGACTTTTGCCCAGGGCAAACACTTGAGATTCGTTAAGGCCTTTTAAGCAATGTAAAGACAAAATACAGAGAGATTTTATAACTAGCATAATTATGATAGCGAAATTGTCAATAACTAAATTTAGATATGGGAATCATCCCAATCTTTTATTTATTTTCAAATCAGAATTGAGATTCAGAAAATTAATTGAGATTTAAATGTAGATGTTCCGATTGCTGGCCCGATTTTCAACTTGATGTTTCTAATTTACATGATAGGTCATCCTTAAAATTGTCGCATTCCAAAGTTTGAGTTGCAAAACTCCAACGGTTCTATTTTTAGAATCACAAGGTCACAAAATATTTGCCCATTGAGTAGTACACAAACTGGTTGGTGGTTAACCACCTTTGGCTGTAATTCACCACATTTTCGCCCATAATTTCTTAATGGAACACTTCTGGCCCCTAAGATTTTACAGACATAATGAAAAAAATATGGGGATTCTTCTGATATCAAATATCTTGATGTGAAAAAAATATCACCGCCCCCGCACGCCATCTCAGTCTTTTATCATTTGTTCCACCTTTTTTATTTTTAGAGAGGATGGAGGGGGGGGGGGGGGGGGGGGGGGGGAAGGGGGGCACAAATGGGTTTTTTAGTCAAAGGGGGTGGGGGATTTGCCCCTCCCCGCTAATGTACGCACCTCCCCATAAATTCCAACTGGATAGGTTTTATTGTTTGACACTAATAAGCTTATCATTCCGGAATGATTTTGTTTATTTTGAGAATAACTTATTTTTTGAATATCATATTAATCGACCGTTAGGCGAGTGGACCCTTTGGATAAATTGTTTTGATATATATTAAAATCATAAGTAATTCTTCAATCTCATTTGGCATTGCTTTTTGGGGGGGAAAATCAATATTTTGTGATTTTTCGTCTGTGAAGAGTAGAGTAGCACCCCCGGATTTTTTTATTGTATTGTTTATTATCATCTCTTTCATTTGCAACCTACCCGGACGTCGTATCTTTTTTGGATTTTGAGTTATTTATGATTTAAAAAGTACACAATTAAATAAAGAGTGGTTCCCCGGAATATCTAAGGAATATTACCTTAACATGTGTTCATAGTCCTTCTCTCCTTTATATTTTAAAACAATCGTGTACCGATAGTTTGTATATTAAGAGAAAACCTACTTTTTGCAAATACCCACTGATATTATTGAGGGAGCACCCCCCTGTATTTTCGGACTAGCGGTGCTTCGGACTGACGGGACATTTTTTATTTTTTCTTCGGACTGACGGGCCTTCGGACTAGCGGGCCGTTTTAAAAAATCAAAAAAAAATCGGACTGACGGGCCTTCGGACTAGCGGGCCGTTTTATAAAAAAACACAATTCGGACTAGCGGGCCTTCGGACTGATGGGACTTCGGACTGATGGGCAAACCCCATGACGGGTGTTTTTGTTGTTGTTTTTGTATATAAAGAGCAAATGTGAACAATAGCCCAACAGACATATACAAAGTTAATGAACTGAGTGATTACAAATCAAACGGGTAACTCTCTACAGAGAGCTCTGATGGGCCAATCAATTGGTTCACTGCAACTCAGAAAATAATCAAAAATACAAGTAAACACAATTGGGCTAGTAAAAAAGCCAATGAAGTGGCGTGGGACAGTGGCGTACCCAGGGGGGCCCCTTGCCCCCTGAAATAACACCGTCGGTAAAAACGACCGTTTTCTGCTGACATCTTCATCCCCCCTTCCCCCCCCCCCCACCCCCACTTATCAAGATTTCAGCTGGTCACGGTAAAAATATTGTGCAAGTTTTACGATTTTTTTTTGAGTCTGTAAAAAAAATTGTCGGTACATCATGCCTTTCGTCGGTACAAATATGGTCGCCCCCCCCCCCCCCCCCCAGTTTCCAAAAGCTGGGTACGCCACTGGCGTGGGACAGGAATAGGATAAACACCCAAACATAGAGAATAACATCAAAAAATCAAAATCAAAAAATGTTCACTGCGATAAAATGTATCGATGTATACAAATCATAATCTTTGTCCGAATGAGTTTATCAAATTGCGAGTTTCGGAATAAAAGTGCATAGCCCCTGGTCAACCAAAATTTAGATAAACCGGGGGCCTTTTTAGAGTTTCTTGGCACCAAATGGCCCCTGGCCCCCGCTTAAGTCTATCTCAAGGATTACTCTTACCAATACTAGGCATGTTTGTACTGATTTCAATGCGTTTCTCATGGTGGTGCCTACAGGCACTCTTTACAAAAAATAAGATTGTCCTTTTCTAATTCTCGTTACGCGTATCAAATGGAGTAAAAAATAATATGTTCATAACTTGTTGATGTGTGTGATGGTCTGGAACTGGATTTAATATTGTCCATGCTCTTCAACATGCAACTTGCGCCTTATTCATCAGCAAACCCTGTTACTTTCATGGTGGTAACGTGGAAGTTGGAACAGATTGAATTTTATAAAACTTGCGGAAAAGCACATATCTACTGGTTGGAATAACAAAATTGTAAGAAATAAAATTTAAGTTATAGCTAACGATGTGTTCTTACTGTGAATTTCATTAAATATATTTATTTTTGTGTATTTGAACTGGTTAAAAAAATCATTGAAGTCGGGACCTGAATATTTTGACTCACCCTATGTACTTGAATATAAACGAGAGTCATTCAACAAGTTCTACCCCCTCGCTCATAACATCACTAATATGAATGTCAGCATCATGACATTTGTCATGATTATAGCTTTGAATCATAACTACACGAAAAACACATTTATTGTAAATGATAATTGATACCTGTTTCACTTTTGTTATGATGCGATCAAAGCCAGAGAGAGATTTTGGACAACGGAAACGGAAAATTACCCCAAAGATAAATATACATTAATTGTTCGTTTTCTCACCGTATTGAATGATTAGATATAACATCCCGATTTTACGATTTAAATACTGAAAATAGAAAACAATGGATGATTTCTGAATATAATACTGTATCATCATCTATTAATCAGACTGTAGGCCATATTAACCTTTGTAGAATTGTAGCTTGCAAATAATATAATATCAACTCGAATGTATTGCTACGCCTTTAACATACTGGGATAATTCAAATTTTCGGTGTTACACGTCAAGCCACAGTGATGCCTCGAATGTTAAATCCTAACATGATAGTCACTTTATGATATTTCCTTTATATGTAACCTTTCATTTCGCAAGATATAAAAACGGTTCGGACAATATCAATAAAGTTCATACCGAAAAAATCGCAATGCCTCGGTAGGCTATAGATCATTCTGGGACACCCTGTATACAGAAACAGTGAAATTCGTCCCAACGGTTCCATACAGAGTAAAACAGGAATCGGTCACTCACGGCAATCTAATACACTGATTTCGTCCCGTCCCCTTTGCGTCTGCCTACATCAGCGACCGATATCAGTTCTAACTTACAGAGACCTTCATACCATACACAACGTTTAAAAAGATGCAGAAATATCTATTCATGTCGGCTAATATGAATGATAAGAGTTAATGACTACAAGATGGTAAATTACCTTATAAAAGGTTGATTATACAAATATTATGTTAACTTGTATGATAATGTTTATTGTTAGGCCTATATGATAGGCTCTAGCTACGTCCCGAAGGTTAAAAATATGAAAGAATGTGTCCGCATGGCCCTAGCATAGATTGACCATGTAAACAAACAAACAAACAAACAAACACAAAACAAACAAACACAAAACAAAACACAAAACAAAACACAAAACAAAACAAAACGAAAAACAACCGTACAACAAAAAACCTTTGTAAGAGGTATTCAAGGTTCGCGTGCTACATTATCTAAGACCAAATGACAAAACGAACACAGCCATCTAAAGTGTTTTATAGATTTAGTTTTAACATGAGAAATATTAATTTGGAAAGAAATACTGCATCCGTGTCACAAAATCCGTGAACCGCGCCATCTAATTTTGAAAATACAAACGATTACATTCAATTTAAAAGTTAGATTTAGAACATTGCGGTATCAAGAATATCGATTAAAAATTAAAAACCGATGGATTTCTTTACATACCAAATGGCATTTGCAAATTATTATAGACATGATTGATAACACGTCTATTGCAACACGTACAAATTGCATGCGAGTTTATAATATCCTATATAATAATACGCTACAGTGCTCTCTGTTCTGTTTGTCTGTTTGTCTGTCTGTGCGCGCTTTTTCGTCGCCTTCCCGGGGTCGGGTGGCGTTCAAACTCGGTGGGTGCAACTCGGTCCCCGCAAGAGCAAGTTCGCATTCGCTAGAGCAGGCCTTCTCAAAACTTGTGGCGCATTGCATCAGTTAAAGTGGCGCGCGGAAGGACGCATGAAAAAATAAATTAAAATAAATAAAAATGATAAAATAAAGAAAAATAAAGAAAAAAAGAAGAACAAATATATCCCCAACTTCAACCAGATCGCAAGAAGCATGGAGAGCCACTTCAGCCACTAACTGCAGTGGGGTAAGTCATGATTATTAGTAATAGCCCTATTGATTATCACTACTTTTGCTTCCATTTTTTGTACATTTTACCATCAACATCTCTTTATTTCTTGTACCATATTGTATGCAAATATAGCTCTCCTTAGCCTCTTAAAAGTGGATGAACCCATGAGGTTCCAGGGGCTTGGCCCCCTGGACCCTATACCCGTCATTTGCTCCGCTCGCTTCGCTCGCGGGGATAGTGGCGCTTCTAGAGCACTAACATCTCAAAAGTGGTGCTTCACAAAATCTAATTGAGAAGGCCTGCGCTAGAGCATACGATGTCAAAGATCATCTAGGGGTCAACTTTTTGAGGTTGGTCGGATCGTGCTTAAAGTTAAACTCGGTGATCACAATGCTTGATGCGAGGCGAGCGTGGCAAAAATAAAACGGGTTAGCGTTTGTCGGGTCACTTCCGGGGTCAAAGGTCGTCTAGGGGTCGAATTTTCAAAGTTTGTCCGATCGGGCTTAAACTCGGTGACGGGAAGCCTGAATACGAGTCGAGCGTGGAAAAAATACAACGGCTTTGCTTTTTTTTGGGTCGTCCGGGGTCAAAGGTCGTCTAAGGGTCGAATTTTCAAAGTTTGTCCGATCGGGCTTTATGCATGCATTCTACAAACCACCAAACCCGAGAACCGGCAAACCCGGGTGACCGCCTAGTCTATATAATAAAGACGCTCTACCGCTAAGCTAAGTAAGAGCGAAGCTCATTATTGTGAAACGAATTTATATTATAGTTGAACATACACTACCCGCTACATCGGAGGCTTAAAATTCCTTAAATGTCTGTTATTGTTCATTTCAATCATAGGGTTCTCGCCAAAAGTTGATTGTATACTGTAAAAGAATACAATTATGATTTAAATGTAATGGGGCCCTCACATGTATCCGTGTGAGCTGGGCGGCCCCTTACCGTCTTATAGAAAAACAACAGAGTCCAACACGGTGAACAATCAGCAAAAAATGTCAACGGCCGCATTTTATTTTTTTTGGTCACCGGGTTCATACTGTTCTATACCGGGTCCTTATCGGCCTGGAACCGGGCTCATACCACCTCCTCACCAGGTCCTCACCGGCCGAAACGCTTGGGTACCGACCGAACCGCCTTGATAACGTCATCAAACTACCCTGTATAAGGCCAAAAAAAAAAGGTGTTTGTTTGTCCATAGAGGCTCTATGGACAAACAAACACCTTTTTTTTTTGGCCTTATACAGGGTAGTTTGATGACGTTATCAAGGCGGTTCGGTCGGTACCCAAGCGTTTCGGCCGGTGAGGACCTGGTGAGGAGGTGGTATGAGCCCGGTTCCAGGCCGATAAGGACCCGGTATAGAACAGTATGAACCCGGTGACCAAAAAAAATAAAATGCGGCCGTTGACATTTTTTGCTGATTGTTCACCGTGTTGGACTC